>VXAB01002642.1:92173-408248 GCA_013399175.1 Odontophorus gujanensis | reverse complement strand
AACTCTTCCCTCTGAGTGCAACTGACAGCTTGCACGTGCAAAACCAGACAGAGTGTGCAGATAGTATTGCAGTGTTACAGACAATGGCTGTGCTAAGTGATACATTTCCCTTTGCTGAAGTTTTAAAAGCAGGCAGTTAGCTGAGCTCATTTTCAACCTCCAAAGTACAGTGTTTAACATATGAGGATGAAAGGCTAAAAACCTAGTGCTGATGTATTTTATACTGAGAGATGAGAACAGTTTGTAAGACACAGTTTTGTGCTGATTTTATGGGCATCCATGCAGTTGAGGGCCATCAGAACTATGAAAAGAAAGAAAGGAAAAGTCGGAACCAGCACCTCCTGTTCACAGCAAAGAAATGTTCTCAGTTCAGTTACCTTCATCCGTATGATATGACACGGTCATGTGCTGGAGCTCCTGCTGGACAGGACATCTATTTGATCAAATGTGTGTAATTTACTATTTTGGTATTAAAACTTATGGTTCCTATAAAATACAAGTGTGGCAGGCAGAACAGACGTCTGGTGTGCTTCTGCACATCCAGCTTAATGCTAACTGACAGCATAACAGGTACAAAAATGCTTTGTTTAAACCAGGAGTGATTGCTAAGGAATGTAGTTTCTCTGAGGTTTGTTTTAAATTGTCTATTCACTAAAGGAAACAAAGTTCAGATTTTTTTTTTTTTAAGTACTATAATATAATGAAAAGTAATTATTACTTTATTTTTCAATAATTCATTTTAAAAAGGGAAGGAAATCCAGAGACCAGTTCTTTAATCTAGTTTATGCATGAGTCAACACTGTCAAACAACCTGTCTTGGTACCCTGACTAATTTGCTCAGACTGCTGGAAAAGTGCCTAGACTTATCTCCTGGGCAAGGAAAGTTTTGCAGCATCAAAGGATTTTTACATTTATTTTAAACTTGTGAATGCATTTAGGTCCTGATTGAGTAAGGTATTCCCATTCTGCAAAGAATTTAAGAATATACTGACATTTGAATCTGTGCTTGCAGTTTGTGAATGTTGACTACTTACCTGATGCTGTAAACTCATCATCACAGGAGGGGTTCACCTCCTCTTCTAATGTAGATTTCATCAAGGGCAGACAGATTCCTCAGGGTACCTTGGTTCCGTATTACAGTGCTGGGGGAGCAGTAACTAAGGGGCAGAGGTGCAGAAGCAGGTACACGATATGGGGCAGGGAGGCAGTTTATAAGAAAGTTAAGTGAACAGTTGCATAAAACTGGTGGCAACTGCTTTGGCTCCAAGGTTCTTGGAGCCTGGAGAAGAAAATGGATTATAATTCCACTGAGAGCTGCCACTGAAAGTGCTGAGGGTTTTGCATTTGATTCAGTTGTAATATTCACTTGAAATAAAAGCAAAGCTTGTTTTAATTTTCAGTCTGCAAAGCATTACTATTACTGTTTTTCCCCTTTAAAGGGCAAGGTCCATCATCATAACCAGAATGACCATTTCCCACCTGATGGAATTGGTAAGTATGTGCTGTAATAAAGAATTTCTCTGTGATTTGGCTTCAGTCAGGTTGATTGTAATTTGACATGAATGGAGTATCTCATCCACTCTCTATTTAAAAGCCATTTTCTTCCTGTGTGCACTGGGAAAACAAATAGTAGACTGTTAAGTGGACATGAGGTATTTCCCAGGTTGTCCCTTCACAGGTATTGTGTGAACTGTCCTTGTAACTTTATTGTAGTATAGATTGTGGACTGTTCAAAAAATAGCTGTTTGACATTCAGTATGCAAAATAAGTACCACGAGTGTATTTGCACTGATGAGAATTGCATGAAGTGTCACATATTTTGAACTTACATTGGACTGTCACATATTCAGATAGTACTGAACGTGCTTGCCAGATAGCATGCAACAGATTAAGAGTTTTGTTATTAATTTAAAGGAGTGTTAATTTAAAACTTGTCTTCCCTGCTGAAGAAAGGAGGATGGTTCTGTTGTGATGCGGTGTCTAACAGCTGCTGTTACTGTCAGCATATGTAACTGGTTTGGGAGGTTCTTTTTATAACACAGTTACCAGTGAACTGTTATTCTGCATCTCAGCTTATATTTTCTGCCTCCTCAAATTTCTGGAATTGGTTACAGCATTTAGTATAGGATTGATAAATGCTTTTTCCTCAGTACATCAGTCTTGTGCTGTTAGTGTTGCCTGTGTGCTTTAACAAGAGAGGTGCTGTTAGTATGAAGAAAAGGAAGAAATAGATGTCATATTCTTTTTGTGTGTATACAAATATCTCTTTTTTTTTCCTTTCCAGTTCAGCCCAATCCTTCTGTTCTAATAGGAAATCCTATCCGAGCATATACTCCTCCCCCTCCTCCTCTGGGACCTCACCCCAACCTGGGGAAATCTCCAAGTCCTGTTCAAAGGATAGATCCACACACTGGGACAAGTATTCTATACGTACCTGCTGTCTATGGAGGAAACATGGTCATGTCTGTGCCTTTGCCTGTAAGAGTTAATTTCCTTTATTTTTTACCCCACACCTTCACACCATTTATTTTATGTACAATAAATCAAGTTATTGAATAGCAGTTACTGAGTATTTTGCTGTGTGTTCCAGCACTTCACTTCAAATGTGTCCTTAGCTGACTTGACAGAGTGGCTGTACAGAGGAGCACCAGAAACAGAGGACTTATAAATGTTGTTCCCCCAAATAACTCCAGACAACCTAAAAGCGATTTCATGTTAATGGAATTTGGCTTATTTTTTTCAGCTACAGATGTAGACACACTGGTGGGATCTCTCATCTGACTTGAGATACCTACATGTGAATTAATTGCTTAGTCCAGTTCTTAATCATTGAAGAGATGTAGGCAATTCAGAGCAAACTTCATACTGTTTAAATTGCCAGTTTTGGATGTCTGCAGTGCAAGCTGTCTGAAGTGTAGTGATAAGGAAAATAAGCATACTGGGATGTTTTCCCCTTCCAGAACCTCACAGTGAACTCGTTTCCTCTCCAGTCCCTTTTCCTCATAGCATTTGGGAGCATAGTGAAGATCTGTAATCAGGTCTCTTGAGCTATGCTTTGTATGGAATTTTGCATTGCATCTAAGAAACAGTCTCTGATTCAATTCTAACCTTCACATTGCATATTCTGGGAGAAAAATGGGGAGGAAAGATCAATGCCTGCAGAAAGTATGGCATAAGACATATGTATTGTCTGTGGGATGGGTATGGAACCCACACATGATGTCTGTTTAATTCCATTCAGAATTCTAAGTATTTGCATATATTTCACTGTTGACTGCTTGAGTCTTCTACTGAAATGTGGGTTATGGTCCCTGTGTAAAGGACTTGCTGTAGGAGCTGTAATTTCAGTTGCAAGTTTTGAATCAGCTGGCAGATCTAATTTTTTTTTTTTTTTTTAAATTACTATTTTTTCCTTCGGTAGGTCGAATAATTTGCCTTTTTCCTAGCTTACTAGAAACCTACATTTGATGGATAAACTTAAATGCAACAAGAAGGCAAGCAGCTGTATCTTTGTCATGCTTGCTCACATTGTATTAATATCAAACCAAGATCATTTGAAATTTTTTCTTTTATTGTTCCAAACTTAATGTAATTTTATGTATTTCCAACTAAAAGATATGTATTAGAAGTGAGTATTTTCAGCTCACCTTCCCCGAGGATGGCCTTTTAAAATAATTAAGTGAGAAGACTGAGGTACAAATGAGGGCAGCTGCTCTTGAAAAGAAAATTATTGGATAGAATTTGAGATTGTATGGATGCAACAGCTGCCCAAAGCTAAAGTTCAAAGTGCATATTTCAAAGGCAAATACAAATTGAAGAATTGCTTGAAAGTCATTACACTGAAAATAACTAAGAACTGAAGTAAAATGTGTTTTCGTTCGTGTAAGATAAAGTGATCTCTTTACTTAATTTAAGGCTGTTTCCATTTCTAATGTAAGAGTATGAGGAGTTTGGTTGTGTTCTGTCATTGGTAAAGGACACTTTGGCAGACTGGGTGTTGGTAATTACTTTTCTAGCACTCTCCTCTTACTCATGTATCTATTTGCCTTCTTTTAATAAATTCCCTACAGGGCAAGGTGGAACTAATTTGATCCAGAGCTGCCATCCTTTGCATTCCTTACAGGAATGAAATTTAAAATCTTGTAAAGTTTCCTGACTTTTTTACATGCTTTCAGGAAGTGGATTTTACTTCAAATAAGTAGGAAGACAGTCTGCAAAGATGTGTCATGTAGAATAGAGTGACCCTCCGTGTGGATAGTCCAGTTAACTTCACTGAGTGTCTTGTGTGTGTGGAGGTACGGTATGTTCTGTGTTATGAGATTACCACACTGTGATAGAAGGACCATAAGGAGTTCCTCAGGTTCAGGGGTTCACTCTCTGTTCCACCCTGGACATACAGCCCAATCTCTCTTCAGCTACTAGGAGAACGAGCTTTGTTTTACTGAACCTACTGATACTTACGAAGTGAAAAACGGAATATAATAATTGCTAAAACCTAATTTGTCTGTCAACCTTTTCTGTCTTAATCTGGGCACCACTGAAGCCGGAATGGATTTCAGTACAGTAGTTTCTACAAAGGATAGTCCTCTAAAACCTTTACTTTTTGCTCCTTGCCACTGGAGCATCGTTATTGCTCTCCCTTTCAGTGTTACCTGTAGCTGTGTTGTATAAACCTGCTTGTTGCATTACTTTCTATAATGTACCTTAACAGGTTGCTTTTTTATTTTTTTAATTATATAGGTACCATGGACGGGGTATCAGGGTAGGTTTGCAGTTGACCCTCGAATCATTACTCATCAAGCAGCTATGGCATATAATATGAACCTGTTACAGGCACATGGGCGTGGGTCTCCTATTCCTTATGGCTTGGGACATCATTCACCAGTTAGTATAGGACAGCAGCAGCAGCTTCAGCATCCAGACAAGGAGCAGCATGAACAAAGTCGAAATGGTGAGTTGCTGAAATTCCATTGTAAATTAGTTCTGTTTTGAGTAAGTTTGTAACTTGAGCGTTACAGAGAGGATTTCTTTCTTTCTTTCTACCTTTTAAATGAAACTGAGGAATATGCAGAGTTAGGGAAACAGTGTTTTGCCAGTACAAATAGATTCACTCAAGTATTGTGGCATTCGGAAGAGGAAGCAGTCAGAACTTGTTAGGGAAAAAAAGAGATGGGAAAATCTGTTTCTGTTCTGCAGTCCAGTGATAATTGCAAGTAGCATCAGCATCAGTGAAGTAGGAAGAGCTACTTGTTGATGATTAATGAAGAAAGCACAGAGATTAGAGGAAAACTTATTTGGGCAAATTGTATTACATTTCTATGATACTTTAAATGCTGTACTAATAACTCTAAATCTTCCTACATCTGGACAACAAAGTAAATAACATTTCCATTGTAACTAGTTATTACATTTCTTAAATATTTTTAGGTAAAGGTGAAAACAGTGCTGGACCCGAAATCAATAAAATTCGGACACCTGAGAAGAAACATGTAGAATCTAAGCAGGTTGGTTTGCCATGTTCTTCTTTTAATAGTCCCATTTTTTCTAGATGGCATTCTGCTCATTATTTTGGGAAGAGAGGCTGTCCATCTCTTTCTGATTTCTTCTTTTTTTTTTTTTTTAATTTTTCAATAATTAGAATATTGACAGTAGAATTAGTTACCTTCCTTCAAGAGGGGAAAAGAATTTAAATTCATTTGAGAACACCAAGGTGTTAAATTGATGGCTAGATATGTCTACTATGTAATGAAGAATACATTTGCTGTTAAATAAAGAAAATAATAGTTCTATGATGTATAAAGCATTCCCCTCCCATCCTATTGTAGAAGTTTTGTGGACTTTATTCATTGTTAAATGGCTTTATTCATTGCTGACATTGTTTTTTGTTTATTAGGTATATTTTCAGAGTTTTTCTGTTCTCTTTTTCTAGGTTGACTTAGATGCAAATTCTCAGAATAGAAGCCCGGAATCACGTTCCAATGTTGCTTACCCTAATGCTAAATTTCATCGTAAAGATAATCTTAACCCCAGGCAGCTGAATCTACATCTCACCCCACCCCACTCGCAGTATGCAGTTCCCAATCGCCACTTCCAGCACCTGTCCCAGATACCAAGGCAGCCATATCCTCTGCAACAGCAGCAAAACCTTTTAAGTCAACAACAAAGTCATTTGCCTGAGCAACAAAACCAAATGCCACCACAGCAAAGCCAGGTAGTTCAGCAGCATAATCATTTGAACCAACAGCCTCCACAACCTTCGCAGCTTTCCCCTGCTTACCAGGCAGGCCCCAGCCAGTCTTTTTTTAATAACCCAATTCCCCACCGACCACATTCTCCTGCTGTAGATGCTGTGATTTCAGAGCAACACCCCCCACCTATGTTACAAGAAGTCAGTAATCCTTTGAGGCCCATTGCACAGCACAACCCTGTTCTGCCAACCCACTTGAACAACTTCATTGAAGAGAATCCATCAGGAATACCCCTAGGGGACACTTTAGGTAGGTGACTTTTCTTTATTTAAATTCAGAGTTCAATTATAACTACATTGAAGTGAAAATGAAGGAGTTATTTACCTTTCCAGGCATATTGCTCTGAATTGGGTCATTGTTGGGTTAGTTTCCATAAGTAATGTCATTGAGCATAATTTGCTGCTTAAGGCATGTTTGAATATTCAACACTTTATTAGAGGATTCATATTTATATGATTTTCCGTATAATTTAAATAACCAGGTTATACACTGCATTGCAGTTGGTTGACAGTAGGCCTTGAAATATGCTGTATAAAAAAGTATTTTTTTCCTGACATAAAACTTTTTTTTTTCTCTTAAAAAAATAAAAAAGGGGGGCATTAGATAAATTTTTTTTTAAAACTATTTTTATAGATCGTATGCATGGAAATGTAGCTTTGGAAACAATAAGGCAGCAGCAACAAGCCAGGTTACAGCAATGGAATGAACATAATGCCTATCTCAGTCAAGGCACAATTCCATATCAACACCATCACCATCCTCATCTACCACATCTTCCTCAGCAACCAATTGGATTGCATCAACAGCAGCAAGTTAGGGCAAACTGGAAACTTGCCAGTAATACAGAAGATGAAACAGAGGCAACATATTCAAGGTATTTGTTTACTGAGTCATCAGAGCTTGTATAAAATTGAGCAGTAGGCACCTATCTGTAACACTGTGATCTGGTACAAGGCACTAAAAGGTATTGCATTTTGCTGCTGTTATTATGAAGGTTAAAATAGTTGGCAGGCTGACTTGCGTCTATGCTTTTGTTATATGTTATGCTTTATTCTGTTTATTGGATTGTAATAAAGCTGTAGTCCTTTTTTTATTTGTCTCTAAACCTAGTGAAGAAAATACATGTATGAGTATCTCAGTGTTGTATTTATAGAGTAAGAATGGAGAGAGGGTAAAAACCTGGTGCTTTTACAAGTGGTATCTGAGTGTAGTTAAGGCCTGCTAAGTTGTAAATTCTTCAGATTGAATTAGTCTTAAAAATTTCTAACTTCTGTGCTTGAAAAAACCAAACCTCTGCCCGCAATACTTCTCCCCAGTCAAATCCAAACTTCTCTTCCTTTTTAAAAAGCCTTTGCTTTTAAAGAGGATTAAAAAGCATGCTTATTCTTGAGATGCAGCATTAGGGGGCAAGAAAGAAAGCTGTTGAACATAAGCAAAATATATATGTATATCCTGTGGCCACCAGCTTTAATCACATATATTGTAAAGGCCAGATTTTTATATTGCCTCTGTTTACTGTCATTTCCCACTGTGCTTTATTTTCCATCTGGTTTGTTATAACCACAGTAAAGCCTCTAAATGCTCTCTTACCTGACTCCATAAAGTACTGAGTTGTATGTTCCCTACCTTTTGAAGAAGTTTGGAAATGTACAAATGAGGGAAATCCCTGATTGTTCTGGTTTTTACCTTTAAAAGAGTTAAAATTTTCTTCAACTGTGTAGAGACTTTTGTATAATGAAGCAGGAAATCCTTACTTTGGTTGTCTCCTAAGAGATAACAAAAACTTGGTTCTTCTGACTGAAAAGGAAATCTCAAGAGTTATTAAAACTTTGAGATGCTTCAGGTGGGTATTTCATCCAATTAATCCTCTTGTGCCTAATTTCTGATTACTCAGTCATATCTTTTGAAGTTAGGGTCAGCTCAAAGATGAGTGTATTTAAATCCAGTGTTTTGTGCTTTGAGTTTTCGCAGTCTCAAAGAGTGGGATTTTAGAAAAACACCTTTTCTTGATACATTTATTCTGTCAATACAGATTCCAGGATTTGCTCAGAGAACTGTCACACCGTGATCAAAGTGAAAGTCGGGACTTAGCTGAAATGCCACCCCCTCAGTCAAGACTCTTGCAATATAGACAAGTTCAGCCCAGAAGCCCACCAGCACTCCCTTCTCCTTCCTGCAACTCTAATCACAGTGGTCACTTTCCTAACTTCACTGAAAACAACAGAGACATTGAAATCCCCAGTAACCCTGCATTTCAGCAGCATTTACCCCAAATATACAATCCCCCTTTCTCAATGCCATCTGAACATATAACCCCATCTCCCTTGAAATACCTGCAACCTGATGGATCGTGGACTTATGCTAACCTACAGCAGAATCACCTAATGGGGCAGGGCTTTCATTATGGTATACCTCCATTGCCCCATAGGTCACAACAAAACCCTTTTATACAAATACAGAATCATCAGCATGCAGTTGGTCAGGAGCCATTTCATCCACTCACATCTCGAGCAGTATCTGCTTCTTCGCTTCACAGCTTAGAAGAGGTAGGCGTTTTTGTCTGCTTATGCAATTGTTGTGTCATTTTAATATCAAGTTCTATTTTGAAATGGTCATGAATGCAAAAAAATACCTCGTTTTAAAAGCTTCACACTGGAGATTTCTTTGAGGTCAAATTTTCTTCAAGTCTTCTGTTCACCCTTTGTGTATTTGTGGTTCTTGTCACTGCGGGTATGAAGTGTTCTCTGCTTAATGGGAGGTCTTTGGTTTTTTGAAGGTTATGAGAGAGAGAGAGAGAGAGAGAGAGGGACTTCTATTTTATTTTATTATTATTAGTTTGCAATCATTGCTCAGTTATCTACAGGTCATTTGTCTGGAGCACAAATGAACCGCACCTCAGGTGAAAACCCGTGAAGTCATTCTCTGGAAGGTCAGCATGGATCAGCTGCTAAACTGAACGTGTGTGTTTTCATACTAATTTGAGACCAGAGACAGGACTTTTTTAATAGACATGGTATAAAACTTGATTTAATAAATCCCCCCTGTCCTGAATTAATTCTGTGTGAAGACATTCTGTGTATTTTGGGAACTTGGTGTTATGTATCAGTGCAGAGATATCCAGCTGTGTACCATGAATCTGGGTCTGGCACAGACCTGCTACCAGAAACTGTGTCTGTCCCTGTCAGTCTTTTTTGTTCTGCACTCTAGTGGAGGTGGTGTTACATGATTGTGGACTGTGGGCACATACAGCTAGGGAAGATCAGTGTTTTGGACAGAGATTTTTAAACCCTGTTGGAATCCAGAGCACTAAGGTGTATATTGTACACAGGGAATACTAGAGCCTGGCTGCATTGCAGGAAGGGCAGAATTAATACTTTCAGGTAATCTTGGACTGTTTGCACATGATCAAATATTTGTAATAGGTGTAATACATATTTCATTGCCTTTTGTTTTCTGGAAGTAGAAAAAAAATCTTGAAATCTTACCGTTTATGTGCCCGAGGAAAATAACTAAAATTGAATTCTGGTGCATTTTACAAATTTTTGCCTTCTGCAGGTCCAGAGAGGTTAATGCATTCCTCAGGCCCAGCTAGAGCTGTAGAAAGATTTGGATTTATAGGCATTTTGAAATTCTTTGTCTCAGTCCATTAAACTGTATCACCTTGTATAAAATCTAATACTTTGTGGCAGCATTTAATGCCATCAGTACAGCAGGACGTAAGAACAATGGCTCTTCAGCAGTAAACTATTAAATATTCCTACAGAGTTTGTGACAGCTCCTGCTATCTGAAGGCAAATAGATTGAGTCTTTATGTAATCGGAGCAAATTCATTTTATTTCTTTTTTCTTCTTCATTTCTTCTTCCTTTGAAAATATGTGACAGAAATGCAAAGTGCTGTAAAGGTGTTACAAGGCAGGACTTGCTTGTACAGTTTCCAGGAGGGCTCATTTGGCTAGTAGGTAGTACTAAATGCATTCCAGGCTGTACCTTAACACATTTTGTTTCTGTTGATATTGCAGGATATCCTCAGGATATCTAAATGTTATTTCCTTGCTTTTTTGTAGTTCAGTAGCTGTGCTAGGAATGCACTAGTTTTTTCTGTTTTATAGGTGAAAAAACAATAAATTGATGCATTGCAAGCAAGTTATTTGATACTTCCTAGCTCAATTTTTGGCATTTCATTGTAATGTTTTCATTTCCACTTTGCTGAGTGCTTATTTGTGCTCTTGTTAGTACTCTGCAGAAGGAAGCAATTACTGTTTTTTCTATTGTTTGTAAATAAACTATAATACAGTAGGCTTACTTTGAATCCTGAGGAATCCTAGTGTTTCTTTAAGTCTTGAAGCCAACAAGTTAATGGGGGTTCTGCCATTTTCATTTACATGGTCAAGAGGATTTTTGGAAAGAAGTAATTTCTGTGGTTTCAGATTAAATTTAGTTCTTTGTGTTATTTTTCTTGAAGACATGCACTCGTCCAGAGCATTCATTCTGTGTGCATGTACATGAAATCAAGTGTACAACTGCATTTTTTTTTGAGCTCTGTGCACATTGGAACTGAATTTTCTCTTTCTCTTGTATGTTTCTGTGCTTCCTTTATGTCTTGTGTAAATGCTGAATGTCTTTGTCATCGCTCTGTGACACATTTCCTGTGTAGGAGTGTAAGATATAAGGGTTGATTAAAAAAAAAAAAAAGAAAAGGAATCTTAGTTAAAGCTCTTTACACATGCTTAAAAATCCTCCATCTGTTTTGTGTGGTTAAAGTACATCATCTGTGTACTTCCATACAACATATATTATACAACATGTTTGAAATGCGCTGGGTTTTTTACCTAAATACAAAGCTTCTTTTTTTTAAGACATAGAAATGGAAAGAAATATTTGCAACATGCAGTTGAATAAAAGAATCAAAGGGTCTTTTTTTAATTGTTTTTCTCTTTGCAGTATGAACCAAGAGGACCAGGCAGGCCGTTGTACCAAAGAAGAATTTCCTCTAGTTCAGTCCAGGCTTGTTCTGAAGAATTAAGCACTCCTCAAGACAGTCTTGGTCAGTGTAAAGAGCTTCAGGACCACAGTAATCAGTCATCCTTCAACTATTCATCACCTGAGTTGTGGGTAAACTCCTCCTCATCTGCCCCATACCCAAACATTCCATGCAATGGAGCCAGCAGAGCAGTTCCACACCGGGAGTTGTTAGGTAGGTACAGACTTCATCCGTGCTTCTCTCTCCACTCCATTAAGTAGACTATCTAGGCTAAGTCCTTTTGTGCTAAGTTCAAAGCTTTGAAGTTGGGGCACACCCAAAGAGCATGGTATTATGTCTCATCAAGGGTAGTGTCCATTTGATAATATTCACAGGCCAAATGGGCGTTGTAGTGTTGAAAGTTAATGACTGGTAAATTCAGAGTTTCTGGTTACTGTTGTTTATGTATCCATGAGATAAAAGATCCTCAAGAATGAGAAGCTATGAACTGGTCCTGTGTCTGTATTCACTGCCTGGGAGTGAGTGCTCACAACACCAGGCAGTTCAAGGACTTATTCCCTGTACATCAGAAATGGCTGTGGCTTAGCTGTTCAGATATATCAGCTTGGATTTATGGAGAGTGCACAGAGAGCTGCTGTGAATAGCTTGGTGATGTTATAAGCAGTCACTTCCCAAAACTGTCGTTTGAGAGCTTGATTTGCAGAGTTCTTTCTCTTGATAAGAAGAAAGTGATTTAAGTTCTTGTTCAATGTGGTTTTCTTTTGTTTTGTTTTCCATATTTTTATCTACCCCACGCCTCATTTTCACCTCTGGCCACACTTGTTGGTTTTCTTCTCTTAATGCTTATCTGAGGGGGTATTTAGCTGGTGTTCTATGGGTGTGTTGTTGTTCTGTGGATATGCTGTTGTTCATTTGCTGGTTTGTTTTGGTTTTTTTTTTTTTTTAGTTTTGTTTTGAGTCATAGCAACCTTAGTAAAAATGTTTTGCTTATGTTCATTCCACGTTATTCTTCTAAGGTATTTTTGAGTACTTGATCAAAAACAAAAGGGTGAGCGCGACCCTTCCAATGAGAAACATGACTGTATAGTTCTCATTTTGTACTCATTTGATTATACGTTCTTGTGTGTGCACTTCAAAATAACATTATGAATTTAAAGATATAAATAATTACAGAATATGCCTGTTCCTCAACTGCTGGGCTGTCTTAGCTGTAATAAATACCTGCATTTCAGTGTAGTTTCTCTAGCTATGTAAGACAGCAGAATTCCCCAGACAAAATTAAGATGCTTCATTAAGATTCAGGAAATTCACTTGAAAGCAGTTTTATACCTCTGGTTTAAAGACCTGTTTTTTCTTTTAGTACAGAAGTTGTTAAACGTGGAGTGAGGATGTATCAATTAGTGAAAATGCATTTAGACAAAAATATCATTAAGTTGGGTGGCATTCAGAAGGCCGAGCTGCTGCTTGAGAATGTATTCTGTGTGGTGCAGCAGATTGTAATTTGAGCCTTTTAGGGTATAAACCAAGGAGAATGAAATGCTCTGTGCTGTCTCAGTGGATGAAGTGTTTAAATTAGGGTATATCCCGTTCTGAAGCAGCTTACCTTCTGCCTGTGCAGAACTGCAGGTTCAGTGTTACCAGCTCTGTAGGTATGTGTGCATGCACAACATGTTCTGTGATGTCAGTCCAGTCATCACTGCAGCCAAGGCCATACAGGAGCCAGGATCTGGGAGTGCAGCTAGGTAACTTAAGAAGGAATTTCCTTGGACAAAGAGGGACCAAGCAGAGAAAACTGGCTGGGGGGGGAAGGTTACCAGTAGAGGTAATGTCTGTATCCCTCTGTGCCCCTTTGAGCTTCCTGTGAGTGGATGCGTGAAGCCAGCTGTTCTCTTGACAATCTCTGCGTTCTCCTTTCCCAGCTCCGCTGAAGACAGTCAAGCCCCCAGAGGAGCACCTGAAGGCTGAAAACATACAGCTCTCCAATTCCTTCAACTACAACGTGCTGCAGCATCTCGGCCAGTTCCCTCCTCTCATGCCCAACAAGCAGATCATGGAATCCAACAGCAGCAGCCAGCAGAACGCTGGTGGGAGCAAACCTGTCATGTCCTACGCAAGTGCTCTGCGGGCTCCTCCGAAGCCCAAACCTCCTCCTCCTGAGCAGACAAAAAAGAATAGTGACCCTTTGTCTTTGTTTCAGGAACTTAGCCTAGGTAGTTCATCAGGTAGCAATGGCTTTTACTCCTATTTTAAATAATCAGATTATTTTTTTTAGAGAGAACTTAATTTTTATTTGTGTCAGTAGATCTAAGATAGTTGGGGCTTCACCTGTAGTTGCAAATATTCCCTTTGTTTATATTAGTAAATATATCCTCACCTAATTGCTTTGCTGCTAGACTTGCAACTAATTTTTTTTTTTATTGTATTCCATTATTTTGCATTTTTTGATGTGGGTCGTTCTTTTTTTTTTGGAGGCTTTTCCGTAGGAACACACACACATTATTTTTTAATTTGTGTAATGTTAATGATGTGTTTGTTGCATTAAACTAGCAGCTGAGAGCTTACCTGTAAAACTTTAAAAAGAAAAAAAAAAGAGGAAAAAAGAAAAAGAGAAAAAAAAGAAAAAAAAAAGGAAAAAGGCAAAAAAAAAAAAGTTTGTCTAAATTGTATTTAAAAAGATTGTAAGTAGCATTTACATTTATTCAATAACATTAGCATACTATGCTGGATTTCTGTACCAGAAATGGCCAGTTAATGTAAAAATGTATGTTATTTCTGCTTAAATTCATTTAATTTTTTTTAATAAAGATGCAGCATCTTCTAAATACTTTCAGTTTTATCAGCTTTTTTGTGAAGGGATGCTGCATTCTCAGACTTTTATAGTTTTAGATTCTGTATGATGTGGTATTGTATTTTCCATTCACTGTAGGGTAAAGTAAAGGCATTCTTTGCAGACACTTATGCCATTGTTTGGAAACATTCAGATAAAAAGTATTGGTATACTTAAAAACAACAATGAAACAGCAACAAAAACAAAACAAAACAAAAAAAACAACAAAAAAAAAGAAACAAAACCAAAAACCCAAAAAAACGACATTTTATTTTTGGACAAGCTGGTAATATGAGCTTGTTTGAAAAGTTAATTTGATAGGTTTTTTAAATGAATCATGAAGCTGAAAATAAATTTTTAGGTATGTTGGTGCTTAGTAGATTTAATAACTATTTTAAAAAAAAAAAACAAAAACAAAATTGCGTGAATTTAGTAAAAAAAAAAAAAACAACTTCTTTTGTTTGTTTGTTTAATTTTTTTTTCCATTATGCATGTGTAAATGTTTGTAATCTGGCTTTTTCCTCCCCCCCTTCTCCAGTGGTATAAAGAATTGTGCCGCTTTAATTTTTTTTTTTCCAGTAAAACTTTTGGTACATTATTTGATGTTTACATTAAAATGTGACATTATACAAGGAAATTCAGATATTTTGCTAACTGTTTTGTTTGAGGAACGTCATTAAAGAAGAGATTTAATGTTTGTCAAAGCTGTATCCAAATTAATCCAAATCTTGTGGGATGAGAATGGTATCCAGGTTGTTTATCTGAGTTGTGCACAAACCTGGCCCTTCAGGAGTACAAACTGAAAAAAAAAAAACAACAACAATAAATTAAAAAGAAAAAAATTAAAATTGAATATTTAAAAAAATTAAGAAACAAGTGTGAATGAAAACGCAGAAGATAATCTTTGTCAGTAAAATCTGTGGTCTTGCACACTGTTCATACGTTTGGCATGGGGTTTGCATTCAGTTTCTCTGGCTAAGCAGTCCTTTTTCACTTGAAGAAATAACTTCAAATCGGGGAAACGTTGACTTTGTACTGAGCTGCGTTTGGTTGCGGTGTTCCCCCACTGCACACAGGCATTAAAGTTTCAGAGCTGTGTGGAGGTGGTGTAAGGTTTTCCAGCAGTCCGTGGGACGCCGTGTGAGCCAGCAGTGACTGCTGCTGCATTTGTTCGGATTTTTACTCTGGTCACAATCATTATTTTTGCATTTGACTTCACGTTTTGAAGCAAGGGTCTTTTCATAATGGGGCTGATTTAAACTCAGTGCACCGCAGAGGTTTGCATAGAATTTTTTTATTCTAAATCTTTGCCGGTTTATGATTCAGAAATAAACCTGAAAGAAAAAAAAAAAAATCTTTTCTTTTTTTTCTTTTTTTTCTTTTTTCTTTTTTTTTTTTTGGCTGTAAAGAATAGCACGCGTAACTTGTTAATTTATTTCCTAACGTCTATACCAAACAAAAGATGCTGGGGGAGGGGAGAGCCCCTGCCAAGATGAGCTGAGCCCTTCAGCGCGTGGCATCACATCACGAGGACTCAAAATGAGTAGAGGCCAAATTCTGCAACGTTGGGTTTTGTGCTGATCTGAAAGCTGCAGAAGTAGGTCCACGGGAAATTCATTTGCAGGGGCCGGGCATGTGCTCTGTACACGTTAGCCTCAGTTGTTTTATTTCAGTGGAGCTGTGCCGGTTCTCTGAGCGCCCGGCACTCCTCTGGGAGAAGAAAAATCTGTGCCTGAATGTTGTAGTCTGGGAGGAGCTGTGGGTGAGATGTGCAAGACTATGACAAGAGACTAGGTAGGGTTCAAATGCACTTCACTTCGCCGAGTTGGCATTGTAATTTCAGGGGTTTCAAAATCACTCATTTATATGGAGCAGTCTTTTGATTCTGTTCACCATATTTGAATATTAAACTAATAAACATCACTTGATAATTTACTGCTATCTGTGCATTAGTTAAAGGGGAGATGGCTGCATCTCACCACGCTCTGTTCCGTTTCGTGCTCTGCCACGTTTTGTCTGCACTGAAAATGTTATGGATAAAGACACCTTTGTTTTCTGTCGCACGCTTTCAATTCAGTAACTTTGTGGATGTCCCCACAGCTTTGGGTCACAAACCATTGTAAGTGCTGTCACCTGGAAGTCTGGGGAGGATGTGGCAGAGGTCTTCTGTCTGCTTTGGTAATGCTTGTAATGAATTCATTGTCTTTCTTGGAACTTTTTTTGTTTTGTTTTGTTTTCTTTTTTTCCTCAAAATATTATGTTGAAACACTTTATCTAGCCCTCGTGCCATGTACACAGCCCTGAGTGGGTTCTTTTGTTTTTTAAAGCAATCTGCTCAATTGTTATTGGAGTTGTAGCTGCTTAAAAAGCCCCAAATCTGTTCTGTAAGCTCTTTTGGGGCTTAACTGAACTCTTATGAAAATCAAATTAAGCCTTACAGATGGCTCCAGTGGGCTCAGGCTGCACTGTAAATACGGAGCTGTTACAATTACAGCAAAAATTGATGAGTTTAGATTCTTGGTTTGTGTAAATTATCTCATATTGGTGGAGGCCTGGGCATTATCACTGACTGTTTGGCTTCTTGACTTTTTTTTAGCTGAAATGTTATGTTTGAGATTACAATTAATGCCAAATCCCATGCTCCTTGTCCAGGAATAAATGCCCACTGTTATCTACAGAAGGTTGAAATGACTGCATTGTCCAGACCTGTGTTTAGGAGGTGTGTTTACTAACTGAAGGGTCTGGTCTTAACTCCTTTCAGTTTCAGTTTTTCATGAGGAAGGTCTGGAAACCACATGGGAGGGTGTCAGTGTGAGGGTGGGAACTAATGAAGAGTGGACAGAGGTAATGTGGAGATGGATTCTGAAGCAATGTTTGTACTTCTTAGGGGTATAGGACGTTCAGTGTTGAGTCAGTCTCATTGTGGCATTGGCTGTGACTGTGCTGGTCCATGGCTGGATGGTTTTTCTTGCCTGCAGACATCAGCATATTTGTGAGAAGAACTGTGCTGCTGCTGAAGTCTCAGGCAGAGTTCTCTTGGTCTATTCCTGCCTCTCTCCATTAGTTCTCTGGCTCCCTCTCTTCTCTGCGTGCCTCTCTTCCTGCTCTGCAGGATGCCCAGGTACCATGGATCCACCTGGGGACGCGTTCAGATGTGTCCACAGTGTCATCATAACCAAAGTGTGTCACAGGGACATTTCCCATTTTCTCTAGCAGAAATCTTGACCCTTCATAATGCTTAGCAGCATCAAAACCTGTCCCTAAGTGTTTCCACAATACAACTACTAAATAACTGTTATGCATAGAAGCTGACTAATTAGAACCAAAGCCCTTTCATCCACGTTTTCTCCTGGAAGTTGACATCTAGTATACTTTGTTCCTTTATATTTAATTGCGTGGACTGTGGCACTGCTGACCCTTAGCAGCATGTGAACATTTCTACTGACTTCACAAACCCCTTGAGCATTATTCCCTGCTTTGATTAATTCATGTTTTGTTCCCAGATTTGTCAAGTGCAGCTGTGTTTTTTTTTGTGTGTGTGCAGAGGTTATGCTCTATAAGCAGTTCTTTTGCTGTGTGTACAGTCCATCTACCATAAGTGGCACTGAGAGCAGGGTTTGACCAGACAGAAGTTTTCTCTTTAGAGTGAACTGCACATTTCCAAAGCAACCAGCCCACGGTGCTTTATGCTCTGTCACTCAGCTTTGTTTGTTTGTTTGGTTTAAGTTTCTGGTTTTCCTAGAAAAACTGTGGACAATTAACCTGTCAGATTGGCTGGTGATGATCTATGGTGCCTATAAAAAAAAATGTGTGCATTGTATTCCTTGATGTGAATTATGGGCTGTGTCTGCTGGCGTAGCAATATCTGCTCGAGTGTCTTTGTAGTTGCTGGTGTCAGGAAGCAGGGATCAGAATATGCAGAGCTCTTTCCGTTCAAGAAAAGCCAAAAAGGTTTGCAGCAAATGTGGTGGGAAGGGTTGGTTGGGTGTGGGGTTAGAGGCAACTTCCGTGGAGACTTCATTAAAGGTTAATGTACCCTTCTGAAGGATGACGAGGGAAGCTCCGTGCTCTGCCTAGTCAGAGCCAAGGTGTGATGCTCATTTCTGGCCCCTGGGTGACAGTGGAAAGGGGAAGTGATCTGATTGGACGTATTCCAAGCAGACCCCATTGCTCTGTGTGTAATGTTTGGCACGGGGCAGCCCAGCAGTCCTGTATTTGTGGGCTATGGCCATGCAGCCTTCAAAGGGGCACCGTCCCACCAAGCGAAGCTGACGTTTGTTTTAAATGAAGTTTATGATGAAGTTTAGTTTATAAACATTTCCTGCACAGCGGTCGGGTTCCGAGCATGCACGTGTCCACCTGGATGGATCTGCAGAGCCTCCTGCATCCTGCTTAGAACAAATGAGATAGAACAGTCTATATAGCTCTGATTCAGACCAGGAGCCACACCTCATATGTCACAGGATCCGTACCAAACTAGTGAATGGTCAAAAGCTCTCTTAACTCAGGGCAGATAGGAATCAAAGCTTGGTGAGTTTAGGAGCGGGGGGGGAAGGAGTGGGCAGGGGGTGGGAGCCCTCACTGCTGCATATTTGCTCTGAGCCAGGAGCAAGGTGAGGCTGGAAAACATCTGGGTCCAGGCCAGGGCCCAGCACCCGGTGGGAAGCATTGCCCTCACTGGGGTTTGGATGTAGTGTGTCAGGGTTGGCACAGAAGGGTGCATGGGGGTGGGTGAGGCTGGGAGGCAGGTCTGCCTGAAAACATACTCGTTCTTGCTGGTGATGGTCAAACAGAAGTGGTTGCATCACTTAAGGGGAAGATGCAGCTCCTCGCAACACGTGGGGCCATCAGCTGTCCTGAAATTGTTTTGTGATTGAAACAGCTTTGCAAGATGGAGCTGATGTGTGGGAAATGGATCAAATGGTCTCCGTGGGATCTTGTCTCAGCCTGCTATGCCCGAGGTAAGGCTGTTTGCTGGAGCTGGGGATGCCTTTCTTCCTGCCAGCTGCTTTGGGATATCCCAGCCCAGGGTCAGGCAGTGCAGGAGGAGCGCCAGCTTGCTCTCTGCCATGGTAGCATGTGCAGGAGCTCCCTAGGAAGTGTCCTCTGCCTTCCCATATGGCAAAAATGCAAATTGTGCACATCAACCTTGCACCCAAATTCAGATTTCAGAACCAGTGAAGCATTTCATTGCAGCGACAACTTGAATCCTTGTCATGTCTCTCGTTACGAGACTTCTCCAGCTCATTCCCAGCTCTGAGCACCGATGAGTGCTTCATCCCCCAACTTCACAGTGCTCCCGTTATCTGTAGTGCTTTTCAACTTCAGAGGGCTGGGAAAACATCCGTGCCGCTTCACAGAAGGCCGTGTTCTCACTGCTGCTGCTCTGATGGGGGAGCAGAGATGTGCAGCAGGGCCGGCCCCAGCCCCACACTGCTGCATCATCTCCCAGGGCGCTGCGATGCGTCACCGTGCCAGATCTGTTCAAAACAATCGGATATTTTCTGTGCCGGATTGTGGCCCTTTTTTTTTTTTTTTTTTTTTTCCTGATAAAATTGAGTTCAGTTAATTGCAGAGGAAATGGAAATGAATAGTTCCCTTTTCTCCCGCTTTTTAAAGCGTTGGGTGAGGGGAAAAAGATACAACTTTTTTTTTTTTTTCCCACTCGAGAGGAAAAACAATCGGAAATGCTGAACAGACTCTAAAAGCTGAAGTGCAGGTAACCAGCAGCCGTGGGCTCCTTGGGGCTGGGGCACAGCAGCGTGTGCTCCCTCAGGTGTGCGCACCACTGCCGTGTTTTTGGGGCTGACTCTCCCGGGTCCTTCTCAGCAGCTGCCTTGAGGGATTTTTCCTATGCAGCTTTACGTACACATGCAGTGAGCGTTCTTAACAGCCCTATTCACGAGGCACAAATGAGAGCTCCGGTAAACGCCATTTACGGAATTACACCCTAATGCCGGACTTAGCGGGAATTGATGGGCCGGGTGATTCATCCATCAACATCAATTTCCAGAAAATCGTGCTACCGGAAGGTTGCGCTTTTTATTGAAGGAAAATATCACTCTTAACGTTCTGTATGCCTTGGCTTTGCCACCGAAGTTTAAATAGAGCAGAAATTATATCTTGTGGTTCTTTTTTTTTTTTTTGCTGTGCTTAATTCAAAAGAACAGAACCACATAGTGTAAGTCTGTAGGTTAAATGTTTATCCCAGTGCTAGGCGAAGTCTTTTGTTAATTTTTATTCAAACGGCGTGGTAGAACGGTGTAAGGATCTCCATTGTGTTTGGGCACTGAGCTCAGCGCTCATCAGGAGGCAGAGGAGCATGGCATGGGGGGAGGTGGGCTCCCTCAGAGCTCGAATTATCCCTCATGGAGCTGCTCTCCAGCCCCAGCTCCACCGCATGCCCTGGGGAAGCCTTCTGCTCCATGACATGAGAAGAAGAAAAGGAAGAAAAGAAACGAAGCAATAGTAATAATTGAACATGCCTTGGTTCATTAATGACTTAGTGGAGTGCACATCGTATAGTGAGATCCAGACATTTTAAAAAATACAAATTTTTCAAGACCCTCTCTGCCTTCTCCCATGGGCACAGGGAGCATCAGTGCTCGGGTTCTGCATCCATGCACGTCTCCCAGGGGTTCTGGGGGAAGCGAGGCAGCGCGATGAGGAGGAGGACGATTCCGAAGATGAAGAGCAAGACAAAGGCGGAGCAGGCACAGGCGAAGGACCACGAGTAGCTGTACTCCATCCACACTGTGTCCTTGCTGTCGATCATCCTTTTCACAGATTGCCTCATGACTTCCACGGAGATGATGATGCAGAGACCTGAAGGGGAAGAGAGCAGTGGGTAGAATAACCAGCTGTCAGTTTTCCATCCTTAACCACCTTTCAGCATGCCGTGGGATTCACAGTGAGCCATTGACTTCAGTGTTTGGAGGAACCAATGCCAGCAATGCTCAGATCTCTGCTATCACCAGGGGCACCGGTGACTTGTTGGGCGTTAGGTTTTGGGAAGGCTTGGATGGGAAACCTGAAGTGAAGGAATAATTGCATGCCTCACGGCGTTTTTTCAAAGGTAGAATAAAGGGCTTTGTGGAGATGACAGTTTACACCTCTGTCTTTCAGTCATTGTAATATGACAGGGTATTAGCAGCTCATGTCCAAATGTGATCTTCTTTTGTGGAGACAGTTACATACTTTGGGTCCGGATCTGCTGTTTTTGTGCTTTATGTGTTTTGTCTGTGTGTGGTTTTTTTTTGCTTTATGTCCTTTCATGTGTTGCTGTGCTTAGAATAAATGAGATAGAACAGTATATATAGCTCTGATTTAGGCCAGGGCCCACACCCAATATGTCAGAAGTGCCCCTTTTAAAGGTAGTTTAAAGCACCACATGGGGACACATAGTCTCATTGTGATGAGGAAGAAAGTGCCACTCCCCGGGCATTCCTAGCAGTGTTTCCATCCACCCAGGATTTATCCAAGTTTCTCTGTGTTGTGCAGTGACCCTCCTACCTGCGAAGGTGTAGAACATGGACGCTGGCTTCAGCAGGTAGTCCCTCTTCTTCTGGAAGGAGAAGAGGACGCAGATTGTTCCGATGATTGCAAAGCCAACGCTGAAGATGGCAATGGCTGCAGCTGAAATGCTGTATTCTGCCAAAGCAAAACAAACACCGAAAGAATGTGAACGTCGGCACATTTTGAGCCTGTTCCCATCGCCTGTTGTGATTTTGCAGTAGGTCACTCAGAAAAAAATGTGTCCTCTCATCGCTGCAGAGAAAGGGCTGTGACAAACGGAGTGTTTCCCTCAGATAAAAGCAGGGTCAAGTACTGGCTGCAGTTCTGTGGAATGCAAAGGCTATAAAAACAAGAGGAGGGGGAAACTGCTTGAGGAGCGCTTGCAGGAAGACCAAAGGGTGGCTGTGTTGGTCTGAGCAAGGTTTGTTCTCATTGTCACTATTTCACTATGACTTCTTTAACGTTACTCCTTTCAGCTTTCTTTACTCTGTGCTAGAAACGCCCCATGGAGTTTGTTTCAATGTGAGATCCTGTGCTGTGGCTTAAGCTTTTTCTTTTACCTTAGAGGAAAGCATTTATTCCTGATTCCCCCCCACATAACATCAGACCCATTTTTAAGATGAGTTGGCTGAATCTAATGGTATACAAATGAGAAAGAGATGGAAGCTCAGCTATGGGTTCTTCTATTTAAACACAATTCCCACTCTTCTCTGCCTTAGGAAATTGCCTGTTTAGAAAAGCCACGTGGAGTTCTCCACTATTGTCACTGCCACAAAGCAGAGCGGGTTGGTTAACCTGTGCAGTGTCACCACCAGCTCATTTATTACATGGTAACGTATCCCATGTGGCAAAATAGAACAGAATTCCTCCTTAAGGAGAGGGTGAGGAAAGGAGAAGTGTGTGTTAGGAGAACCATGACAACATCTGGCTGTTAGGAAGGTGAAATTGGACTGTGAAGGACTGCTTTCAAATTGCAAGCTGTACAAACACACACTACGTGCATCTTTGTGGGATCTCTGTTCCCTCCTTCCATTGTTTGTTCCGTTTTTTTACACAAATTTCATATAAAATCAATATCAAGCACTGCATTCCTCCTGCTCTTCACAGAGCCTTCATAATTCTCAGGGTCTGTGCTCTGCTTGGGTTGAGATTGATTTATTTGGGCTCACTGATGCCTTCTTGCTTCCATGGTGAAGGCTCAGAGCGTGGCAGACAGTGGTGGTGTTGGGACATGGTTGTGCTGGCAGTGTGGTGGTGGGATCTGATAGAAACTCCTCTCCTGCTTTCTGTGGAGCCAGGGTCGAGCCCTTGTTTTGGGTTCCCCTTCACCCCACATCCCTCACACTCCTCGGTTTGTGCCGTATCAGGAAAGGCTTTTCAGGGCTGTTCTTACCTTTCTGGGTGGTGACTTCAAAGATCTCTGAGCTCTGTCCGGGGGTGAAGTGCTTGAAGTAGGAGCAGTTGTGAGCTGAAAGGGAAAAGGAAATTTCATTCTGTGCGCTTAAAAAACCTCTGATAAAATGTGGTAAAGTGGGGATTGATTTTCTCCCGATGTAGCAGACCTGCACTGATTTTAGGGTAGGTCCTGATGGGATCTGATTCCTGCTGCAGACATCCAGCTGACGCTGGTTTGTTTGTTTGTTTGTTTTTTAAAGCAATAACAGCAGCAGGAGAAGGACCTCGAGGATTTGGGCCTTGATCCATCAGAACACTTCAGGAGGTGCTTAAGCAGCCCTGACAGCCGTGCTTCCCCAGGTGTCCTCCTGGGAACGCTTCCCACAGAAGAGCAGCACTGAGACAAAGCTGCCACTTGGACACCTTCCCCTCCCATCACTGCATCAATCACGCTGCTGAACCACGACCTGGCAGCAGCACGGCTGGGACAAAGGGTGCCTGCTATTTATTAACGCATTTAATTGGAAGCACGGAGGGGCACGGAGCTGGGGGAGCAGATGCTCGTGGGGAATTCGGCTGGAACCATGCAGCCACGTCGTGCTGGGCTGCAGTCCCCTCCTGCACCCCGCTTTGTCTCTTTGGGATCACTCCCTCTTTCAACATTGACAGCTCTGGTCTGTTCAGTAATGGAGCTAGCACTGTCTTCCAGGAGATACCAGCACAAATTGTGTTTGTTGTTTATTCCCAGCGTTGGTTTTGAGGAGGCAGCAAAGTACTCTGTGTTACCTCCTGGGTTTTTTTGTTTTTTCACTGTCATGTAAATGGCAGATTGCAGAGTTACTGATTCAAGGAAGATTTACTTTCCTTCTCCCAGGGGATAAGCAATTCTAAGGCAGCGTTTTTGGGCCCATTAGTGGAAGATTCCTCGGAGATGCTGTTATCTACTTGTTTTAAAAGCTGAATTTTATTCCATCTGCAGCTTCTCCTTGCTGAAGATTGGGTTCACATCCAACTCTGGCATCTCCTGCCCTGTTCTGTATTATACCTGGAGGGAACATAGCTGAACTCAGAACTCAGTGTCTGAAAGTACAAATTTTGAGGCCCAGAGCAGAGGCTGCATGCTGGTGCCTGATGTCAACAAGGGTCTGGTGGCCCAGGCTGGGGAATTCTTCAGCTCCTGTGCTACTGGGGGAGGAGGTGGGATGCAACTGGCATGCTCCATCTCGGGTTGGTTGGTTGTCCAAAGCTCAAGACGAAGCCAGCAGCAGCAGTGCAGTGGCTTTGTAGGGATCCAGCACTCACTTCATGAAGGCTCAGTGTAGGGGAGTCCACAAAAACCTCTCAGAGAGAGGGTATTGTCTGCAGGAAAAGCATCTGTCTTGTGGTTTACAGCACGGCTCTGCAAAGGTGTGATATGTGGGGCTCTCAGAGTTGGTTAGCTCTAGGGAAAGTGTTTTAGGAAAATTCATTGTTTAATGGGAAATAACACCAGGTTTCTTTTGGTGAAGCAATGTATTGTTTTCACTTTGAAGACACATTGGTGCACTGCTGAGCTGGGCATGTCTTTACCAACAAGGTTCCTTGTTATTCAGGAGAACTGAGGCACTTCAGTCCCTCTCTGGTGCCATCATGAATTAGAGAAAAGCCCATTTGTGTCACAGCACATTTACATAATGGATAGGATTTAAATTGAGTTTTATAATGCAAGAAAATTTTGTGGCAATCTCTGTTTCTCTCCACCCTTTAATTGCATTCTCTCTGCCATGAGGTCATACGCTGATGGAACAACCCATGGGCTCTGCAGTCATTTAGGGCCAGGGTGAACCTCAGGGACATAATGTGTGGTTTATCACAAACTGTCTCTCCATGCTCCAGGTCACCTGCAACCCTCCTGGCCCCTTCTCTTCATATCCATCATCACTGGGGGATATGAACCAGTGGGGAAGAAGGCAGTCCCGTTGGTGACCTATTTGCTCTGCTTCATTTCCCCTCTGTTCCAGATGCTGTCACCCCTGTTCCCACACTTACCAGCTCCTCTTTAGCCTGCCTGCAGCACATGTGGGCTACAGAGCACCCATCTCTGCTGCTGCCTAGAGCAAGGAGCATGTTTTTCAGCTCTTCTGGAGGTGGAGGTGAGCTGTGTTTCCCCTGGCAGTGCACTGACCCAGTGTGCTTCTGTCCACAGGTCAAAAAATATCGGTATCCACCTGAATTTTCCCAGCTGTTATGGCCCTTTCCCCGATCTTCATCCTTCCTATAGTAGGACACTGAACCCTTTCCAATTTGTCAGCATCCTTGCAAGAGTGCTGTAAAATTTTAAAGTTCTACCTAAATCACAGTTCTGCTCTGTGGACTGCAAGCCAATACATCCTCTACATTTTGCTGTGTGCTGAGCTCACAGCCCAATAAATAATGCTAATTGTGCCATCCATTTCTTCCTCTGGGAGTGGCTGCTAAATGCTCATTAACGCAGTGATAAATTCTGATGTTTCTTTTCCAGCGCTGGCAGTGATCTCTGAGCACATCTTGTGATTTCCAGGAAATCCAACATGTCCATTCCCTGTTGCTCCATTCGGGTTTCCTTGATGGCTGCAGGCTGCACAGCTGCTCTGTCCCCCTGCTCACCCTCTTCCCAGAGGACTGAGATCAATCCAGTGTGCACACTGAGCAGCCCCAGCCTGTGGGGGCTGTGCTCTCCCCATGCTGAGCAAAATGGGGACTCGGATGTTGTTTTTATGACAGAGGTGAGAATGCAGCAAGCACTGAAGCCCCCGATGTTGCTTATGGCACAAGATATCATCCAAAGTGCAAAATATTGTTTAAAAACTCTGCAAAAGCTGCAGCCTGTCCGGTGTGGGGCTCAGCTCCCTGAAGTTCTTTACAGCACCCAGAGAAAGGCAGCATTGGGCCAGGGCTCAGCACTCTGCTTGCACATGCTGGTGTCTGTCAAAAGCAGGAGCTGCTTTCGTGCTGCCCTGGCCACAAAGCTACTGTCTGCAGACAGCTGGATATTTATGAGCTTTATATTTACCCTATAGTTGCATTATTTTGTTGTTTATCAACCAATTTCTATGATTTTCCTTCAGTGGGATCTATGCTCCCCACGTGAGGAAGGGCAGAGCGTGAGCTCCTGGGCACACAACCACCTCCATGAGAGGCAGCGAGCGCACAAGTGACACACTCCCAAATTTGGTTCGAGGCAGATCTGAGCACTGCAACTGAGCCCCTCTCTTCGGAACACATAATTTGGCCAAATAGGTAAAGAACTGTGGTCATACCGGCAATACACAGCCAACGTGGGCACTAAGACCATTCACAGGAGATTTTCCAGTACGTGCTAACGTCTATATTTCACTTCGAGCAGCGTAGCAAACATGAAGGCAGTCCTGTTTTTTCTGTCCTGGAAGGTGTCCAGTTCCCTAAGAGCCTCCTGCAGCACAGTCATGGATGGGAGCGCACGCGGTGCAAATGTTGCTGACTTGGCACCGCGCGCGGAGCTGAGCCCGCTCCCCATTGACTGCATGGGGGAATATGGGGGAAGAAGTGTGCAGAGAGTGCAGTGAGTTGGTTTGGAACTCCTTTTTGGAAGCTGGCAATGTAAACATCAGCTCCCTGCCCTGGGAAATGATTGTTCTCGAAATTGCTTGGGGATAATCTAATGCTGGCCATGAGCAGGCTCAGGGAATCCTACAGACGCAGCCAAGTAGCTGGGCCCAGTCCTCTAAACCCTCTTTCTGCCAAAGCTCTGCCCGCCGCCGTTGGTGCACCGGGACATCAGCAAAGCTCACTCCATCCCAATTCCCACCACGCCCGACACTTTTTCCCTTCTACCCCCCGTGTAGTTGCAACTGCACCGCAGAGTGCAGCCCTGTGGGCCACGTTCTGCTCCCGCCACGTGCTGCAGCCTCCCAAGCAGAGTGCCATGCAGGGCAGGCTGTCCGTACGTACCTCCAGGCAGGCTGATGGGCCCGCAGCCCGTCGCTTTGGCACCTTGCTCCCATACGTGGATCCGCTTTGTGCAGAGCCGCCAGAGCCCGAAGTGAGCCGCCTCGCAGGTGGTGTTGAAATCCTTCACCCTGGGGCTCAGCACGGCCCAGTGGTCCGTCACCACGGCCGCGAAGAGCAGCGAGATGCCCACCAGCAGCACGCAGAAGGTGAGCCGCACCTTCAGGGGCTTGGTCTCGTCCATCCTGCGGTGGGATGCGGCTCCTGGGCCGCCTTCCCCTGCGCCCTGCTCGCCCGCAGCCGCCCCACGCGGGCTCCCGGCGTCCTGACGCGTCTGAGCCTCTGCAAATGTCAGCCCCAGCTGCTGGGCTGTGTCAGGAGGCTATTAATGCATGGAGTGAGGAAAGCTCAGCTTTCCGCCCCGTCCCGTCCCGCGTTTTGTTTTGGATTCCCACGGCCAAGCGGGTGCTCCCTTGGAGCCGCTACCGCCGCTGAAAGGCTCCGTTCTGCTGACTTGCAGCATGCCCAGAAATAGGCATTAACGGGATGATTAACTTTTCAGCTAGGTTCTACACCATCTGTGTTTATAATAGCGGCGGAGCTGCTTTCAGTCTGATCCTAAATAGCTTAATAACAGAGCCAGAGCCCGCAAAGTGCCTGCGCATGCCGGCAGCTCGTGGCTGTGTCTGCACGGGTTGCTTTGGAGTTGGGTGCTGGCAGAAGGGCAGGCTGCAAAGGATGCAGCAAAAAGGAACCAACTTCTGTGTAGCATCACTTATTTTTACCCACACTGACTTCTGAATTAATGTAAGGTAATTTAAGTTGTCCGAAGGAAAGTGTTATGGTTCCCTTCAGAAGGAGAGGAGGGTTTCTATCCAAAGTTCGACTTCTGAAATACTGTGTAGTTATTATATATTTTTATAATGCCGTGGGAGAATGGTTGGGACCAGAGGATAGCTGAAGGTCCCTTCCATCCCAAATCAGTCTGTTATTCTATGTTGAAGGGACGTGTCCCACTCAGAGGGCTGTGAGGTGCTGGCAATGCTACCCGGAGGGACAGTGGAAGCTTTGTCCGTGGGGGCACTCAGGACTGGGTTGGATGGGACCCTGAGGATCCTGAGCTGGTGGTGTGCCATCCTGCTCATGGCAGGGGGTTGGAACTGCCATGGAATCTTTAAGGTCCTCTCCAACCAAAACCTTTCCATGATTCTGCAATCAATGGAAACACAACGATTCGGCATTCCTCCGTAGTGGTTTTTTTTTGCTGGGAGCTGTTGACTGAAGTTGATTCTATTTCACATTTCTTCTACCTCTCCCTTGCTCTGACCTCAGCCCTCAGCTCTGGTTTGAAGACTTTGAACCTTTGGCGATGGCTGCCCCATACTGCACCCAACTGCAACAACAGTGAAACACTGCAATTTTTTGTAGAGATGCAGTTAGCAACTTTTGCCTTTTTTTTTTTTTTCCTTTGGCTTATTTTCATTTTTTCCTTTTGATATTACAACGGATTGTAGAACTAATTCGATGATAATGTCACTGCAGAGGCCACTGTGGAGGTGACATTCCAATTGCGATGTCAAACTGATGGGGGTGACAGTACCTGAATGTCAAAAGGGTGGTTAAAAAAATGTCAGTGGAAATCTGCAAATATCACGTTATCATGTCAAGACAATGTCAAAACTGCTCCGCTGCTGTTTTATGAACACCCCAATTTGGTGTCAAATCGAGGTGCCAGATCAAATTAATGAGGACGATCTGAAGCGATGAGTTAAGGGTGAGAGGTGAGTGAGTGAAAGGGAGAGAAAATAAAGAGTGAGCTGGAAAATGATGCTCCAAAATAACTGTAATTGAAATGTGACTTAAAGGGTTTCATGCAGCATTGAGTGGTGCCACCCCAAGCAGGCTGCCAAGGGGACCACGGCCACAGGGAGAGATGCTGTCCATTGGACTCCCAAGCATGTGTTGATTGGGAGTTGGGTAGCACCAAGCAGCTGAGCAGAGTGGGGTGTGGGGACCTAAAGCTCTGAGATGTCACTGCAAAGACAACGTGGTTGGCCCCTTTGGCAGTGGCTGAAAGTTCCTGTGCCACACAATGTGTTAGGTTGGACAGGTTCTGTCCCAAACGTGGGCTTTGCAGGCATGGCTGTGCACACCTCCATGGCTGAAGGAATTGTGTTTCAAATGGTTGATGGCACTGTGTTTTCTGAGGCATAAAAATGCTATCATGTCACACTGAGAGAAATATTAGAGGCTTACATTTCTATTTCTTAACCAGAGCCAGGAGTTCTCGTGAAACTGGAAAAGCCTAATGGGAGCAGACTTCAAAGTGGAAAAGGAGTGCATTAGCAATGTAATGCCTTTTTCTTTTGAAGCAGTCTCTTGTTAGATTTCACTGGGCATCAGTCAATCTTTGGAGCTGTATCCTGGCTGCAAATGTGAGTGTGTGTTTGTAAATGTGGGTATATAGCAGTGCTTTGGTTGCTGAGGAAGGAAGTGCTAATGATGATGCTTTAGACTAATTGCAACCTATAAGGACTGCAGGAGAGGGAACTTGTTTTATTGTTGGTGTGGGTTTTTGTCTCTTCTAGTGCTGGCAAGGATCATGCTTTCTGCTCGCATTCAGGTTCTCTGATCTGCATTGTTCCTCAGAATTTGTCTTTTTTTTCTTTCTTCTTTTTGGGTGGGGGTGGGGAGTGAATTTTGTTCTCCAGCAGTGGAGCATCCAGGACAAAAACCATCCAGGAAATAACTGAAATGAATGGAAAGGGAAAAATTCAGCCTTACCCAACCAAAAAAGTGACTTGTTGCCACTGGCCCTTGAGAGAAGGAACTCCTTGGCTGTGTTGTGTTCCCACAGGCAATGTTCTCCCCAAACTATGGGGGTTTTCAGGCCAAAAACATCTGGTGAAGCTGATTCCCAGGAGGGCAGAAGCAGCAGGAGGACTGAGGAACAGCTCCCGTGGTCTCCCTGCATCAGCTGGGCAGCATTCGCGCTCAGAAATCAATATCACATGAAAAATAAACCGAGTATTAATGAGGACCTGTTGGGAAGCAGGGAGGGCTGTAATTAGCAGCACTTAGCAGCAGCGAGTGAGACAGTGGAAATGGCATGGTCATGTTTCTTTACTCAAGAAAATGGTGAATGATGTCTCGTGACCAACTGTTGCCTTTTTTTTTCCCCATCAGAGGCGCTGACATAGCTCTGCTCCCCAACATTTCTGCATTTCATGCAGACTGATCTCAGAACTCACCACAACCACGCTAACCAAGCTCTGCAGCTCCCTTCTTGCAGAGGACCCTCACTGTTGTTGTTGTCGTTGTGGGTTTTTTAGTAGAAAAAGCATCCCAGTGCCCATCTGCCAGCCCAGCAGCCCCATGGCACGTGGTTCCCTATGGGCTCTGTCCGTTTGGGCACTGCCACCCTTTTGGTAGTGCTGCCCGCAGTTCTGCTGGGGCTGTAAGATGAGCTGCCCCACGGACAGGTGCAGAGCACGCTTCAGTGCTTTTTATTTTCAGCACCTCCCATGTGGGTTCGTTTTCTCATTGCTGAGGAGATGCCACATCCTCCTCACCCGACTCTTTGCCACTTTCTGGAGCTGTTAGGGCTGTGTATTGGCTTCCCCCCCAAATAGCCTCACCTGTTTGTGAAACCCCACGTGTCTGTGAGGGCTGGGTGACTGCAGGTCTCGGTGTGGAGGCATCTGGGCAGGCACACTTGCACCTCTCTATTTAAAGACTATCTGGAGGTATAGGAAATGGGAAGTGAAAAAAAGTATCTGAGGAAGACACCCAGCCAACAGCTAAATCAGAGTGTGTCTCATCTGGGCCACGTTCAAGCTGGTAACAAGAACCATAGAATCTAGAAACTTAGGGTTTTATTTCTTAAGTTCCTACCCAATGTCTGGAAATATTGTGGAGATAGCTTATCCTGGGTATTTCTTGGTCTGTACGAGTGTTCATACCCTTCCTGTATCGCTAACTAGCTGCCATCAAAACAGATAGAAATGTGGAACAAAACCCACAGAAATCTCATCTCAGAGCATCTGGAAGTTGAGAATCTATATATCTTTCTCCACACAAACCCAGATAAACATTTAAAATGGTTTATTTAAAAAGGAAGGATTAAGTACATTATACACGGCTGTGATTACACCAGCAGAACTGAAGCACAGTGGCAAGAACACGTTAGAACTGCAGACAGGAATGCAACCTCAAGGGATGTGATATATTAGCCCTTGTGGATTTGTGATCCATACAGAAAGGAAATATAAGAGTTTACTGTTATTAGTACGGGCATACAAAGCGATTTCTCATCTTGCTCCTATTCTGCACGAGAAACCAGGAAGAGAGAGCTGATGAGATGCCCGAAACTTTGTTTCTCAGAAAACAGAATCTGCTCCAATAGCATTTCTGCTCAGGACTGCCGTTGAGGTGTGCTATAGGCTACGTCCAAAGGACTGGCTGCTGTTAATGGTGGGGTGATGAAACCTGCAGGCCGTACTGAGAAACGGGGGCTGGTTTGTGATGGGTGCTGTCCGGGGATGAACAGAGAGATGCGGAGAAACAGGAGGTTTATTTTCAACTGTCATTGAGTGGTTTCGAAGTCCAACAACAGTTCCTTCAGATACATCAATACCGTTCACACGCAGGAATGCCACAAATCATTCAACTTTGTCAGAATTAAAGTTTTCTACAGGAAAAGGGATTTTTGGAGGATTTTTTTTTTTTTTTAATGTAGTTGTCAAATGTCACAGCTTGTTTTTTGCTTTGGCCGAACAAGGCAGCATGCTGCAGTCTGACATAGACCATGACTTTCAGGACATGAAATCACAGCCCCACCCTCCCCCAGGATGAGCATCCCAATCCCCATCACCTCCCGGTGCTTCGACAGCACCATCCCAGGGACATGTCCCCACTCTGAGTGGATTTAAGCATGTTTATTACAAATGAAGATAGGAAGAACAAAACCAAGGCGCAAAGAGAACCTCACACTGTCCACTTTCTGTTCAATGGACATGAGTTTAGAACAAACAGCCTATATCTAACTCCTGGTTTTAAAGGGAATGGTTTTATTCTTAATTACAGTAAACACGGATGGGACTTATTTCTAACTATTAGTTTATTAACACAGTGGGAAACAAATAGTTCCGGGAAATTGCACTTGAAAAATACATTGACTATAATTAGATGTAAATTAATTAGCACTTAGTATGACACACTAATGAGACAGAAGGTTTTGTTTTTTCATTGCAAACTTCTACTTCTATCATAGCTAATCAAAGTATTTTAATATTACGAAGTCTCAAAAAGTAGGAAATAATTTATTGTTTGAAAGCATAAAGATTCTTGTAAAAAAACCCTTTCATCAAGAACTTTAATAATTTTAGAATTCTTTTACGTTGTCCTAGCCGAAAAGTAGGTAAAAAAGTTTTCTTGTCTGCCTCTGTTGGAATTGTTTTAAAAAGCTCGTGTAATACCTTTCTCCATAGTGTGTTGATTCAGAAAGAAGCATGATATTTTCTGCTTTCCAATAGTTCCCATCACTCCGTTCATGTTATCTCTCAGAGTTCAGAGGTCTGAAAAAGGATCCCAGCAGAGTTTTAACCTGAATGGAAATTCTTAACAAGCGGGGATGAAGGCTCCAGCCCACCTCCACTGGATGGTTTGCCAAAATAATGCTTTCCATCTGCCACGATGAGGGCTAAGCAGAGCAAGACAGCGACTAGGGGAAGACTTGCGCTTGAAGTTGAGCATTGTCTTGGTTCTTGCAAGGAGAGAGGGCCAAGCAGGGTTTACGTGGGAGGGAGAGGTTTGACTTATTGGGTTGTTAAGGCAGCTCCTCCAGGGTTTTGCTGGAGGACTTGGTTTCACTGGCTGAAAGCCTCGCGTCCAAACCACCATCGCGTTGCGACGCTGTGGCCACCACAGGGTGAGTTAAGACTAAAGAGGTTTTAACAGTTTGGCTGAGATCTCCCACCGTCAGATTCCCAAGTCATGTTCTTTCCTCATCACCACTTCTCTTCAGGTAGCAAAGATTTTCAGGGTGAAAAAGACGAATGTGTTCAAAGCAGCATACAGGAACTAGATACTCCTCTCTCATTGCAACTAACTCATTCAAAGGGAATCGGGCACCTCATTCTCATACGGCTTGGCTGAACGATCACTAAAAGAGATGTGAGTACTGTTTAATTAAAGTACTTTCAAGATTTGAGAATCCAAACCTAAGTGTAAAAACGAAAGCAGAAATTTAGAAGAAAAAAGAATTCAGACCCTTTTAGAAACATATAGAAGCAAAGGGTACAGACCAGTCTCCCCCTTAGGAGATGCATAGAGTTTCCTGTGGGCTCTCTGCACCTAAGTAGAATCATCATTACAAAATAAATTAAATTAGGCTGAACCATCATTTCCATCTAAAAGTAACTCTACCTTGCACCATGCGGCACTTATTCATAATAAAAAGAGTTTAATAAATATCTCATAAATGGTGATTGTTTTTGTTCCACTTCGAAAAACACCAAGCCGCCGTCCGTTAACGCTCAGCTCCCATTGCTGCAGGACGTGTTGCTAGTCCAAACGCATTAGCTTCTCATCTTCGTACACATGTTGCACAGATATCTTAGTTGCCAGTAGCGTTAGTGATGCACTTGTGAAGCAGTAAGGAAATGGGGGCCGTGGTGGCAGGCTCAGCCCTGCTCCTCGCCCTGTCTGCACGCAGTCCGCAGGGGCCTGCTCCTGGCACACAGCACTCAGCACCTCGCCGGATCAGGCACTAGGGCTAGTTGGAATGAGAATTCAAGTTTTCTAATTGTTAGGCAAGAAATGATGTTTGCAAAGATGCTCAAGTCACACCCACCTTAATCCTGCCCTTGCTAGGCACCGGGCAATGCACCCACCCTGTTCTCCCCACCCACACTGCCCAGAGGGTTGCCTTCCACCCCCAGGTAGGAGACCCCTCACTGCCCCGTCAGGGAGTCTCTAATGCTCAGCACATGGATGATCTACAGGTTCAGTTTTAGACAGTGTTGCCTTCAAAAATATCTGTTTTTAAATTTTTTATTTTTTGGAAGAGGCAAAGCTTACGCCGTGTCAGAGGGGAGCGGATCACTGGAGGACTAGTTCGTATCCTTGGGCTTGGTTGTAAATTATAGTTGCAAGTTTGTAGTAAGGGATCTCGATTTAGAAAAAAAGGTTGTACAACAATTCTGCAACCCTTCAAACACACCGGTGGCAAGTCCTTCACAGTTTCTCCAAGACTTTGTACACATTACAGAAGTGCAGGGACATGAGCTACCTTCATCTTGTGACACCGAGAACTGAAAGAAACAAACTCCAAATAGCTTCAAAAAAGCTACAAGCGTGTAAAATCTTTATGTTGGTCCAGAGGATCCCCACTTGCTGCCTCAATACATGCCACAGTTAAAGAGGTGAGAGGGTATTTTAACATCGCTCCTTCTCTTTCATGACAGATCTGTTCTGATATTTGTTTCAGAAAGCACAGGGAGAGAAGGAACTTCAGACAGGTGTTGTTCTCCTGTTGACCATGTTGACGTGGAGTCCTTCCTTAAATTCCTTCTGAAGGAAGTTGTGGACCTGCAGAAAACTGGCTTCTTGGTCTGCGTTGTAGCTGGCGGCTGTTGTGACCTTCAAGGGCTCTCTGGAAAGAGTGTACATGGAAATCTCGTTCATGGGAATGGTGCTTGCTATCTTCATACCAACCGGGGAAATGTCTCTGGATGGGGAAGGCTCTGTGGATCGAGAACTGGACCTGGACCTCCGCCTCCTGTACCTGTAGCTTGGCATCCTGGCGTAAGGAGAACTGGAAGAAGTCTTAAGGAATTCCCTCTTGGTCTTAAACCTCAGCTCTTTGTTCTTCTCAATATAAATGTTCACAGCCAGAACACCTATGGTTTCAGCCACGATAAAAGACAAGGCTCCAAAGTAGAAAGACCAACCATAGTTGTAATGGTTCTTTTTGTCCTCATCTCGCTTATCACTTGGGTCACCTGCGTTGCTCGATATGTAGACAATGATCCCTATGATATTACTTAGTCCTAGGGAGAGAAAAACAGAAGTCAGCTGTTATGTGGCTGGGAAGCTAAAAATTCAAACCGTGTTACCTTCTGGACCTGAATGTTTCTAAGACTACGACCAGGAAATTTCATTACACTACATTTACTCTTTCAACTGTCTAAGGATTCCATTTGTCCTTGAAAAACAAATAGATCCACATCATGTTCACAGTTCCTTGCAAAGATCTTAAAAGATTCAGCAGGATCTGTCCCCATTTCTTCACTGACATGATGAGAAAGAAGTAGCGTATGGGAACTTGCTAATATTGTTAGTAATAAGAATACATTTTGAGCTCAGGGCTATGGCTGTTCACCTTGATCAAGACAAGTTCTCTTCCACCTTGCTGAATTTCCATCTGAATGCAGCATGCTTAATGTGAGCTTCAGGGAAGGCTATTAACAATGTGGATGACTCTCTTGGACATTTCTAATGTGGAAAGCACACTCACCTAGAAAAGGCGAAGTTTTTCTGTCCTCGTACGAGAGGAGGAGAAAAGGGCTGGGATGTAAGAGATGCCTGATTCATGCTCTATTTAGGCATCTTATGTTTAGTGCATTTTAAGTAGAGCAAAAACTGCACGCTACAAGCTTTAGCTTCATGCAATTTCTTTTTCAGGAAAAATGAAAGTTTCTCAAGAATTTGCTCTTTGTGATGCTTCAGGAACATTTTTTTTTCCTTAAGAAATTTGCCCAGGATGAGTTTAGTCGTGCCCTCAGCCCAGGAAAGGTATAGAGGGAAAGACATGTAACCCAGTTACTCAACAGGAAAGCTTTGTACCCAACCTGAAAGCTCAGTCTCACTTGTTTTACTTCTGCTTGCCCTCATCGAGACTGAGCGAAGAAAACAGGATTTCCTGATTTGGATATGAACAGCTCAGCAGAATAAAGCTGCAGGAACACGTGATGCCTACCTGCACTGAAAACAGCCTGAGAGAATTTGGACTCTGGGGAAGAAATTCAGGAAACTGAAGAAGAGCTGTGGATGTGATGCAGTGTCCTTCTCTCTTCTCTGGGCTGGGAATTGCCCTGTGGTATTTTCGGGTCCCTGGACACAGCTAGGCCACGCTGGGTCTTGCTGGTGGCTTCCCCACCAGATGAGGCTGCACTTCTGTATGTTTCAATCCAAAAAGGCAACGCTTCCTAAGGACTCAGTTTAAGGGGAACATACCTGCTGCGACAAAGAGAATTCCAGCGCTGAGAATAATGTTGTTTTTGCTGTTGTAAATCCTCCCTGCTCCAACACAGAGCCCTCCCAGCAGCAGCAATATTGTGCTTAGAATGGGGAACACACTGGAGGCACGGACGATGCCTGCAGGGGAGATAGGAAGCAAACACAACAGACAGTAATTATTTCAGATGCCTCCTCAGGTGCTGACTGCAAAGTCTCCAAACCCTGGATTTTGCTGCAGTTACCACTGATTCTGCATTTGTGGGCAGGTGTGGGGGAGCTGAGGTGCATGGTCAACGTAGCAGGGCCACCTCACTTGAGCGACTTCAGTCTGTTGAGTTTCCTCCAGGGAAGTCTGACGTTATTGCCTTAATGTGATGCCACCACAACGTTTCTGATGGAAGCACAAGGTAAATGACAGCCAGCATCATGCAGAAAGCAGCACTGAAATATCCATGAGCTGGCAATGAACTCTGCAATGTTTGGGGATGGCCTCAGCAGACGGTTTGTTGCTCGGTGCATGCATAAGGTGAGCAAAGCTCTTGGAATCCACAGCATTCTCATTAGCAGTGAGCTAATTACTCTTTTTTCTTTTTTCTTTTTTTTTTTCTTTCACTGTTGTGTATTTAGGACTTTGAAACCATTCAGGTTTCTAAGGAGAAAATTTTAACAAGTGTATCTCGGGTGTTTGTGTTTAGTTTCCTGACAGCTAAATGGAGACACTCAGAATTTTGCATGCTTCAGCCCATTCATTATCATCACGGGCTATAAAATCCCTGCACAAATATCTAAGCCACTGCATCGAGCCGTCCTTCAGACCCTATGGGACACTATGGGGCAAGGCAGCAGCTGAAAGGGGAGCAGATGGCACTGGACATGCACAGGGAGCATGGAGTGACCCATGAGCTGTGAGCACGACGAGGGGAAAGCTGCCAGAAAGCATCTGGGGCAAAGAGCTGCTGCAGTCCCCCTTGGGTACCATCTTCCCGGGGACACACACGGCGCTGCTTCCCGAGGAGGAGCAGCCAGATGCTGCTGCTTTCTCATTTGACTTCTGACGGCGGTGGCGTTGCCAATTTAGTGAATTGCTTTCTAACGATTCCCCTGGTGGCCGGTGGCAAAACTCCCACAGATTGCAAGAGGGACAGGGCTGGGCATTTAATAACAGCAGTGCTTTTGTGTGTGCTGCAAAGCCCCCGGGAGCTCCAGCGACAGGCCTGGGGCTCATTAGGATGGTGCAAATATAAAGCAAAGAGACAGTCCCTGCCCGGGAAGCTTGTGCCTGTATTGATCTGCCACTGTGAGAAAAGGACATCTCCTACCAAACCTGGCAACTCTGCTGCACGTGTCCTTTGCTGAGGGGGAACGCTCTGGCCGGATTTAACCCAGCTCAGCTGGGTGCTTTCCTGTTCAGAAGGAGTCTTGCAATAATTGGCAAAACTCATGGAGTAGAGGTGTCAGGTCACCGATGGATGCACACTGAGTGCTGAGAGCACCTGCTCTCATATTGGGTGCGTCCCCACGTGTGGGCAGAGGTAGCAGTGCTCTGACTTTTGGCTCGGTTTTTGGGGTCAATTATCAGAAAAAAGATTCAGTGCCAGACTCTGTGCTTGTGGACACGAAGGTGTCTCAAATCACTGTCTATTCATATCCCAACAAAAGGTGGCACAGGATTGAAATCTGCTGTGGCCACCCTCTCTGCTTGTTGTTTCCTATAGTTCATCTTCAAAGTGTTTATAGTGATTTGATAATGATTGTACTTTACAGCAGGGAACCTGCTTTTGCAGGGGGAGTAGACTGGGGGATCTCCACAGGTCCCTCCAACCCCTGTGATTTCAGTCAAATCAAAGGACTCCTCTAAACTGCCTCAGTGACAGGATGAGAAGGGACTTGCCAGACATGCAGTGTACATGGGGTGGGTGGTATCATAAAGCATAAAGCCCCAGAGATCACTTTTCTCTGTTAGTTAATTAATGTGAAGAGAAACAAAACATACCATGTTTCCTTGTGTACCTTCAGCTCCGAAATTTAAAGGGAAGCTCATAGGTACCACGTAGAATTTACATATGCCTCCCAATACTGGTAATAAAATGACAGCAGGTCAAAAAACATTAAGGGAATCTGGCTTTTGCTCTCTCCCCTGCTTTCTCCTTGTTTACCATCCTGTCCGTTCGCATCGGCTGTGCTCTGCACACTGACACCTCAGGGAAGCTCTGCGACAGCCACGGGGCTGCAGCTCGGCCCTACACTGCCTTCCTGCTGAGCAGGAGGGGTTACAGCTTCCTTGCATGTGTTTGCAGTCGCTGGGACTGCTGTTCCTTTGGTTTTGCAGGGAGCAGACTGAATGCCAAAAGGGTAAAATCTGGTCTGCTGCTCCTACCTGAAGCTCCCTAAAATCAGGCATTTTTGCACTCATTTCAGTAGGGTTTTGAACTGGGGCGTTCTGCTAACGCTGTTCTGTTCACATTTATCTGAAGGCTCGGCCAGGTTTGTGGCTGTGGAGCAGGATGAGAGCCCAGGTGCTGCCCACCCAGGAGCACAGGGTGCACACAGGGTTGCATCGACATCTTCATCTGAGCACAGCATGGATGGGAACTGTGCCCTTTCCCTCCCTGAGACGAACAATTAGGGCTGTCCCCAGCCAAGGCCTTGTGCTGAGGATCAGCTACAGGTCCTGATGGCTGATGTGAGGACAACAGCTTGCAAAGGTGTTGCAGAAGTGGCAGAAGTGAGAAGTAGGGTCGCACGTCTTCTGTACCCTCATCTCTGTGTCTCGTCAGACAGCGATTTGATCCCTAGTACATTTACATATAAGCCCATTTATTCTTGACTTAGGTACATAATTTTCCAATAATCTCTAAATCACCTGCATTCATTTTAATTGAAGTGGCAGTTTTCCCTCCAGGAGTTAAAGCAGAGGTTCCTGTTATCTGCGCAGAGCTCAGGGGGTGAGCTCAGATCTGAGGGCACAGGGGCTGCATCCCAGTGCTGCAGAAGGCACCAAGGGTTGGGCCAACTTGCTCTTAAGGTCTGTACTTCAGAGACTCCTGAAAGCAGCTTTTAGGATCATCAGTCACAGTACACTTACAAACAATTTACCCATCTCCTGTCTGACACAGCGGCTCTAACTGTTTTCCCCATCCCTTCCTCCAAACAAAGATGGCATAATGCACTTTTATCAAGGTGCTGCTTAATTCATCTTCCTTTACTGTCTTTTTACTAATGATGTTTCTTTCCTGAAGCTGACTTGGCATCAATTTAACATTAGTTCCAAGGCTTTGTATGAAAGATAAATGCAGCCGTGCTCACACTCTGCAAGCCTGCCTTCACCCAAGCACTGCAATCACGTCACCCCAGCATCATGACTGATCCAAATTGACAAGAGGAAAGATGAAAAAAAAGATCTGGGTTTACTGGTAAGCACACTTTTCAGAGAGCCCTTTTTTCCCCCCTTCTTGTCTTAGTAAACAGAAGTTGTTTCCCAGAAGTGAGCAGAAGGACAGAGTGGTTCTCTAAGTGGTGTTTCAGGTAATTAATAGCGGTGTAATTGAGGAGCATTTTGCCTTGCTGGATGTCTCAGCCAGCAGCCTCGCTCATTGCTCCCTGAAGCTTTCCCAACACCTTGTGAACTGCGGTTCCTTTCTCTTGCAAAAGGCATTGCTTTCAGCTTCGCTGGTCAGCTCTTTTGCACAAAAGAAACAACAAGGTGAGACAGCCGAGGGGAAGGGGAAATCTAACTCGGATTTTGCAGGGTTCATGAAGTCTCACACTCAGTTTCCAAGATGTTGCATCAACCGAGCGAACCGTGGTCAGGAGGAAGACAGAATGAGTGCCATTGTTTCAAGCACCATGTCAGTGGATGAGAGTACTTCTGTGCAGGCTCTCACACCAGCACAGAGCATCAGTGGACAGCTGCCCAGGCAGGGAAACTGCAGCCCATGTTCCTGCTGACATTTTGCTGTTATCTGCAGGAATTTCATCTTCCTTCCTAAGCTGCAGCAATTTCACTGCATGGTAGGTGGCTTGGAGCAGCTGCAAAGGATGTGGCTTGCATAAGGGCTGTGTTTAAGCAACAGGAAAAGCTTCCTCGTGGTCAGGAACTCACTTCTCAAACTGCTTTTGGTACAAGAACCAGCTAAATGCTCCCTCTGTAAAATATCCTCTCCAATCTGGGGATGCTGTCATTTTCATTTAGAATATTTCCGTGTAATTTTGAGAGAACGGGCACCAAAATGGTGTGAGTTCCCATGGACGGAGGAAATCCTTAAAATAGGAATCCCTGAAGACTGGGCTCCTGCAATGAATAAACCCTCTCTTGGGTTGTTAGTTCTGTGCACCAGGTGCTACTTTCCAACTTACGGAGAAGGTATTCTGAGCTGTCATGGTCGTAGTCATTGTCTTCAGGGAAGTGGTTGATTCGGAAGCAATGTCCTTTGTAGATTCCTAAATGGAAACAAAGCAAACAACACATACTCAAGACTACCAGGTAACAGTGCCACTACCAGCTCTGCTTTATTCCCCTTTCCTATTCCTATGGAGTACTCCTGCAACTAATTTGCCACTGATATTTTATGCCATCTCTTAGGTTAGAAATTTGGAGCAGGTTGACCAGAAGCTCAGCTGCAGGAAGGGACAGTCAGAATTCCTCTCTTATTCTCTTAACTCTGCTACTAATATCCTTCCCTTGAGTTTTTTAATCTCTCCGTGCTTAACTTTCTCAGTGCTGTGCTTATCTTGGTAGGATACCGAATTTGCAAAGCTGCTTTTTGTTCCTAGCATGGCTGTCCCTGCCCCACAGCATGGGCTGCACATGTCCCTGTGAGCTGCTGCTTCCCCGCTGCTGGATGTTGAACTGGCTGCTGCCACTACAGTTGGAAAATAAGTCCATAAATCTCTTCTTTCTGCATCTTAAACCTGTGTGTCCCCCTCAAGGTTGGTTCAGTTTTTAATGGCATATTTGCTTAGCTAACTGGGAGCCCGTGCAGGAAGCCAGGCTGTGTGCATGCACTCCTGAGACCTGCAGGAACAGTGCCAGGGTCAGGTGGGTGAACACCTCACTCAGCTGAACAAGACAGAGTGTTCAGCATTTTGTACATCTGTACAAAGGTTTGCAGTGGTGTTTTATATTACTTTCTATCATGGTTACACAGAGCTGCAGCCAGTCTCAGCTGGGAAGCTGTGCCTGCATAGGAGCTGCATGGGGAGGTCTTCCTGAGAGCTTCCTGCAGCAGTGTGGCCCCGAGGTGTGATCCTGCCTCAGTGCTTTCATTATTCATTAACCAGCTCTTTGTTGCTCAGGAGCATCCATCACCCAGGGTGAGTTATCCTCTGCACAGGAGTCTCGGTACTTACAGCTCTGGCTGGCAGAAAGATTTAAAAACCATCACTTAATACGACTTTAACAGAAGCCCAGCTGCAGTCTGTAGGATATAACTGTGGATTTATTTTGCTACCTACTACCAATGATTACAAAGATCTCAGAAGAATTGCTAATCCGCGGGATTTCAATGCACCCTGTGAGTGTCAACTGCAGGTTTGCTACTACAGTGCATTTAATTCTTCCAGCAAATGATAGATCTGCTCTAATTGTGGGAACGGCTCTGGCTTTCTCACAGAATGTTTCAGAGGCTGTGAACAACACGTCAGGGCCCCCAGTGCAGGAGGCAGTGCCATACCAGTGCTGCTTCACTAGGGATATTCCCTCTGCCCCATACCTGGGGCTATGTGACCCCCAACAAACCCAGATGTTAAAGATCCCACCGTTTATGGCAGCTCACACAAGGAAACTGAACCTCCCCCAGCATAACAGAGCCTCTGAGATGGGGTGGTCGTTTCTTTGAACCTTTCCATTATGATGGGCCAAGTTAGAGTAAAGGCACTCAGAGTATGATTTATTTATTTTCTCTCTTATTCTAAATAAATTAATAAAACAAGAAATAGTCCTCTCATGCTAATATCCTGTGGAAATAGGCCTTTCAGTAGACACTGATCCTGTGCGTATAGGGTGGGCTGCTGGGCAGACTGGAGGTATTTCTTCAATGACTTGTAATTCAGTTGGTTGAATTTATCTGGAGTTGATAGAAAAGCAGAAGGTAACAGAGCTCCCATGGCTGCATGCAGGAGAGAGCACTCCAGCTACTGCAGCTCCTTATGAGGCTCCAGAGCCTGGGCACGGGCAGCAGCCCAAACAAATGTCCTGCTTCTAGAAATTCAATTAAGAAACACAAAGTCTGTGGAACCAAATTCCCCAAGCTTCTCATGTCTGCAGTGCTGATGGATTGTGGGAGGGTTTTGGCCCCCATAAAGCGGCTGTACGTTATTAAAATTTGGAATGAAATGGGCCCCTTAGTAGAACTTTCTGTTACGATGTGGCCATGAAGCCATCCCTTCCACTGCAGGGCAGAAATGTGCCAGCAGGACAGGATGGGTTGGGCTTAGCAGTGCTTGGGCTTCTCCTGTGCCATGGCTGGAGACCTTTTTCCCTCTGTCCTTTTTACCCTGAGCCTCTACCACCAAGACTGATAGAGATAAAAAAAGATAATCAGCCCTATGTGGAAAATTCTAGAGGAGCCTGAGAGTTCCTTTTCATTTGCAGTTTTTAGGGATATAGAGGTTGGTCATTCTGATGAACTTCTGTACAGAAACAGCCTATGGCTGTGAAATTTGGATCCATATCAAAACCTGGGAACACAAAATATTCCTCCCAGTACTTTTGCTACAGTTGAGATCATGGATATTGGCTCCAGGTTCTCTCTGGTATCTGTACTACTTGATAGCTAATAACAGCAACAATCTGGATAATTTTTTTCCATAATCTTAATATGTGCCATGTAACTCAGCAACAGCTCATTAAATTCTCAGTGAGGCCTGAAGCTGCTGTCAGGAACTCTGATGATCTACAGGGTGTGGAGGGCTCTTTAAATCCCTTAAGTATCAAAAACAAAGTTTTGCTAAAAAATGTAAGAATACCTTTTCTTCATAATGATGGGCTTTGAAGCTCAGATTTGGAACAAACTCAAAGTAGCCAGGCTGGAAGCTCTTGAAGCAGTGGTTGGTTTTTAAAGCATAACATCAGTCATACTTGTACTTAAATACAAAAATACAAACACCCTTCTTCCCTTGAGATTTGGTAGAGTACTCAGTTCCATGTCCTAACATGTAAAGCAATGCAAAAGAACAACAGCTATGAAATAGAAGAGGTAGAAAGGGAAACGCCTCAATTAAATTCAGCAACAACCATTCTGCAGTGTCTACACAAGGTGGGAACTCCTGGAAGCTCTTCTCAAGGACTTCATAGAGTATGTCTCAAAGAAACACATAGAATCACAGAATTATTAAGGTTGGTAAAGATCCTGTAACATCCCCAAGCCCAACCCCAGCCCTCCCCCTCTGTGCCCACTGACCACGTCCCTCAGTGCCACACCTCTGTGGTTCTGGAACACCTCCAGGGATGGGGACTCCCTCACCCCCATGGTGCCATTTTCCACACCAGGATGTGATGTGGTAGAGAGAATTTTTTTCTTTTCCACGAGAATGGGAACACAGTCTTTTATATTCTTTGGAGGGGAAGATGGAATATTTAACGCGTAACTCTGTATCCACTAGAGAGAGATAAATAAACTGCAACCACTGCCTAACAGATACTAAAATATTGAGAAGCACTTCTGTATACCTCTTGAGAGTAAGATATAACATCCCACCGAGACGCTGTAAGTATTACGCCTCTCTGTGAATGATTACTGATGTGTTTAAATGATGCTATTAGAAATACAAACATCATAATGCATTTTTTCTCTCCTCATAATAATAACTTCGTTCTGAATGTAGAGCCAAGACTCGGGATCTGGGTTAATGATGAGGAAGAGGCAAATTTTCTGAAGTGTTGCTGATGTAAGAATGTTTTTTCCATGGGTTGCAGTGTACTTAGTTGGCATTTAAAAACTAAATGTTTCTGACTTGGCTTCACTCTGTGTTCAAGGGCTTCTTCCATAGGATTTGCACCTCCCAACCCCAGATACCTATAATTAGAGTGTGATGTACTCAGATAATATGATAAGGGGGTAAGTGTAGAGCCTAATCAAGATTAAGCTTTGTTTTGGGCTTTGGGATCTCAAGTTCATTGAGTTTTCAGCAGTAAATCTAAGAAGCGACCTCAGCTCATGACAGCATTGTGCTTTCTCCTTGCTCTTCCTCAAATACTCCTTCAGTAACTCATCCTGAACTGTTGCAGAGATGTTCAGTGGGGCTATATTTTTGGATCTCTGAGAAAAATGCTTAATGCTGTAGGAGTCAAGCTGTGACCAACGGTGGTTTTTTTTTAATGTTGGGAGCATTATGTGATCTCATCACTGCTGGTCATACCATCAGCCATTGCCTTCAAACTGCCATTTCCTGTGGTTAGTGTTTGTCAGTGACAACATTTCCCAGTGCCCTGGAAGCATTTGCACAGATGAGCTCTGGAAGATGGAGAGCTTTGTGTCTGACGGTATTTACCAAGGCTGTACTTCTGTTCCCCACCCCCATAATTTTGAAAACCACACAGCAATGTCTTTCCAAAACACAGTGTTCTGTTGTCATTTAAAATAGGTTTCCACCATGCAAGATGCTAGCAGCTTTGCAGCAGAGGACCTTGTCTGCGGGGTACTTCTGTCAATAGCAATTTCCATCTCCCTGCTCTGAGCACGAGCTTTCGGGAGGCGATATCTGATAGCAGTGGGAGACACATGAGGATAAATGGGGCTAGCTGCTGCCTCCTTCTCCATCAGCAGCTTCTGCAGAGCTGGTGCTTGGTTAACCATTTCATCTACCATTTGTCTTGCCCGCCTTGTTGGTAGGACTGCAGTAAAACAGCACTTTGGGGACCTATTTGTGCTGGCTTTCTTGTGAGACACCAGACATTTGCTGGCCTCCTTGGGTCAAACTCTCTCCTGCCAACACACCACATTCCTGTAGGTCTTGAGCAGCTACAGATACCGAGAGCACACCCACGCACACTATTAATAGAGTAAAGCAGAGTTTTCTCCTTAGGGAGGGTCTGTTGATGGAATGAGCGCTATGAATGTCAGCTGCAGAAGTGGTCGCATGGCTGCACCGATTACCTGCAGGCAGGTAGGGACAGCGAGCAGCTGCCCAGCATCACACGGAGCAGCTGACTTCTTTCTGGCAAACAGGGGTCTTCAGGGATGGTTTGAAGACGTGTAAGGAAATGACTTACAAGATCATTTGACAGCACGTGTTTGCAGAAACAGGGGCTACAAGTTGCAAGCAGCTGACTGCGCGTTAAAGGGAGGGCAGCTGGCAGGGAACCACTTCAGTTCTGGAGCAAACCATTAGCCTGATTTACTGCAACACTGGGATATCGGAATGTTTAGCTGACAAGTGTTCTGAACGTATCAGCACAGAGCAGGCTGATGGAGACCATCCCAGCCCTCTGCCTGCCATACCGAGCAGGGATTTGTACCAGAAGGTGCCTGAACACAGCGTCCATCTGAGCAATGCCACGTGGGACTGGGTTTCCTTAACGGCACGGCTTTGCACTGCCTTTGACCAACGTGGAGATCCTCTATTTATAGGGAGTGGGAGAGCTGGGGCTGCCAGGAGAGCACAGAAACAGTTCAATGTTTTTTTTTTATTTTTTTTTTTCCTTAGGAAGCTTTCTCTGCTGACAACTTCTGAAATGTTCTGCAGTGCAATTTGAGCAACAGCGAGCAAAGGAGAGCAGGCATGCCAGAAAATGTTCCTCTCTGCAGAATTTGCAGAGCAGCATCTCTCTGTGTGCTGCGTTCATTTCTTTGATTTTCTACCAGTGCAGCCCCACTGCCTCACTGGACTGACACACAATGGCAAAGGCAGCCACTGAGTTAACCTTCTCGTCATTCCTCTTGTTGTAAAATAACCATTGTAGGGAGGAAAGGGTGAGCCATCTCCTTTTGCTTTCGAATGGGGTGATGGTCAAATGGAGGCTGTTGTAGGCCTGACCTCTCCAGGCTGGCCACGGGGGAGAGAATTAGCTTTTTTCCCCTGTAAATTGGCACACTCTCTGTTAATTTGTTCAGTGCTTGATGATTTGCCTCATGCTGTTCGCTGACAGTTTCACAGGCCTGTCCTTAAGTTACTCGAGCAAGCAGGCTCCTGTGAGCCTCTGCCAGAGGACGCTTAATGCTGTCACTGCAGAAGAAATCATGAAGTATTGATGTAGGTCGTGTGCAAAACACACCCCAAGTGAATTTGCAACCCCACATGGCTGCTGTACCACTGCCTTCAGTGCCAAAGAGGATGGAGCCAGCAGAGGAAAAAGCCTTGGGAGGTTAAATACTCATTTATTGGGCATCTGCCTTTGGCCATGGCAACATCCTAGTGAAGCTGGAAACTTGAAGTATAGGTTATTTTTGATCCAGATGCTGGCTGACACCTCCTGAGTCCTGACAGTCAGGGAGATTTTTGTCCATTTGACAGCTTATATTTTTGTTTCCTGCTGAAGATGAGTTTGATGAGGAGCAGTGCTAGTACCTGGGGTTGCTGTCATGTTTTTACCAGGGTAGGACTTGCGTCCAGAAAATGCTCAATATCTAAGAAGATGGATGAATCTGTATTTCTCACTGTGGGGAGCTGAATTGCTTACTTTTAAGGAGACAAAGGGCTAGTTTCTGATGTCAGTGTTACAAACTCACCTTGTAACAGTGATATCCAAATCCCTTCATTTGCTCCCACTCTAACAAAATGAAAAATATTTTAAAATTTTGAAACGTATGAAATTCGCCCCACTTTCTTCCTTAGGAGCTGTCAGCTTGAACAAACCCTTTGGGTTCTTCTTTTGGTCTATTTTCAATGGTTTGGTGGGCAAAGTAAAACTCCTCCTCCAACCTCTTACTTTTTCACTTTCTACTGTGACATGAAGGCCCCCTCCTGTCCCCCAGTGCTGCCTGCAGACCCTCTGCTGCTCACCACATCCCATTCCTCCCCTTGCTGTCATAGGAATAGCTACCAACTGCTCTTGCTGCCTGCTCCATCTTGCTCTTCTTTCAAGTTTAAGATAGCAATGCACTGTCCTGGTGTGCTTTTTCCTGCAATGATCTCAAAACACAACAGCCACTCAGGAGAGCACACCTCACTTGGGTGGGGAAGACATCTGCTGATGAGTGGTCCCTTCAGTTTCTGGCCCAAAAAGTAGTGCTCACTGAGCAAATTTTGACACGCTGCAATCCAGCTCACAATGCACTGAACACTGCTGTGTACTATCTGGTGATCAGCTCCAGGTTCTGGATTACCTACATGAGAAGGCACCCAGGGAAGAGCCTACAGAGGTTTGATTTAATTCATGAAGGTGTAGCAGCCTCAGCAGCCAAGCTTCTGTCTTCAGCTGGGTAAGTATCAATGAAGCTGTGGATTTGTATGCCACAATCCAGAATGAACAAACGCAGAAATGATGCTTTGCCAAAGACTTCTTTAAAATTCTACAACAGCCTTTTGTTCCCTTATAAGATTTTATCTGAGACCTCGAATGATGTTAGGAAATCTGTGGCAACAAAACTCATTTCCCGAAGACTCAACTCACCTGCACATCTGGGAGCTAATAAAACACATCACAGAGTCTGGCTGCTGTCCTTTGAATTCTTTTCAGTCATTACAAAACTGCTGCCAAAAGTACTAAGCGTCCTTGTGCTACCACAATGAATACCAATAGTATCAGGGAAATGTAGGGCAGCAGCAAAGTAGATAAGATTTGATTGCATGTTACACATTATTTTGCGCTCCTTCATTTCCATTTTCTTCGAGCACCCCTCTCATAAACCAGTATTTTGGCCACAGAAGTTATGACAGAGGTTATTCAGCAATGCTCCTATTCCTTTCCCAGCTGCCTTTTCTTAGCCAGGCTGCAGATGAAATAGTGCACTGCATTATTCCACCCCAGTAGTCCCTCCGTGCAATGCTGAAAACTGTCTTGCAACCGTTCTCAATTTATCCCTTATTAACTACATCCATTTGTGCAGTTTCTTGGATGGCAAATTTGGGGGAAATTTTGTGTGGTTCCACAACTGTCTTGCTCCTTTTCATGGACCTGATTGAGGGAGTGCATTCATGCTTTTTTTTCTAGGAAGACTCACTGACATGCTTTCTGCACTGATGTTCGCTTTGTGTTTTGTGAATCATCTGCATAGGAAAAGAGGGACAATTCCTCAGCCTGGGTATGAACAGCGCTCGTTACGCTGCTGGAGGAACTTTTTGAAATCAGAGCTAAGTTAGCCCTGCCACAGTGAGTGTTCCCATGCCTGGCTCGGTCCCAAGAGGCTGTCAACGTCTCTGGTTGCCATGGGGTTGTTAACTCACTTTTCTCTGTCTGCTTTTCTACATAGATAACAGCCCTGCTTTCTCTGCTCTGCCTTCACACTTCGTCTCGTCCCGTGTCTCACGCAGCACTCCTTTACCCAGCAGCCCAGAAACTCATTTCACCACCCATCTCCATCCTTTGCTCCACTGTCACTTTGCCAAGGCTGGTTTTGGGCAGCTCTGTAATCATTCTATTGAAATCATTTCGAGGTTGGATGGAAACCTCCATTCATTTTGTATTTTCTACTTTGGCTAAAACTGGTCTAACATGCCAGGAGCTGGTTCCTCAGATGAGCATCTTCACCCAACTTGACTTCAAACTGCAAGTCAAACTCCAGTGACTTTGCTGTTCTTTATTACTTTCTGGTCCAAAATGCCTTGAATTAAAGAATTACTTGGTGACCAGTTGGCACAATGCATCAGAGGCTGACCTGTTGTTCACAGCTGTGACTACACAGTGGCCATCATATCTCCAGCACCTCAGATAGCAGTGGGAAGTAAGATGTGGTGCCCTGTATGGTAGCTAGGATTCAAATGTATCTTGATTTGGACCAAAACTCACATTTCTCCCCAACGTTCTTGACCCTGGCATACATTCACTGGTATGAGATCTGCTCATTCAGGCAGATTCCTGCCAGCCTATCAATCACGACAAGAAGGCTGAAATGCCAAATTTTACCGGATGCAATTTTGAGGACAAATAGTCATTTTGTCTGATGAAGTGTTCATATGCTGCGAAATGACAAATCGTGTTTATTTTCATGTTGTCAAACTGTGCTTTTTTCCTGTGTTGGCACAAATGGAATCAAGTTTCCCCTAAGGCATAGTTTGGTTTTTATCCATCTGGTTTCCCTTACTACAGTAAGTCATCAGTTCTCCCTCATTAACATGGTGATCAACCAGGACTTGATGGTTTCACCTCTTACAATCACAGCATGTCTATAAAGCCTCCACCACAGCTCATCACCACCTGGGGGAAGAATGTAAGGAAATGGACATTCACATCTCTCCAAAGTCCCCATTGAGTTTATAATTTGAGACACAGACAAGGTCACATCTAGGGAATAAACACTGTTCTGGGACAGATGAAGTATGGCCAGCATGTTCATGATGCTTTGTCCCCTGTATCTTCTACCACCTCAACTTTTGTACATCTACTGCCTTGAGCTGTTGTCTTCTCATCCTCAATTTGTAGTTTAGATCCCCTGTAGCATTACAGTCATAGAATCATTCAGGTCAGAAAAGACCTCTAAGATCATCCAGTCCAAACGTCCACCTGCCACAAATAATGCCCACTAAACCATGTCCTTAAGTATCACATCTACATGTTTCTTCTGCAGTTGCCAAACAGCAGTCTAAAATTTAAGGGATTGGGTTGTCTGGGGTAAGGATGCACCTGACATCACCTTCTGTAGTGGGCAAAACCTCTGGATCTAGTCAATAGGAAAACAGTTCACATTACTGATGCTCCTTGTGATTTCTCTTTATGTAGCAGAAGCTTACAAGTTGTCGTGTAATTACTTCTGAGCACACAATGAATTATTGTCTGCTCTAATAGCAGTGACGTTGAGAACTGAGCTCTTTATTTTGGCTTTTCTCTGCTGAGCTCTGTGGGAGCAGGTTATTCACACGCTGCTGTGGTTTTCATGAAAATAAAGAAGAGAGAGGATTACATTGGAAAGTAGTGACAAAGGAGCTCGTTAGTTTACCAATAAGGAACACGCAAAATATTTGGACACTCCTGAATCAGGTAATCACTCCATGTCTCTTCAGTCCCTCGTGATTTATCACAAGTTGATGGCATTTGGAAAAACAATTGGATATTGAAGAAGCAATAGGGAAATTTCATTCCATAAATCATTTTAATTGAAGGCAATGCTCGCAATATGCCTGTCTTCATAACGTTGCGACCTTGAGTTGGATCTGCATTCATTTTGGAGCATGTCTTCCTCATTTCTATGCCAGCTTGTTGAGTTATACATAGAAGCAAAGCCTCTAGAGATTGATCATGCACAATCAGTGATGCGGGACTGAAACAAGGCAGATGATGACAACAGGGAATCTAAAGGTTAGGATAAAGGGGTGTAGCTGCCAGGCCTTGCTGATGGCTGGGTTTGGGTAACTCGAGGCAAAGGTTTCCGAACCATCTGCACGTTGTATTAAAGAGAATCCTGTAAGGGGCACGAGGCTGCTCACGGACGTGGTGGAGGGTATACTCCTGGTGCAGGGAATGGGGTGGGCTGGTCAGGCAAGGTTTTGGGGGAAAAGGGAAGGGAAGGAGGAAATGGAGCATGGAAGAATAGGGGAAGGAAAGAGAGCTGAGGAGGAGGAGGAAATAGGAGGGTGGTGGTATGTGGCTGGAGGCAAGGAGAGGGCCTAGAAGGAGAGTGGGAGCTTGGCAGATTGGTGGTGCCTGTGGAGATGGGGACCAGATGGTAAGCTGGGTCCTTCCTGAGCCCCCCCACCCATGCTTGCCTCCCTGTGCAGCTCCATGTGGGCACCCCCAGCAGTTACCACTTGTGATGCTGACAGGGGGTGTGGGCAGAGCCTGGAATTTATAATTCCTGGGGCTGATTTAAATACAGTTAACAAATGACCCAATAAATAAAAATGTAGACAGCTGCCAAATAGGTCTGTTTAAATGAACACAAGCAGAAGGGATTTCTTTTGTACCCTGCACCTGAAACTTTCCATTTTCTAATGCAAGTAAAACAGCGACAAATAAAAAATGAGACTGTAAAAGCAGCATGACCTCCTTAGGCTTTAATTATTCATTAGAACTGTTTTCTTCTCTGCTGAGATTGAACAACATGTTTAAGCAGGTTTCTCCCAGGTTTGTGGTAGATGTATCTTCCATGTTACACTGGCTAATAAATACTACTACGCACAATGGCCCAACAATATTTGTGGAAAAAAAGCATTTGGGAAAACACGTTCAGTGAATCAGAGGTGTCTTAATCTAGTCAGTCTTGAAAAGCAAAGCGTATCATGCAAAATTACAATGCACTAAAGCACAAATGCATGAATATTTTATTGCTGAGAATTCCGAGTTTACATTCTTCCCTCTTTCAGTACTTCAGACTGCATTTTACTATGCAGTGTTTTTCCTGATTCAAGGAAGGGCAATGCTGGGGATAGCTCTGGGCAATCCAATCTGGGATTTTAAATAATGCATCTGAGAATCCCAGTCCTTACCAGCATCAGAATGTCTTCCACTCTAACTTGAATGCTCCTTGCTTTGTGCTGTCCTAGGGTGACATGGATGTGCCCAGGAAGGTGTGCAGCTGGGAGGAGAAAAGCAAGGAGTCTTCCTTCTGCTGAGAAGTACTAACAACTGGCAGGTGAGCTGTGTGCCTGGCTCCATCACAACCCTCCCTCCTCTGACCTCCTTTCCAACACCCTAAAAGGCATGGAGCAACCACTGGGGTGGGGTGGGACACACTCATGGACAGGAGCTGTTGGCTGAACCTACTGTACCTTGTAGGGCTGATAGTTAATTAGCCTTGGATGTCTAACTATCGTGACTGTGAGGATTAGAGCATGCCCATTTATAACAGCATCCTGGGAACTGTTTCCTCCTGAGTTTTGAAAGCAGGAGAAGCCCAGCTTGTCGCCACCTTGGTAAGCCTTCCCAAGAGGTACATAGCAGCTCTGCCTACCTGGGGCCCTGCCACGCTCAGGGGGTGATTTACAGCTCCTCTCCCCTTCAGACACCCATTTAGGACGATGCAGGGCAGAGCTGTGCAGCATCCACATGGCTACTTGGGGTCCCCACGCTGAGCTCCCCCAGCAGCTCACATCCCACTTCCCCACAGCCGTGCTGGCAGACAAGGGCAGGCAGCCCAAGGGCAGTTTTCCAACACCCGCGTCGCTTAACGGGGCTGCGTTCTGGTTCTTACTCACGCTTTACAACTCAGTGATATGCTGCCAATGTATTTTTGCCAAGGAGACAAAAATATGTCTCCTTCCCACTCTCGCATCCTGTGAGGAATCTCGGTTGTGTGCAAGGAGATGTATATGTGTGTATTTGGGGGGGGGGTAAATGAAGTTTCTCATAATTTACTCTCCCATTGAAAGTCTGCCTTCTAACCAGGGAAGGACTGTTTTCTCCATGTATAAATTTGAGTAGAAAAAGCCTTACTTTGTACTGAGCAGAAATGGCAGCGTATGCAGTGGGAGACTGAAGTTGCTGCTTCCCATCAGTAAATCCTTTATCAGCTCTGTATCCCAAGGTCTCCTTTCCAGGATGGAGGCATGAGAGTTTATTAATAATTTGGGGCTTTCTGGTCTGAAGAGCCCTATATTAGCAAAGTTGTCTAATAATGGACAAAGACGAGAGGCATAATCCTTTTAAGGTGAGGACCTCTCTTCAAACAGAGCTTGAATCTCCCCAAGGGCCAGAGAGATTCCAGGTATTTAACATGTTAACTTAAATCAGCTTTAATTTAAACAGGACTCTCCCACACAGCCATGGTTTTGGATTCTGGCTATGCTCTCTGCATAGTTTGGGTACTTTCAAAGTACTTGGTAAGGAGAGTTGGGGACTGGAGGCTTTTTCTAAGCTTCAAGGCAACTTTGCAAACTTCATGCTTTTCCTGCATTTCTTTTTCCTCCTTCCCCTCCCTTTTCCCCCAAACCTTGCATGACTTCAAGGCATCAAATGTTAATGAAAGTTTGCCAGGCTTCAAGGTCTGTGAAATGGAAGTTAAAAATTCTGCGCTATAGGATGGCTCTAAAAATACTTGGTGTGTCGAAATATCAGCTCCTGCAGCTCCCTGCACGCAGTGCTGCGGATGCATCAGGTCTCTTACTCCTCAATAAGCTCTCAGAGTGTGGTCCTGGAGATTATTGAACACTAATGATCCACGGAGCGAATTCACCAGGCTACGGGCCAGCAAAGCCTCTTCGAAGGCGAGGACCTGTCGGTGATGCTTAGCTCTAAAACAGTGCCCCAGGCCAGCAGCCATGGGGGTACCCGCCATCCAGGTGACTCCCAAAGTGACAGCCATCCTCAGGGCACTCAGTTTTGCCATCCTACTCACAGTTTTGTTCTTTGCTGTCAATTATTGTGTAGGGGGCCTGAGGTTTGTTAGCTGGGTTTCTATTTTTCAGATCCCTTAGGGATCTGTTCCTAAGGCCTCCTGAGCAGAGGAGCCATCCTATGGAGATATAAGAGCTGCATGCCTAGGATGATCAGAGCTCACATGTCACACTTACAAGAGAATCTCTTTCTGCAGGTGTACGCTGCTGAGTTTTGAGGGTCGTGGTTACTGGGCGCTGCAGGGATGAGCTGACAGACTAGGTGATCTTAATTGTCTTTTCCAACCTTAATAATTTTATGATTCTATGACTTCTGAGGGCCCACTGGAGATCCTGTCTTCCCCTTGGACTGTAGAGCATTCCTTGCTGTGTCACTCGAACCTCTCCATGCCCAATGCTGGAGCAGCTGTGAAGAACGGACCCATGGGCTGGACGAGGTCAGGTCTTGTGCCAAACCCTGAGATGTATGATAAGTGACATTTCAAGGAGTAACCCTTCCTCCTTTAAGGATTATGGCATACATTTGTGTTCACTGAATGAATTCAATCTGACGATATGAACCGAGCTTTTGGAAATCTAAAAGGTGTGGGTTTGTGTGTGCTAGCTGTGTGAGCTAAAGCACAAAAGGAGAATGCCTTTTCACCCTTATGAGCTTCTGTAAAAGGTATTCCATTCTTAGGAGAGTAAACATAATGTAAAAAAAAATAAAATTAATAATTTAAACCTTGCAGGAGAAGCTGCAGGAGCTATGGGAACCTCTGAAATGATAAATGTATGAATGTATTCCCCTGCCACTGTGGGGTTTAAAATTAGTTTTACTTTTCTTTCATTTCTTCTCGTTGACAGGTTGTGTTGTGTTGCAATGTTTCCAGATAAGAAAATCTTGAAGGTCAAAAATTCTATTCTTAGTTATTCTTGTCTAATCTTCTTGTGTTGGTGACAATGTGCAGTGATCTCATGTCGCCATGGGTACCTGAATCATGCCTGTCTGGCAGCACAGTTCTCTGTGCCTCCCCTTACATTGTTCCAAATAAACAAACAACAAAAAAAAGAAATGTTTAAGAAAAATGTCGTGCCTGGTGCAAGTGGACCGAGGGAAATGCTTTTCTTAAGGCAAGCCAGTGGTTCCACATGCTTAATGCTTACGCGATTTGGGGTGATTAATTAATTTGTGCTCAGATCTGACCAGTGAGAATTTTGCCACTGATGCTCCAAAACGCAATCTGAGCTCCACATGTTATCAGTGAGAGCTGTAGTGCCCATGAGTGGATCAAAACAATCAAACTTCAGGTGGGCAGCTCTGTACCATGGCGGCCTGGACAAGCAATCCCAGATGCAGATGCGAAAGGACCAGCAGCAGAAAACTGGAAAACTGCTGCAATCCAGATCATGGGGGAGAGGTGAGAGCAGCATCTGCCCACAGCTGATCCTAGCAGGGGCATGGCAGGGAAGCACAGTGACATTCATGTTAACAAAAATAAGAGGCAGCCTTAATTATACCTTTCCATGCTTCTGCAGGTTCAGTTCAGTGCTCCAACACCTGCTGGATGCAGCTTTCATTGTCAGTTTTGTAACACCGAAAGGAAAGAACATGAAGAGGCAGCAAAGTGCATGGGCCTTGGTCTCGATGGGGCTGGAGCTCTTTGGGTGTTAGCTTGTCTATGTGCTGCAGCAGGAAGGCCTTTGGTTGCTGGTAAATCATGCTTTGGGTCAACGTGAATGGATCAGGCACATGAAAGACTTGGAGCAACAGCTTTTAAAGGGTGACAACATGGTTGTGGATCAAGATGTGTGCCTTCCTCTTTTTCGGTGGGAGGGACTGAAGTCTAAATTTGGGTCTTTGTGCTGGAAGTCTTTATGCAATCTTATTTTAAAGGGGAAAAATCAACACAGAAAGAAAGCATACCCTCCAAGAAGAGGGATCAAGCGGTGCAGGATGTGCATTTTTCTCGACAGTTGGATTTCCTTTGCACTAAAACATTTCTGACTCCAGCAGTGTGCATCAGCCAGGTGAAGCAAGGGCCTCAGCTGCAGGGTTTAGACCTGTGGTTTCTGGGAGCAGGTCTGTGTGGTGGACACCAGATAAACCAGCTTGTGCACATTGCCCTGCCGTGTGCTAGAGCTGTCCGTGCATTTCACTGTTGTACAATCAATATTCAGAATATAATCCTTTCTTTTACAGAGTCAGGGGGCTTAATTCAACCCTGGAATAAATGGGCTGCTAACAATGGGTGAAGCTCAGCTTGGACGCTGCTCTAGTTAATTAAAAAGAGTAGCATCGGGGGCCGAACTTGGCATGGAGTGTTTAAGTGACTGGATTCAGAGGCAGGGAAGAAAAAGGCTCACTTAGCTCGCTGCATCCAGCTCTTCAAATGCAAATTAACCTGTCAACATCTGCATGCAGCCACCCCGGACAGCTGCAGAAGGAGCTCCCAGCACCCAAAGGAAGGGCTGGAAATGTTTCGTTGCAAACAGCTATTTTCTAGAATAATTTCTAGTAAATAAGAATACATTTGAAGTGGTAAACTGAGCATCTGCTACATGCAACGAATGGAGGACAGCATGTGAAAAGAAACATATGTCAAGTATGCACTTCAGATGCATTGACTGCTTGCTTCCAAAACAGTGCGAGCTTAACCATATTTGCAGCAAACATGGAGTAAAAATTACTGCTGCAGCGAAAAGAAGACTCTCAAGTTACTGCAGAATTTTCCCTTGCTGAAAGAGAAGAGTTCATTGCATTTCAGCTGCTGCCAGGCACCTTTCTGTGAGACACAGCAGGAGTGCCAAGCCCGGGCAGCCTTTGTTTGGAGCAAACAACATCCCTATACCCACACGTTTAGAAACCCAGCAAACCGAGTCAGGGCTGGAGACAAATCACATCGCATTTGGCACGTAGAAGACATTAAAACACCTCTGTGCTTTTTTAAAGCCTCCGATATAGCAGAGGAGACCGACATCCTTACTCCAACTGCTTCAGTACAGCAGGAGTGGAGCTGCATCGCAGACAGGGATGTGCTCGTGGAGCAGTGTCTGCCACACTGTGACCCAAGGCAACAGCATTTCTGCAGTTCCTTGAGCCCCTTATCCTCACACAAAATCACCACTGACTTAAGCAAAGCTCCTACTTACGAAACAAGTACAGAGTAAGGCTCCTTTAGCAGGCAAGAGAAGCAAAGATTGGTTTTCTGCTCCGAAATGTGCAACTCTACTTTATGAAACAGCACACAGGGAGTTACGCTGTCCCTCAGTGTAACAGGCCACAGGGCAGCTCTGCACAGATTGGTGTCACCTCCTCCTAGCAGTGCATCCCCACCAACACGTGCAGCTCTCAGCCCTGCAGCCCTGCTCTCAGGGTGCTGCTGTTTCCTCTTAAGAGGGATGGAAACAGGAGTGGAAATAAACCACAAGCAGCTTCTGTGGAAACCACGTTGCTACAATAACGTGGTATAGTTGATCAGGAGTCTGAAATCCCATCTTCATAAAAGATTGCTTGTGCCAACACTTCTACTCATCTGTGGGTTTTTAGCCTGAATCAGAGCTCAGGAAATGATGAAGACATTTGCCTGCATTGACAGCATCAGTCTTCATCCCAGTCACATCTGTGTACCACTGTATCCTACGAGGGAACACAGAACAAGGGATGGGCAGGGGAGATGGAAGAGAAGCCCCCAAAGCAGCCCAGCACACCTTCTATTCCAGGGAGAACTTCAGGAACCATGCAGCATCAGGAGCACTTCCATCCCTCTGCTGGGTAACGCTTCAATATTTCCCCCACTAAATCCCAGGAGCTGTGATTACAGAAACGAAGCCTCAGTGGAGGGCCATGGCCTGGTATGGAGCAGAGACACTGATCCCCTGGGCTCACGAGCAGCATGGTGGGTGTGCTATTGAGGAGGAGCTCCAAAAATTCAATTTCCATCGTACCCCTGGCCTTGCCTTGACATCTTCATTGCTCCACAGCTGAATAAATACACTCCAGGGATAGCGTAATGGCAATGTAAAGCAGCAAATGGTATAGAACAGGGTTACCTAATGGTTAATTTAGAAAGCAGCATATCATTAAAAACGTATGAAGGTGGCTACATATTGGTGCTGTATAAATATTTAAAGGGATGCCTCTCGTGAGGGCAGCATTCCAATCTACACCTAAAAGAATGCATGCAAAGGAAAATTAAAAGAATATTTCACCATTCAGACTTGTTTATCTGCCTTTGAAAGGCATTCTCAGCCCAGCTACTGAACATTAGTATGGGAAAGGATATCAGACAAAACTCATTTTTGGTGTAATTCTACCAAAGTCAGCAGAGTTAAACTGGAGATGTTTTTTCTGGCCTTTTAAATAGAGTGTAATTTTCTCCATGGATAGTTATTAAACGCTATTGAGAGAGATTGCTGCTGCTGCTGTTGGAAAGGCTTTCTGGAGAGGTCACTCTGTCCCATGTGAATAACACCAGTGAAAAACCAGGTTTGCAGTTCTTACAACGTGAAGAGTCCCTGGGGGCTCTAATCACACCGCGCAGCCTTGTGTGGCCCAAAGCTGAGAGCACACCTACTGGGAGTGAGGCTCTTCCAGCTTGGCATCCTGCAATTACACTGCCCATAGAAAGAGCTTGAAGTATTAGAGAGAGTATTGCAAAGGATAGACACGTGGATGTTTGGTCCCCCTCCGCAGGAGGACCTATTTTCTAAGTACACATTCTGAGCCTCACCTGCCAGTTCCCATTTTGGGGCTGATTTTTTGGCATTGACATACCCTCTGAGAATAATATCTAGGAAGGCAGCCTTGCTGTGAGCAGTTCTCATAAGAAAATTCAAGGATCTCAGGAGGACTGCATTGCCCTTCGCATGGAGCACTGAGCCAGGGACCCAAGCTGTGCAGATGAGCAGCAGCCAGGCTGCAGCACAGCATCAATCCTCCCACAAGGTTGTGGAGGCAGCTCCCCACCCAGCACACATATTTCCAGAGCTGCTCTTTGAAGGCACCTGGGTTTTCCTCCTGCCCACATGGGGAGCTCAGCTGTCTGCCTGGCAGATATCAGGAGCTCCAGTTTAAGGCAGTGCAGCACTGAACTTTGGATCTTGCATCATCCAAGGTAATAAATCTTGGCTAAATGCTGGGGCCTAGCTCAGAGTATTTTTTAACCATTTTACAAAAAGCTTAACTGGAAAGACTCTTGGGATGAGAACAGGGGAACAGATGAGACCTCATAATTTATGTATGTATTAACTTCCCACCGGTAAAATTAAAATTCAAAATAGCATCTCTAAACAAAATAGTTAAGCTTTGTCCCTTGAGACAGTTAAAAAATTAAAGGGCAAAGCATATAGCAGAGGATCTATTCTCACACTTGTAGCACTTTGGGCTAGATTGTAGGTATTTTCTCCCTTTCTCACAGCTACAATGCTGAGCTCCAAGGAGGGATTTGTCTGTGTAATACAGCGAAACTCAGCAATAATTACCCATTGTGCTATGTGATGAGCCATCCTTTTGGTTCTTCAGTAGCCCGTGCACCTGGACTTCAACTAAAACCAAATAATATGCACAGAAAACATTTTTATGTAAGAGGAGGTGAACATCACTAAAAATCAGAGAGCCTTTGTATGGCATGCCAAACTGCTGAAGCGAAAAAATGTCTTCAGTGAAAGGGCTCAGATGTGAGCATGTTTCAGTGCACAGCTCCAGGAAAAACTCTGATAATAAATGTGAGCTTGTTATCGTTGCTTTTCAGTGGGAAGTAAAGCCGGAAGCAGGGTCGTGCTGGCTAATTGAAGCTTACATTTTCATTCAAGCACTGCATTTTAATTATAAACTGGTGACACAAGTGTCACTTAGTTCTTATCCTGTTTTAAGTGTGCATATGTATAAAAAATATTTTCAGTTATTAATTTATTCTTACGATCGTGTTCATTATCCTGCATTATGTCTACCAGGCACGTGTCTAATGACATGTTTGATACATGCTAATTCCTATGCCTCTTGTATTGCAGGGCTTACACACACATTTTTTGCTGAACACAGTGCCAGTTGGCAACTGAAACAGGTGTGTATTCCTGCTCTAAAATCAGGAACTGAGGACCCATATTCTGTCCAGCTGCAACCACTTGCTCAGCCCTCCTGGGGCATGGCAGCAATGCGTGGAGAGGGTCAGCCTGTGGGAGCTGCATCCAGCATTGCAGACACGAGGGGCCAGCATCGTGCTCCCCATCCCCAACCACGTGCCCTGGGTTCAGCTCCAGAGCCCTGGTATGACTCAGTGTGCAGGCAGAAAATATCTGGCTTGCTTTTCCTTCTCTATGGGGTTCTGCTGCTGTGTCCAGAGGCTGTCTGCAGCTTGAATGCTGCCATTTATGTACAGAAATTAAAATAAAGTGAGGAAAAGATCAGTGGAAGTTGGCTGCCAGGGGACATAAAATAAGTCATTACAATCAGATCAGTATTGCAGGTAAAGACAGGGGGAATATCCCTAGAAAGCAAGTTATGAAGGTAAACTTCTTTCAAAGCTACTAGTTGGAATGAGATAGCTATTTTTGCTCTTAATTTGCCACCAAACTATAAAGAGGATTCTATTTTAATAAGCACTATCATAGCAGGACATTGCAAATGAATTGCTTGAATGGTTATTATTAGAAGTGATACTGAGAAAGCAGCACCTTGCAGTACTCCTAAATACTACAAGTTTTATTTCAGGTCTTGCATCTTTAAAGATCCCAAAGCACCTCCCAGACTGTTTGCATTCACCAGTGCTAAAGGCAAGGATAAGAGCACAGCAAAATGTGCACAGCAAAGGAGAAACACGCATCAACCTCTGAAGCAAAACTTCAGTCTGCTGAGGAGAATTTCAGTCTACTGCAAACGTTTAATCTCCTCGAAGGGTTAATGATGTTGCTGAGCTCATATTGCAGGGAATAAGCCACTGCTGGCTGGGCCTATGTCAGATGGTTTTCTCTCTGTGGTGAAATATGAGTAAAAATCCACGTGGCTAAAAATGCAAAGCTACGTATTACAACTTGATGTTTCACCAGGTTCCTGAAAACATGCTAACACACAAACCAGCAGTAACTGGTGAATATGTGAATACGTAAAGGAGCATTGCTGTGGTTTGTCTGAGTCCGTGAGATCCTCTGGACAAAGATGGCTAAAGCCATCACTGAGTGACTTAAATAGGAGCGTAACTAACTTTCAGACCAAACAGCCTAAATGTGACAAGGCAGTGGTTGCCTCTGTGCAGCTGAATGCTGGGGCATAAAATTCTTAAGAAAAAAATTTATCCAATGTGCTGGGAATAGCTGTCATTGATATTCAGTGAGCCATGAGATAGGTGCACGCTGCTCTAAGATAGGTGTATGCAATAAGTTGTATTTTAGATTTGTTTATATTTAGGCAATGTACCCCTGGCAAGATTCTATTTCAAGTCATAATTGCGACATGCCATGGTTTCTTTTTAATGCCTTGCAGCAACAATAGATAAACTGTGCCTCTGGGAAGCAAGTAAGATGCAATAACAATCCCAGCATTACTGAATGCTATACTTTTGGACAAGAGAAAATGTACAGCCATCCATATTCTACACTAAATTGTATAATTTAAAACAGATAAATGGGAGAAAATGGATCTGAAACCTCTGATTTGGGACTGACGGGGCCTTAAGACAGTTGTTAGCTAATCAGATAAAAAACTGAGCTGCTAAATGTGGGTGGCAGCTTCTCAGTGGCCCGGTGCCCCTCCCAGCAGTACAGGGTGCTTGTCGCCCATGAATATCTTTGAAGTATTTGGCAGCAGTGAGCTAATGGGACTGGCTGAGTGAGAAGCATTCAAAGGGCAGAACTAAATGGCACAATTCCAAAGCAGCAATTAAAAAGGGGGTAATGCTTGAAAAAGAACAATAGAAGAGGTTAATTCATATCGGTGCCCTGCAATCTGCACAGGAAATCCTGTGATTCCATATTGTGGGTCACCATTGACCACCTCTTGGTGTTATGACAGCAAATGTATAAGGCAGCACTCCTTTACTTGCCATGGCTGACGAAAAAGCTGCTCCATTCTACTGAAGAAAGGCTCATTGTGATGCTGGGAAGTTCTCTGCAAGCCAAAGCGTGGGTAAACACGTGGGAAAGCAAATGTGACAGGTAGAGAAGAGAGAATCTCAATCTCATACTTCCTGACAAGTGTATGATTATACATTTTTGTTTTCTTCATCATCAGGAGGACACGGACGCGCTTGGGAGTTAAGGAAACTAAAAATCCTGCATTTCAACCTGGGGCAGCAGCTGCCAGTTTTCTAAAGGCAGACTCTCACACCGCGGTTGGAAAGCTAATTTGGAAGGTGCTTTTTCAACAGAAGGAAAGTTGTAACATTTCAGCAAGGAGAGAGAGGAAGAGAAAGAGAACAAAGATGTGCAGACTGCTGGATGCCACAGGAAGGAGGAGGAAGAGGGGCTGGACTATCTGCCAGGCTACATCAAGAGCTGCTCCAATGATTTCATTGCATTCGACCCACAGCATGCAACAACTGGCAAAAATGCCCCCGGATTTAAAGGGAAATCTAGCTGAAATCTGCCTGGACCAGGTCATCCATCCTGAAGGCAGCTTGCCCTGAGGCTTGCTATTTTAAGAGAATAGAGAGACCACATAAATTAATATTATAATAAATCCCAATCGAAGGAAACCACAGTCTGAAATTTTGCTCTGGTCCCCAGCACCTCCAATGTATCCCTCCACACAGCGAAACCATCGCTCTGAAAGAAAATATGTGAGCCAAAGTCTGAGATGGAGCCACCTTTCACCACTAAATATTTAAGGCAAAATAAACTGATGTACTCTGGGAGCAGAAACAAATAAATAAAAGCAATAACTATCTGAGAATGGAAGAAGGACGACAAAATACATTGTAATTTAACTGGTCAAAATATGCCAAAGAGGTGAGACTCATTATTACAGGGCAGAAAATAGAGAGAAGCTCTGCATGGCATTAGAGCTCTCTACAGAAACATCCTTTTGTTCTCAAGCCATAAATGTGTAGCAGCCTCTCAGACATATGGGCAGTTGTGCATTTATCCTGTTTATTTTACTACTCCTGTGCATCCTGCCTTGCCATCTGTTGGTGAGAATTTGGATGCCGAGCCGTAAGTCTGAGGCATAATAAATATCACTAAACAGAAATCCAAAATGAAGGCAAGCACAAAGTAACGCTTCGAAACAGGACCAGTTTCTCAGGGTGACAAAGATGTTAAAAAGTATGATTTATTTCCTGAGACGATTCTTGGCTCAGAAAAGATAGAGCAGAAGGAAAAGGTCCAATTGAAGGGGCAGATCTACGATCCGTCCTCTTATATTGGCTTCCTATTGGCATAATTCCATCAGCTTCCTAGAAAGCAGTTTAACTTTACGTAGGTGGAAAACCAGACTTAATCCTGTCCCTCAAGGAAGACATGCTTGAACACAAAATGTTGCATGTATAAAACATAAGTTGCAAGCAAAATGCTTCAAAACCAGTTAAACTCGTGTTCATACGCCTTCTCTGTGCTGGGCAGCCCCACAGCCACATCCCACTTTCTCCACACTGTCTTTTTCCTTTTATCATCAGAATGAGAGGATATGGGAGTATGGGAGGAAGCACAGTGACCCTCTAGCCATGGACAGGGCTGGCCCCTGATCACACAGGTAATGCAGCAAAGCCCAACCTCCTCCTACCTCTCCGTTGCCATTTCTGGGATGCAGAAGTCACCACTCAGCCCCCCACACACTGACCCCACAGCCGCCAGCCCAGCACCTGGATGAGTGCACAGAGGTGTTGGTGACAGACCAGATCACACCGAGTGCACAAGTACTTTGTGCTGAAAGAAGTAGAAAAGGGGATGAACACACAAAGCTCCTCCTGCAACTTCATAGCAGCATAGAATTCTAGAACTGCTTGAGTTGGAAGGGATCCGTAAAAGTCACCTAGCCCAAATCCTCTGCAATGAACAGGGACCTCAGAACCTTATTCTCAGAGCCTTTTTCTTTTTTCTCTGTTTCTGTAAAGGCACACATAAGGACAGATTGGAGACACCGGATACACACTCCTTGTCCCCCAGCTTTTGAAGAACCCCCCCCCTTAAAAGCTGGGGGACAAGGAGTGTGTATTCAGTATCTCCCATTTTGCACCTGCCAGACCATAACCAAAGCTACACGTTCAGCAGCATGACACGAGCAGAAGTAAAGCAGGCTGACACGGCGCACGAGACAGCACCCACTGGAGAAATAATTACTACGTCAAAATTTTATGGGAACAAAAACACGTTGTCACGTTTCCCTCTTTTACCAGTTGACACCAGCAAGGGTCAGCAGAGCTGCCAGGAGGCAGGGCCAGCCCTGAGGAGGTCCGATGGCTGTGAGCTCCTGCCAGGATCTAAAATAAGTAATAAAAGCCCATGGCGGAAGGGTCAGTAAAAGGTAATGGCAGCTGGAAGGAGCCCAAAGATTACATTACATCGCATTGCAAAGGTCACCGAGAACCCCCAAAATGACTTACTATGGCTCTGACAGATGCTACCACTAATGCCATCTGTCAACCAGCTGCAACACGCAGTGTGATTATATGCAGGGTGAAAAAAGCAGCTCTAGCACACCACAGCCACAGGTAGCCCATCCACATCGCCCAGCACATCCCCAGCTCTTCACATGACGTTTCTGAAATGTAGGTAAAAGTGCCTATTATCCACATTACATCTTGCACAGATGAGAAAGCTTTACAGCTGGATTACAAATTTGCTTTCATGGGTTTACAGCCTTCGGGGAGTATCACTGATGCACAGAAAGTCTTTGGGTTCCAAGTTTTGCGTTGGGCTTGCTGGCATGCTGAGAGCCACAGAGAAAAACCAAAGCCCTTGCGTAGCCTGATAGCTCCCCATCGGCTATATAGTGGATCATGTTCAAGAAAGCAAATTAATTCATTAAAGTGACGTATATTCAGTCAATTAGCTTCAGATCTCTGTTTCATATAGTGTCTCAGGAAGAGTGGCTGTTGTGTTACATCAGTAGAGACATTTGAGAACTTCTGTTTCTGGTCTTCCAGGAGGTGTATTTAGGAGGTCTGTATTTTATTTTTTTTTTAAAGAGAATATCTAATCCCTAAACCCAGGTTCTGCTTACTGTTCCTCCAGCAAAAAAAACAACAACTCAGTATTTTAAAACATGTTGTACTACAGACCATATTTTAAAGAGATTGAGCTCTGCTTCCCTAAAGATTGCTCCAAACTCAGAAGCTCTCTCTCCAGCGAATGGAACACAACAGAAAGAAATTAACCTAATGAGGCTGTCAAGAATCACTCAATCACTTTCTGACAAAACCCCACTGCTTCAAACACTGCTGAAAAGATGTCGGTGGAGTTCTGAAGATGGCATTTAAAAACAATCAGTGCAGCACGAGCTCTTTCCCAGCACATGTTTTACCAAGGAAACGAGATGGTGTGAGCAGAATGTATGGAAGAACGAAAACATGGGCTGACGCTCAGAAAAACCCTTCTGAACATGTCTGAATTGATTTTGAAAGACTTCTGGATAATAGTTCACCTAGGTCCAACCATCCTTGTGCCTGTGGATTTTATCTCCAAAGCAGGTCTTGACTGAAACTACAGTGGTATGGAACTTGCTCTTAGACAAAGACAACTTTGGAAATAACATTTGAATATAAAGCTTACATCATTACAAGTCGTGGTGAGGCTAATGCTTCCTCACATTGCTCTGAGAATACCAGAGAACATTCGTTCTTTCTGGATGAACCATTAATTTGCAGTAGTACGGATGGATGGCAGCCTTCCTTTCATGGCTTGCCTCAAACACTTGCACAAACATTTGTATTTAGTTTTCAGGAGTGCACACATGCCACCATCCCCATGTGTGTGAGACTTTATCCAAGCTAGACGACTTGCAAACAATTGTGCAAATGGGCATTTGTGCACGTTTTCAAGTTGCAGCTGGTTTGCCCAGTCCTTCCTCCTGATGGCAAACGTTTCAGCTACCCAGACAAATGGTTCCACGTGAATTAAATGGCCAACTGCACCACTTAAAAATAAATGGCAAACAGGGAATACTGAATGCAGTAGACACAATGGATTCAAAGCAATTCATATTCTGAAGTGTTTAATAAAATACTCTTTGAATAAATTTAAATTACAAGTACATTACTTGATTTCATATCTAGATGTCATGGGGACTGCAGAGCTCCCAGTTTGAGCAGTCCTATTAACTTCAGCATGATTGTTCATGAAGATAAGCAGTTTCAGTGGATAAAGCTGTGCTTTAAAATCTCTCCTTTTTTTTTTTTTCCCAAGTAAATACTTTAAAAGCAGATCCTCCTGTGAGTAAGACTTTGTGGGGCTTACATAGTAGTGCTGGGCATTCACCATGGGAATAGGGGCTGCTGGAAAATTATAGAGGTGAAATCCTTCAAGTCAGCTTGGCCACGAAGGGATTATTCAGCCACGTGAGATGGGGTTGATTTGCTCCTATTATTATTAGTCCCAGGGATGCAGACTTCAGGTATTGTTAATATAGACACGTGAGGACTTCATTGGAAAATTCTCTCTGCTGCGATGATTTGTCTTTAGCCATCAAAACTGCAGTAATTGTATGAGGTGGTCCCAGGAAACCAAAAACCAGCTTTGCCAGAAAGCCCCTTGCTCATTTTACTGAGCTCCGCTGCAAAGACTTGACCAAATGATTCTGCCACACCCACATTTGTACCAACAACTATTGCAAACAGTTTCCTAATTAAATAATTATCTTAGCTGTAAGTCTTCAATCCAGGAATACTGCTATTGCTTATTGAATGAGCCTCCTACTTTCACCTCTGACAAACACAGTAAAAGAACAGAACTGGGATTATACAGATGAGAACTGGACTGATGCATCATTAGTGCTGCTTCACTCAAGAAGCTCTGTGGTAGTACCCACTGTGGGTGCTAAAACACAACTTCATCCCCAGGAAAACTGCTCCAAACAAAGACAATATGCTGGAGACCTAAACTATACCTTTCAGTCATCATTATGACATTAATTACTTGTAAAATGTAATCCCAAAGAAGAAATACAGACAAACGTAGAGAAGTTCCCACTGGTATGCTTGGAAGGCTTTTCTTTTCCCTTCTGTTCCATTCATTCTATTTAAAGTCCTGGAGTTTGAGATACTGAACAGGTGACCACTCAAATCGGAATGCAGATTGTTTTATGCATACAGCTCAGAAACATTTTAATGGAACATTTCAACCAATCTGAAATTTACTCTGCATAGTGCTTCACTCACATCGATAGCAATATAAGAGGCTGTTCAAGATACTTCCTGCTCGTGCACATTTGTGTCTTAAATACGTCCTTTTTGAGATGACTGAAATGGTCCTTAAGACCATTACAATAAATTAAGTAGACTTTTATAATTATTATTCCAAAACACCCAAAGATTGTTTTAAAAATAGGTTTGAAGGCGCACCATTTAATCATATGTAAAAATCTATAACTGAAATTATTTTCTTGCTGTGTATCTCTTCAGATTTGTAATTAATACATTGATTTTACTGAAAGACCCATCCACTCAGGATGAGTGATGTTCTGAAGCAACCCAGGGGGTGCTGTCTTCAATTTGCTTCCAGAAATGGTTCGTTTATCTCATGAAACAAAGGAACCTTTCCATCTCCAAATCAAAGTCTAGAATGTTAGTATCTTCATGTACCCATGTATTTTATCTCACAAAGGGAGGTGCTGCAGAAAAGTGTAAGAACGAAAGCAATCTCTTCTTCTCATATCTGTGAACAGATGATGGGGATTTTTTTTTTTTTTTTTTGATTATTCATTCTGAGTACATATTTGACACCTTTGTAATCTGATTAAGAGCACTCGAATTTAGGAAAAGGAAAAAAACCTCTCAGTTGCTGTCGGATGGAGGCGTCACATGAAACACTTTTGTCACCTGAAGTGCTGGGGGTTTAAGGTCCACCTGCACACAGCTGCTCAGTACAACCCTTCCACAGATTCTCTTGTGAACAAAATGTGCTCAGCTGGCAAAGGCACTGCCTGGAGTGTGCAGTGAGTGTGGGGACCAGAGCCTCACCCTGCATGCAGCACTGCCCCTGCTTCACAACCTCACCGACTTCTCATTTCACAGAGTTCTGACTTAAGCCCAGTGGGAATCCAGGCAAAAATCCCACTGCCTTCAGCCAAAGCTGGTTCCAATGAATGAGGTTCCTAGAGGACCACGCAGAAACCGTGACTTCAGTAAACTCAGGTTTCTCCAACAGAGGACGGGCCCAGCCCAGCAAAGCACACACTTATTTGCCTTGACAAACAGAGCCTGGGGCACTCCAGCAACTCAGCAAAGACCACCAGACTTGGGGCAGGTGGTAGGTGCTCAGCATCGCCCAGGCAAACCCACATCTCCCAGGTGGCAGAAGAGCCCATGCCGAGAGTTACAGTTCTTCATGAGCAGCAAAGCCAGGCGTTATTGTCGCCAGCAAAACTTCACATTTCTGTAATTCTTTCTCCATTTTTTTTTTTGGTCTAAAAATATTTATGCATCCTACAGCCATTTTACAGCATCACGAGGTAGCAAATGTGATAGTTTAAGTGAAAAACGTTTGTTATGCTGTAGCCTCAAATGGTTGGAACAAGGAGAAGATTACAAGAGATGTGGCAATGAGGTGTTCCTGCAATTCCATGGCTTTTTAATTTTTTATTTTTTTAAGGAAAACCTCAGAAAACAGCCGGACTGGCTGGGCTGAGCCATCTGTCACTTAGAATAAAGCAGGAACCCAGGTCTGTCAAGTTCACGTGTGCTAAGTTGTGCTGATTGAATGAGGTGCACTGAGACCGATATGCCAAGTGCGTTATTGTGGCAAGACAGACTCGGGCGTCCTCCACCCCAAAGCAGCTCTGTGAATGCCAGCAGCCATGTGCGCTGCCTTCATCCTGCACGGCTGCACTGGGACTGGTGGTGGTCTGCTGCCCACACCCAGTGCTGTGGACGTGCAGATGTCCCACAGACACAGCTCTGCGTGCTCACTCGGCAGATGTTGGCTCCCATCTGGGCTCTGCTGTGAGCTATGCCAATTCTTCCACACACCCATGTGCTTCTTTGTCACAGCAGTTACCCACTGCACCTTCTCTACTACTCCCTTTTCAGGGACAGAGCCGCGTGGTTGGGCTCAGTGGGGAGTGGGGTGTCCCTCTGGCCACCTCGGCCATACCTCGCAAATCCTTCTGTTAACGTTGTTCTGTGCCTGACCCTTCAACTGGACTAAATAATCCTGAACCCATACTGAAGCACTGTAACAGCAGCGACATCCTCCAGCGGGTTCCTGGTGCCTCTGAGGGTATGCAGGAGGAACTTGGGTTCCCGCTGTCCTACCAAAGAACTGCTGCCAAACCCTGAGCTCCCCAAAGCCAAACCCTGGCGGGTCCCCATCCTTGAAGCCTGCAGAACTCAGAAGCCCCCAAAACCATACACAGCCCCCCAGACCCCTGCAGCACACGGGTATGGGATGCACGGGGAGGGGGGGGGGCGCCCCCCCAGGCACAGCTCCCCGGGGCCGAGCTCCGCATCCCGCCGCCCGTTCCCATGGCAATCTCGGAGATGCCGGTTGCCACGGCAACGCCATCCTCCTCCTCGGCCGTGTCCGAGACGGCGGCGCGGCTCCGGCGGAGCTCAGCCCGTGGGCTCCGGGCGCAGTCGCTGCCCCCGGGAAGTTGCTTCCCCCCACGGTCACGGCGCTGCCCCCGGTACCTTCGAGGCAGCAGATCCTCCAGAGCCCCGAATGCGTGAGGTCGCCCCTCGCTTTCCTCGGCGGCCCCTGCGCTTCGTCCGCCGTGATGTTGGTGCCGTTGCAGATGTGCGCGCTGGAGTACAGCCAGTAGTCGGTACCGATGGCGATGGCCATGAGGCTGAAAGCGGCGAAAGCTCCCACCGTGGTCAGCAGCATCTGGACGCCACGGTCACACCACACCATGGTGCTTCATAGTCCCCGCACGGGGCCGCACGACACCGCCCGGCAGCCGCCGCCGCCGCCCGCGGGAGGCAGAGCCGAGTCACGGGGAGGGGGGCGGAGGCGGCGGAGATGGAGATGGGGACGGGAATGGGGATGGGGGGGAGCCGCCCTCCCGCCGCCACGGGGCTGAGCTCCGCCGCACGGCCGCGCACCGCTCCGCTCCGCCCCGGGGAGGGCAGGAACCGCCCGGCCCCGCGGTGCCGCCCGCACGGTGACTGCGGGGGGTGGGAGGATGCAGCCGCCTCCGGGGTCGGAGCATCGCTCGGGGACGGTGCGAAGGGGAGTGCGAAGCCGCGGCTGAAGTCGCTGCTCCGCGGGGGTCAGAACGGCGGTCGATGGGTGGGTGGGAGCTGGGGCTCGCCGAACGGCTCGCTCCGAGCCCCCAGCCCCGATCTTCCCCCCTTCCTTCCCTTGAAAGCACCACGGAGCGGGCGGAATGCGACCGGGATGGAGGTGCGCAGCCCTCGGGGTACCGTGCGGTCTGGAGCTGCAGCACTGCCAAATGGGTTTCCTCCCTCATCTCTTAGTGACACGAGGGGGGTGTAGGCAAGTGGACGGTTTGCTGGTTGTCTCCTGCTCGGGAAACAAACAAACAAAAAGAAACAGAGCCTGAAAATATTTCCTTTCGGAAAACCATGAGGAGAAACGTCTAAATTTGTCACCGCGTTACCCCTCCTTGCAGCCCTGACTCCCATCACTGCGCTGACAAGTCGGTCCTGCCCCCACCTCATCCAGTGACAAGGCAGATGAATGGGAGCCTTCTGATCAGCTAATGCATGCGTGTGAAGGGAGCGTGGCAGCACGCAGGGTGATGTATATGAATCAGGGAGTGGGAGGGCGAGAGCTACAAACCTCGAGAAACGCAGCGCTCCTCTGAGCAGCGCGTGGATGGTGCAGGTGCCTGCCTGGCTCCGCTGCGGCGATGCCTTTCAGCTGCTCTTCCGTTCCATAAAAGCTGGGAAAGCAAAAAGCAAACACAAATTAAAGGCTGGTCTTTATTTCACAGAGCCTTGGATACTCGCTCAGACACAAAGCCTACAAACGCAGAAGAGCTCCGAAGTTATGTTAGGTTTAAGCGTATAAATTGGGCTTTACTTTCCCATTGTGGTTATAGGTCCAATAGTGCCTTTGCAAAATCACCCTCTGAATTGATGTCTCAATTAGGGATGGAAGAATGAAGGCAGGTAAGCTGAAACGCGGAGCGAAGCCTCGTTCAGAAAAACGGAATCAAGCATTTAAATTTAATGAGGTTCAACAAATTTCTCATTTAAAATATATGTTTGTACCTGTGTGCTTTGGGGCTTTGGCCAGGAAGGGAAAATGAGATACTGAAACAGCAGGAGAGAAGTCATTTCCACAGCTTTTTAAACCTATTGAGCCTTAATTAATATTATTTATTTGTATTGCCCACAGCCAGCTCTCCCAGTGAAGAGCAGGGGAGGGCTGGGTGAGCTGCAACCACTGCCACACTGCTGCTCAGGGAAGAAATAGCCCCATTCTCCCACTCTGAACTGCAACAGGAGCAGGATGGGGCGTCTGGTCTGGTGGGCTTTGAGCATCCTCTGCCACCAGAAAGGGATAAGGGACTGTGGAGCTTTCCACCTCATAAAACCCTATTGGTTTTGCAAGATAACAACACTCTGACAGAACTCATTAACAAAATCTTGCTCCTCTCCCCTTCCCCGCAGCATTTTTGCAAAGGAAACTGCTGCTCCTATCGCCCAGCAAGAAATCTCAGGCTCTTAAAGGGTTATAGAGAATCACCCAAGACAGGCAATCATTTTCTGCCCAAGCTATCTTCTTCAGTTTAAAAATGTTCTCTATTCTTTTGAAATGCATGAAGTAGATTGTGGGAGAGCTAATATTATATTCCACTACTGAAAGCTGGTGGAGTATTTTGCATTGATGTCTGGCTCTAGTGATTTTCTAAGGATTTTGAATTCATTAAATCCCACCATTGAATAATCTCCAATCGTGGCGGAAGGAAGGCAAAAGTGCTTATGCTCCTCAGTAGCAAAAAATCATGTATTCTTTTCTTAAATGTGAAAGCTATTTGACCCTCTATATGTAGTACAGCTTGCCCATCACGAAACCTTTGATTCACAGACTTTGAGTATGGTACAGCCTTGTAGCAATGCCACTGAGTTTCGCAGTAGAACAGCCTTGGCAGGGTGTTGTGCACTGCAAAGGCATCCTCCATCCTCAGTGAGAATTAAGACCCGATTGTCCTAAGCTCATTACAGGTACAGGAGCTCATGGCAAGGAGAAGAAAAAGCCCCACATCTTCTCCCCATCATCTAGCTCCCCTCACCGCCACAGACTTCACAGTGCAAGTATCCAAACTCAGAAATGTATTTTTCACAGGAGAAACAAAACCTCGAAGCAGAAATGTTTGGATTCCTTGATGTTCAAAGATTTTAATGGAGCTCTGTGCCCGATCATTTTGTTTCTGAACTGAAAAACAGTTATTTTGGAGGTGAAACTTTGGACTGAACTGAATTCAGTGAAAACTGTCTCTGAGGAAGTCTTGCCTGAGAGACACTGCTGCGATCAGAAGGAGAGAAAGAACTGCACCACGTTACCTTTTGGGTAACCACCTTTTAGCCCTGTGCATATAAGAATGACTTTCAGTATCTAGCAACGTCCTAAAGCTATGAGCACATCTGTGACATTGGCTGTTGCCATCTCCTACAGGTTTTCACATCTCTTCTGTCTAATCTCATGCTGGTATGAGGAAATAAATCACCCTGAAAGATTTCATTTGGATTATGCTGCGTATGAAAAACTGAAGAAATTGTATTCGCTTCAGCAGAGCTTCACAGGCACAGAGATCTCCACTCCAGCATAGAACCTTGCAGGAACATGGGATGTGGCAGAAGGTGCCAGTTATGGCACAGGTATATTTATGAAAGAAAGATCAGAGTTGCTTGTGGAGCTATATTTTCATATGCTTTGGTTCAGGTCTTTCAAGTTAACATTATCTCCCCTGAATCACATTGGCAGACTACTTCCAGGGCTACTTCCAAACGACACTGAGCTCATAGAGAAGGTCTGTGGCATAGCAACTGCTGAATTCACTTCCAAGGCCTTGTATGTGTGTGACCCATTGACCTGCCTATTCCCTGTATTACTCTTAACTATATATTTCAAGGAGGTGGAGTCCTTCATCTTGGAAGTCCATACTCTGCTTCCTCCAGCATGAAAACATTGACGGAAGTCACCATCACATTTCATGGAGCTAAGTCTAGAGAAAGGTTTTGTTTGAGAAAGATGAATTTCTTCTTTAGCCCTTTGAAAGATCACCTTAAGTCAGCATCAGCAGTTTCAGCATTCTCCAGAGCCACAGAAATGGTCGGCTTAAGGGTAAAATATTGTCACTCACTTGCCACTTGAGGGGCAACATCTTGGCCGTGATTCTATCATTCCTTTTAATATATTAAATATTCCTTGGCTTAGTCATGGGAAGTGAAGCAACACAACTGCTTTCTAATAAATAAAATGTGCTCTGAAGCCACTCCGTAGCTTTCCAGATAACTGCATTTCGAGTTTGCCAGGAAGCCAGATGCTGCTATTGGAAAAGTAGCTGCCATGGTTTGTCATCCGAGCTTAGGAATTGATATCCAAGAATGATATGATGAGACAGACTCGATGACAGCACTGCTCTTTCTATAAATAATTTGAAGAAAACATTTTTTCATTTTGAAAAATGAAAAGACTCTCTTGCTGCAGTCTTGCACAGCAAACCAGAAAATTAAAAAGGATGGGCATGCTGTGTTTGAATGGGGCCATCAAAAGAACAAAACAAGTGCAATTTATGTAAAATGTATAGCAGCTCTCACACACTTTACACTACCTAGGTTGTATTTTTCCCATAATACCAGTAGTCATGAAACTCATTATCTTTCTGACAATGGAGAAATGGGATATCAGCCTTTTACTTTCTTGACCATGTCAAATGTCTGAGCAATTTGTGAGTGTTTGTCCTTCAAATGCTCATCCCTCCTGCTAAGATTAAATATTAATACTGCTCACATTCAGCTACAGAATGAACTAATATTGGACACATCTCTCAGATCTAAAGTTCACTACGCCCATTACCTGTGATTTTGTCTCCCAAGTTCTACCTCTTGTCCATGTCTTAATGGCTGAAAAATGTGCTGCGTTGAGGATTATCTGGAGCACAAGATAAAATAGTGGGTGGGGGTTTTTCATGAGGTGTTAAGAAGGGTTACAAGGGGAGTGGGAGAAAGAACGAGGGGTTAAGAGAGCCTTCATTTTGCTGTCCATTTCAGAGGACTTGGAGACAGCATGCCAATGGGATGCTACTGGGAATTTCTAGCGCAGTAGATCTGCTTGAAGCACAGTGAAAGATTATCTTCTATAGGATGGAGAAACAAATGTGCTGACCCAGGGCTTATCCAGGCAAGGTGCTGTGTTCATCCTCAGGGTGACGTCCAGAGGGAATACAAGTGTGGGGTCATTTCTCCCTGGGAATACATGAGGAGCATGTGAGAGGAAAGAACATTTAAAAAATTCCATGTGAGGTTCTCTCAATCCATCCATTATCAGGCAGTTCTGAGGAATAACTATGTACCTGTACACACCCCAACAACTGGCTATTTGTACCATACAAAACCACACACACTGTTACTCCACACTACAAGACTTCAGACAGACTATGAGATGAAACAGGAGTCAGGCAGCACTGTGACTGATTGCACATCTGAGGCCTCAGAGCCTGTGCTTGCACATCCTGCCGCTCGCTGTCAGCATTCCTCAGCACCCATTTCTAATCACCCCATGAACAAAGAAACATTTCACTCTTTAATATTAAAAAAAAAAAACACAACACAACAACAAAACACAAAACACCAAAATCCTCTTTCGAACTGATGCTCCCTCTCCTCAGACCCAAAGGGAATGTGCCCTGCAGAGCGTATTGTGGAGTGGCCCTGTGATGCTCAAGTCACATCAAGTGGAAAATGAGGCAATCTGCCAGGGAGCTCGGCACCTCTGAAACAGCACATCGCCTGGAGATGGAGAATTCCCCCTGACTGCTGGAGGGGAAATTGCTTGCTGCACTTCGATTGCATTTTAACCTGAAATGGGGGTCTTTGATGGGAATGTGTGAGGGGGCAGACTGAGTGAAAGAAGTTTTTAGGATAATCATAAATACTTACATCAATCACAACGTTCTACATTGAATTTGTCTGCTAAATTGCCTGAAGTCAATTCCTGAGATCTGTCTGAATAATTCTGAGCTGATAAAACAGTGTTCAAGTAGGAATTCTGTTGCCCAGTAGAAGGATTTTCTCATTAGAATTTCAGCAGATTGTTCACCAGAGAAATGGTCTTTTGGGAGCACACCCCAGTGGCTCACTCAGAAAAGTTCTCAGTCTAATAAGAAAGGAAATTGGAATGTGAAATTAAACTAGCCATTATTTCTGAGAGGTTAGCAATCAAACCAACTTCCAAGAGGACAAAGTTTATCTGATCTTCCCTTTGCTCTGACCCTTTTATTTCTACAAAAGAGGAAAGATTTCAGATCAACCTGCAGCCAGAGCTGGAAAAAGTTACCAAAAAAATGATCTTGATTGGTTGTGCATAACCACAAGTCTTATCTTTGCTCAGGAAATTGAACCAAATAATCAAAGCTGTACTGTGAGACTTCTAACTCCACTGGGCTGAGATGGTCTAAATCAAAAACCCCATTTGAAGCATCAGAACCAAAGGTTGCCCATGAGCCTGCTGATGCCTCCAACATACAGGAAACCTGAATAGTCTTAAAACAGTTGAACAGCACCAAAATATCACGTGGGCTGATAGGAAAAGGCCGAGCTAACCTGGTGTCACACCCATGCTGTAAAACAGACATCGAGAACTGAAGGGCTGGCACCAAGGGAAGGCTGTGGGAGACACAGCTGCTCAGGGTATGGTCACACAATCAACCAAACATACCCTGAAGTCCTGCTAGGCTCCTGGGAACTGCAAATCCAACGTCTTCGTAGAATTTCTACCTATGATAGCTCCCTCCAACCTCAGAGAGATGAGGCACCCTTAAATCACTCTGCTGCCTGCAGTGAAGAAGCAGTCCTACTCCACTCGGGAGCTGGCTGGTGCACAACACAGTCTGTAAAGAGCTGCATTAACTTGGAGTTTTATTAATAGCCTATTCATTAGAAGCATCTGCCTTTTTATATCTAATATGACAATGAGATAAAGACCTTTCTCATCGCTGATTTGCAGTGTCATAAATATCATGTTTTACTTAATGGTGCCTTGGTAGGAAATAGTAAAGCCGAAAGCCAGGAGAAAAGCCTGGCTCAAATGCCTGTAGCCCCACAGCACAAACCTTGGCTCTCCCTAGTGGCATCACGCGTGGAGTGGCAGAAATCCCTCTACTGACTGTTAGGTGACTGTAGCAATGGGGAGATGAAGAAAAGCAGTAGCAATAATAACAAAGCACCTGACATGATGTTTTAAGCAAGCTGTAAATACAGCCAGCAGAATGCCATTAAACTATACCATGCACATTTCAGGGGGACTGTAATTTGCACTATGAATTTTTAAAGCTACGCTGGTGTCTCAATGAAGTATTTGCTTGGGCCGAGTAAACAGCAAATGATGCACCTATTGATTTTAGATCTCTTCACACCTTTCTGCTCAAGGCCAGTTCACAGCACATAGCAAGCACCAATTCCTTAGGTGGGCCATCCAGCAAACTCTTCAGGACACAGACAGCATCTGTAGTCAGCATAACGTCCCGGTGGCTGCCCCTACCCTCTTCCACTCAGACCTTGATGCCACAGGAGGCTTTGCCCAGGGGAGCCTGAGTTCCTTCAAATGGAAAGAAACACCACTTCTGGAGAAAGACGACAAATTGCAGCAGCCAGAGCTGTGAAAAGCCTTGACAAAATATTTAACATGGGAAAAAAAGAGAACGTTTGCCAATTCCCGGAGCCTTTCTAATTCAGGTTATTAGATGGTTACTGCCACTACTATTAAAAAGACACTGTTTTCTGAGTGATCTACAGAAAAAAGGGCTGGAACACACCTACGGGTTTTCAGCGTGCTTTTAGCTCTGCTAATAGAGAAAAATTTTCTCTCATTCGAGGCTCAATTATTCAATTGAATAATCAAAATAAGAAATGTGCTACTTATTTTGTGCAGTATCCAGTAAACACATGCCTAAGAAACTCAGAAGATAAATCTCCAGGTATTCTTTCAGGTTGCCCACCTGCATGTTGATCCAATTGGTCTTTCAGTTTTAAATACCTATAAGGAAACTCTGCAAGAATGAGGTTGGGGTTTCAAAAGAAACCAGTCCAGTAAATGCAATTAGCTTTCCACTGAGCCCCCCACAATGATAGTGTCATGGGACTAATCCTACTATAATTCACTATCTAGAATGATAAAGTAGCAGTAGCTTTTCTGGTTCAAAATATAAATAACCTGTTCTTATTTTCATAGTAGAAACTCATTATAGGGTCAACATCTACAGCTGGACTTCTCAGTCAGGCTCATTAGAGCTGCCAGGTTGATTTATTTTTGGAGGGGAGCAAAGAAAAATCACACTTTCAATGGAACATTATTATTGTTTTTGCAGAAAGTGCCTACTTTTCTTGAAATATGAAGATATTTTTATATGGAATTTGGAACCTAAAATGTAAACCTCCACTCCCCCCTACGCTCCTCTTTGCATTACTTGGGTGACTGACTGTAGCAAGTGTTTTTGCTTTTTTAACTGGATTTTTGTTTATTTTTATGGTTTTCCTTCACAGGAATTTATTCCAACCAGATCACTAAATACAATGGTTTCTAAGTAGCAAGGAAAAAATACAAAACCACAGCATCTCAATGGAACAAGCTAGCAGATGTTGACCTTTTACCCATAGCTCTGACGCCTGTAATACTTCTGCAGGAGGGAGCATTCTAGCCTTACAAGTGTTAAAATGGAAAATGAATAGGAATGGCAAACATGGCACGCCAAAGATTACATGCAAGCCATCGGAAATTCAAATCTCCTCTCTGAGGGGACATTGCAGAGGTAATGAGAAGATGCAGAAGCTTTTCAATCTCCAAAATCAGTCCCTCATGCAGCATTGTAGAGGCAGAGAAACCAAAGCGGGTAGTGCGTGCGGAAAGGATTATTTAATGAGTATTGGCTGATGAGAGACACCCCCAGACACACCAGACTGCAGACATGCAAAAGAAACTTCCAGAAGCTCTTCTTATTGTCAATAAACTAACTATACGGGGGATTTTCTTTTTACTTAGGCAGACCATACTGCTTCATTGATGGTGATGTTGGTGGCTTGCAGCCTGGTAGAGGTGGAGGGTGAATGGGTTTCCCATGTGGTGCTGTGGGAACTGGAGAGCACTGGGTGGACCTGGTGCTCTGGCTGCACTCCTACAAACACCACACAGCTGCAGGCACTGCTTTTCTCACTTTGGTAATACTGCCAGCACTTATTCCCACCATCCCAAGCCGGGATTGAAGGAGGATAAGCAGCCAGCTTCAGGGAGGAGAGAAAGGTGTAGTGGATTTTACTTGGTTGTTTAAAAGCTTAGAGTAATTTGCACTGTTGTAATTGCAGCAGGTGAGATAGCCAGAAAACTACCTTTAATATTTCATTTTTCTGCTTCTCCTCCACCTGGCTCCCAGGATGATTTTTCATCAGTGGGGGAAAAGAACTAACAATGACTTCAATACCAGAATGAAATGTAAAGCCCTGATCTTTCCAATTCTTGCTTATTCCTTCAAGCTATTCAGGCCCCCTTTATGTTTTTCCTACATACACACATCTGTCTTCTTCAAAGCCTTAACCATCTCTGACACACCTGACCTTTCCATCCAAGCGCAGTGGAGGGATGCAAAGAAAAACCCCTTTACCTACAGCAAGTAACTCTGTTTTGTGAATCCCACGCCTGGAAATTTTTGCTGCTGCACAAAGTAAAGCAGTGAGCAACCTTTCCTTCTCCTTTGAAGATGAGAACTGTCATCTCAGAGAGAAATTACAGCTTGTCTTTATTTTGCCAAATAGAGTTGACTTAGTTATTAGAGTCGTCTAAGAAAATACTACAAGAGGAATTAGAACAGTATTGTCACAGAAATGCCAAGAGTTCAGAAATTAATTTGACAAGATCTTGGAGATTTCAAACATCTAATTAAAATTTCTGCAACAGTTCTATGAGTAAATACTGAAGTTCTATTAAAAATAAAGAACCGGGTACAACTCTTTTCCATATACAATTAATAGATGTTAAAACCATTCAATAGCATTACTCTGATGAGGCTCATTCACTTCATGCCAGTAAGTACAGTTTCATCTACACGCCCAGAGTTCATCCACTTTTAATCAAGAGATCCAATACATTTAATATATTCGGGTAATATTACCACATCTTTGGCTGGCGTTTATTATAAGCACCCGTCTCCTCCACTTAGCAAATGAGACCGTACACTGCCATATGATAGAGCAGATGCAGCTCTCTTTTAGAAGTTCTTAGAATAATTTCTGTAGGAAAAACTTACCCCACAGACAAAGAGAATTTAGGCCATAAGAAATTATTGCTAATAGATTCTGACCTCAACAGGCTTTAACGCAGGCTGGCTTTGTGCTCAGGAATATTTGCATCAAGCCCATATCTCATGGCTGTGCTAGAACATATTAATTCATCATTTAAAGAAGCCACTACATCCATTAGTAAATTGTTTTAATGGTTAATTATCAGCAGTATAAGAAAGGATGTGATTATCCCCAGCGTGAACCTCCAGGGGCACCATCAGCACATGGATTACACTACTTCTGCAACTCCCATCCAAAACCATCAACTTAATGAAAACACAAGAAATGTTTTTGAAACCAGAGGTCGGCTCCAATTAGCCAACATCGGGATATCAGAGCAGCCAGCCCAAGCTCAAAGAATAAACATGCATCAAAAATAAATTGTGGCACAAGTCCATTCCTGCTCTCCTCTTGTTCCCCAGCATCCCTTGGTCTTTTCAGTCAAGGACATGTAGGCTGTGCTTCCCCAGGGAGCCGTGCCAGGCAACGTGGCCTTGCAAAGCAAGTTGTTGGTAAACTTATCATTACCCATTAATCCTGAAGGCCCCAGCTCTGGCACATGAGCATGGCCAGGCATGGCACACATTCTGCAGCTGGAGAATGAGATGAACAACCCCAGCTTTGGTGCCTCTGTTGGAATGAGAATGAGTGTGAGTAGTCACTGAGTCTGCTTGCTGCTGTTGGATATAGACCTCAGTACTCATCTTCATTGGGTACAGATGAACAGTACTCAAAAGCTGCACTGTACATGGAAGATGTTTGATAGTACAATAAAAAAGAAAAACAAAAAAAAACCCCATAAATCAATTGTTTGTATTATTGGCGGCAATTTCAAATTTCAATTTCAATTTCAAATCATCAGTTTTAGCACTGGGGTTGGCTGGGAGGGAGTAGAAACAATTGCCATTAAAATTTCTGAAAATCTCCAATAATTTCATTCACTTCCATCCTAGAATTTCTGATGTCAATGTGAAAACTGCTAGTTAGTTGAATTTCAAGTTTGTTTTGTTCTTTGAAACTGAACAACACTCATTTTTGCACCAGGATTTGTTTCTCCCTGCATCTTCAGTTCTTTCCCCACCATCTTCTCCCATTTCTTCTCCATTTAAGCTGCATTGTCAGTTTGCATGGCAGAAAACCTGTCTGAGGGCAACTATAGCCACAGGTTCTCTGGGGCCAGCAGCCACCAGTGCTTGGGTGGATGGGAGATGTGCAGCACTCAGCCATGGCCTGGGGAAGAGTGAGATGCCACCAGTTCCAGCACCAAACTCACCAATGTGCTCCCTGCATGCTCCTAGCTGAATAAGGGGAAGGTGAAATCCACTAAAGTAATTGGAGACTGAGGGAGGGAATGTAGAAAATTGGAAGAAAAGCTTTTTTTTAAAAAAATGTAGAGCAAAGTGTTCTATCACAAAGGTTTTTCCAAATGGCTCAGAAAAGGTAAACACAAACTCCCTTCGTTTCGGAGGCAGATGAGGATGACCTCAAATCCCATCAGCCGTTTTCAGCGCTCTCACCACGCGCAGCCCAGCAATCCCCTCCTCCCTCAAACAGCACTGCTGTTCCTGGGTAACCCCCAAACCCATGGAGGATAACAGATAAGACAAACAGTGGGTTGTTGCTTTACTCTCCAGCCCCAACACTCACTCTGCATTAGGCTCCGTCTTCTCAGCCTGCGCCTGATGTAACGCGATGTGGCAGAACATACCCTGAGCCGGGAGTGAACCCTGATGCGAGGCGGAGCGGATGCCTTGGACTGAAACTGCTCCTTCCTTCTGTTTACTACCTTTGATCCACGTTTGCTGCTTGTGACAGGCTGTTAAATAAATACAAGTGACAAGGCTCGCTATGAGTTTGTTTTTCTGCAGCTTGCTTTCTTCTTGCTCAGCTCGCCGAGCAGAGCCCTGTCGACAAATACACTGAGGCCATTACCAGTTAATGAATGTAGACCCCTCTCCTCCACTCCCCAGTGCCAGTTCTATGCATTAGCCCGAGTAGCATTCGAAGTTAATTGTATTTTGTTTATTTGTTTTGGGGAGTAATGGCAATCAGACAGCAAATCCCAGTCCTTACTGGAGCTGCAATTGTTTTTAACGCTGCCTGCTACAAAGGGAACTTGGAAAGCATGTACTGCAGTTGCTTGAGGTGAAGCTCCACTTTCCTTCTTTCAGTCTTCATCTCTTTCTCCTTCCAAGAGGACGTCTCTCCCTGCACCCAGGGCTCTTGACACTTTAGGGACAACACTTCTGGACACCCTTGATTTATTTAGTTGCTTTTCAAAGCCCCCTCGTCCTGTGTACTGCAGTTAATTGAAGCAAGAAATCATTCTTTGTCCTCTTTCGGCCTCAGCACACAGCACCAATGCTCCAAATCACACATATTTGTACACAGAGATTAATTTAAAAGTTAGAAGAGATATTATGTGACTATTTCAGAAACCACCATCGACTCTGGGTGCCTCAATGCTTAATGCAGTTGATGCAGATAAAGTTTTGACTGGATAATAGGGACTTCTGCAAGAAACTTGGAAGGCATCTGGCTTCTGCTGTTAAGAATCCAGGTAAATTAAATCCCTGCAAGGGCAGGCAGAGGCAATGCAGCTCAAGGGCTTCCACATGGCTGCAGAACAGTGAGCAAGGTGCAAGCTTGCTCTGCTTTTGGAGATGCAACCTTGTGCTGAACAGCCATGGTCGTGCTGCACGTTAACCGAGGAGACGTGAGACGCAGTTGGCAAAACACATTAGCATCTTCCTCTCTGATAATTAGTTTAGTGAGAAATTACTGTGTTATCTGTTTGGTTTCACTGGAGACCAATTGCAGTCTTAAAAGAAAAGAAAAGCTCACGTTAGGTGCTTTTAATAAGGCAAACTCTATCATGTTTCCAAATAAGATTTAAAACTCATTTGGCATGTGAGTAATTAGCACGAGTCAGGTTGGAGGCCAAATGCCTTATTTAGTGATGGAATTAATTTTGTTTAGAAAGAATCTCATTAAAGCCCACAAACTGCAGAAGCATCAAGGCAATGGACTGAAAATGTTGCAAATGCACTGTTAGCACAGCTCCAAGATGTGGTTCAGATTTCAGTAAACACACACCCAACTTTGTGGCCAACAATGGAGGTTTTGCTCTGGCCAAGCAGGGAGCAGTGATCCCAGCAGAGCCGTATTGCATAGCAGGTGTTCATCCCACAGATGAAATCAATTATCAGCACTGACTGCAGTACCACAGGGCCAGAACTTTGAGATCCTCCAAATTATCCCCAGATTGTCCATATTTGCATCCCAAAGTGGCACTGCACAGTCTTCCTGACTCAGAAAGCCTTTTTCCTACAAGAACAACCTGTGTTTTTTTTTTTTTCCAGGACAGTGACATCCAGCTGACTTTCATGATACACTGCTTTTTCCCCCTCCAATGGGGCAGGCAAACATACTTATCAGTACAAAGGATTCAGAAAAAAATGGATTATGTTCAGACTCCTCAGGCAAAACCAGCAGAACAGACTGACAAAACTTGTGCTCCGTAATGAAATTCCAACGAAGGCATTCAGTGCTTGAAAACTAGGACAAATGATGCTGCAAGGAGTGGAATATGTAAACGTGGCAAAGCGCTTCGTTCTATATGCTGGCTTCAGAGGGGTTACTTCCAGCTGACAGCAGTGCAAATGAGACCAAAATAAGACCCACAGCCACCAGCAGAAACATGAAACTTGCTTTTGTGTAAGAAAATACAGAAATGTCCTTTAAATAGGTCTGTGCATGAGGTATTTTCAGAAGGGAGGTGGAGTGCTTTGGGTCTATTTGGACCCTCCTGAATGGCAGTTTAAGAGATGGCAGCTTTGGAGCCAAGTGACCAGCTCATGAGCACCCTGTGATGTGCCAGCTCAGCCCTGCAGTAATTCTGCAGTGGTGCCCATGCTGAGCATCTGCAGCACAAACAGGACAGCAGTGATTGCCATAAAACAGCCAGTAGTGGCAGATAGGGTAAGAAAATGGAGCAGAAGTAGTATGGCGTCTCACTGGTGTCTGAGGGGTGCATTAGGGATGAAGAGAGGATGTCTGTAAGGAACAGGAGGTTTCCCCTTGCAGACCTATGGGACATCTCCCACAACGCCCAGCCATGAGGCTCAGGTTCTGGCTGCACATCAGCAGCATTGCTGGAAGCTCAGGGAGATGCCCAGCTCTCCCCAGCACAGCTATGAGCTCCGTAGACAGCCCTACTACAGGGTGATTTACACTTCCAGGATTTGGATGCATTCCTGCCTCTCTGGGGTAGCTGTTTGATATCAGGAACAGTTTCCCCAGTGGGGAAGCAAGCAGTTTTTCTCCCTGTTCTCAGCAGCACACCCAGACACAGCTCTCTTGCCACAAGGTCTGAACACAGCCAAGCACCAGACAGCCCGACAGTCCTGACACAAGTCAGAGATCTGAGAAAGTGGGTTTGTAGGTGATGTGTAGCTCTCAGATCCACACTGGAGCTGCTGAGCTCCTTGTGTCGACAAAACCAGCTTTCTTCTCAGGTCACAGGGAGGCTGAGTTTCCTGGAAGGCAGCCGTGAGAGGAGTGGGGCTCCTGGAAGGCTGTGGCACAGCTGGATCAAGACCTTTGCTAACAAAACCAGGAGGTGTTGCTCAGCTCAGCCTCCTCTCAGGTGCAGGCCCTCATTTCTGAGCTGACCTTTGTAGTGAGCACCCATCCCATGGTCTGTTCTGTGCTCCAGTTTTTTGATCTTGACCCCTCAGGCAGGATCTCCAAAGGTAATTTGGAGCCCATTATAACAAACACATAAGCCACCAGCAGCTGGACCAGGCAACATGCAGGCTGGGGCATCACACCCAACACACTGAGGTCAACCCCAGCCACCCACCAACCCCAGGAGCAGCTAAGAAATCTGCTCAAGCCACGGTGGCCAAACCTGAGGCTTTGGACTGCAGAGTTACGGCTCATGAAGCACTGAGCCATCTTGCATAAGACAGTCTATAAACTCTAGCAACCATCTTGTTTAAGAAGGGCCTTAGAAATTTGGCCAAACTCAAGCATATAGCCTGAAAAATCATTTTAGCATCAAGAACTTGCACATCAGAGAGAGCCCTTCTACCAATAGCTGTAATGAGTACAGACTGTACTCAGTTAAAGGCTGTCATGTGTAGAAACACCGCTAGAATATTTGTCTGGGGAAAAAACTTCACTGTTTCCATTATCATCTTTACTAAAAGACAGACCTGTGAAGGATTACGTGGATATCATGGCAAACTTCAACTGAAATGGGATGTTACCTGTCTCATTAATATTTCAAATGTGTTTGAATGTGCTATGGTAAAAAAATATATTACTCTGAAACAAATTCAGGTAGAAAGAAAAAGACAAGTTTCATTAAATAATGAACACGCACAGTACGAGGCCATCCTGAGATTCAGCCCCATAGTGTCAACAAAAAAATCCTGGTGTTCTACTTATAAATAAGGCAAAATTATCTATTCATTTAGGAAAAGTAATCATGCTCAGTTTGACACACCAGACAAGCATATGAAAAGAAAAATGGCTTTGAAGCAGCTCTCGAAGTCAAACCTAGACAGCTTGAGGAGAAAACTCTGCCATCCAGGTTTAGGTATACATTAGGAAGTCTGTTAAATAAGTGGTGTGAATCAGTGCTTCTTTTTGTTGTGTAACACTTTTGAATCTTTAAAAGAACATTAATGCAGCAGAGCTCATTTACCTGTACCCACACACCTCCACTGAAAACAACCCCCAGCTGAAGGTGTTCCTGTAAGCTGGGCATTAACAGGGAGCTGAGCAGGAGCTGCACCCCTACTGCTGCCCTGCCTGTTGTACGTGCAGCACAACCCACTGCTGTTATCAAGGTACGGGGCTGAATTTTTGCTTCCACTTCTAAGCTCAGGGAGGGAAGCCTTGTTACTTACACTGACAACAGGGACAAACACATTTGTGCGAAGTGCTGAAGAGCTTTTGTCAAAAACCTGCACTGTTTTCAGCAGGCACGGTGGGGTTGGACTTGGTGACCTTAGGGGTCTTTTCCAACCTTGATGGTTCTATGATTCTGAAACTTCTGGGGGAGAGCAGAGCGACAAGTGCCAGGCACTCAGAGCAAGCTCGTCTGCCACCTTCTGTAACTGAGAGGATATAGCATTCATGGGAGAGCGCTGCCATCCCTTGGTGCCCACGGGCAGCACTGCAGCGGAGAGAAAGCGCTTCTCCCCATGTGGATCACAGAGCCCAGCACCTGTGCTGCTATGATAACCAACTGACGGGGCACAGACACACGGGGGTGCCCATTCATGTCCGATGGGGAAAAGAATTTCCTTCTGAACATAGTGTGGGTTTGCTTTTGCAAGACAGCAATGCAAGCTGTCAGCTGTGCACGGCCTTTGGCCATGCTGATGAATCATAACGCTTGCTTCATAATGGACTTGCTTCATCAGGCAGGAGTCAGCCCAGCACTACACGGCCCAGGGACGGACGCAAACCCGAGAGGCCTCTCCTGCATCCCCAAGCTTGAGTCTGAACGGGCAATTGAGAAAAATAACCATGAACAACGGCTGCTTGACAATGGCAGCAAATTGGGTTGGTGCTCCAAATGGCGCTCGATTGCTCAGTGCAGATGCTAATTGGAATAGTTCCTTTCTGCGGCACAGTCAGCACAAATCTCAGAACCTGAGCTAGCTTCTCCTTTTGAGCAAGCCATCTGTCACTGCCGAGAGCTGATGCCTGGGTTTTTTCCTCTAGCACTGCTACAAAGAGAAGCGCTGAGCTCTCCAAAGCCAAAGCGGTGCTCCTGGGCTGCGGGTGCTTCGTGCTGAGGGAATGGATGCCCTCCTGGAGCCTGCACAGCTCACAGTGCTCTGAGGAGCAGCTGCAAAGCGGCCCCTCCACTGTTGCCTCTCCTTCTGAGGGACTGATTTATCCCGGTACCTGTGATTGCATCTCAAGATGCATTTAGTGATTCATTCCCTTTAATAATACAAGCAGATATTGAAGAGGTCTTCAGCTCTCTGAGATAGGTTCTTCTAATAACAGTGACATTCTCACTTGTTTTCTTTTCAAAATAATAACAGGGATAATAGGGCCCGAGCACAGCCATGCAAGCAGGGGCAGCCCACCCCCACTGCCCAGTGCTGGCAGCTTTTAATAGGGCAGTATTTACTAAAGGGTCAATTCTCTCCACACCAAAGCTTTTCAGTTCTTATCAACAGACATCCATACACTGTGTGCAGCTGTATCCCTGAGGTAGCTGCAGAGGCCGTGCAAATCAAAGCTCAGCTGCCAGGATTCGCACCAAAGAGGTGTTTGTTGACACATCCCTTTCACCAGAGTAAAAACTGTATTTGATCATTGTATACAAGAGCTTGTATCCTGGAGCTGTACCCAGAGAAGGGCAAGGTATCACCACACTGGCCTGCAGAGTTCCTAATTCCTCTCACCTGCCACCTCCAGCTCAGGACTCCATGCTCCTTATCCAGCCCTTGGCTCTGTGATCACTGCTTCCCTTTTCCAAGCCCACACTCTTGTTTGCTCCATCAGCTCAAAGGCACTGCATTACCCCCATCACAGCACTACTTCAGTAGCACTCCAGAGGCACTTCATTCTGCCCTGAGGATCTTTCATATTCTGTTCCCAATCACAGCATTTTCTCCATCAGCTAAGAATCCAAGAAACTTTCACCTTGTTCTTATTTTATTTTATTTTATTTTTTGCATCCTTGCTTCCTGCGATGCGCTTTGTGTGCGTGCCTGCATGTCATGTTGCACAGTCCATCACTCTCTCCACACCTTTTGAACCTTTGAGGCAATTGAGGACCAAAGCAAACACATTGCCAGGACAGCGATGGTATTACTTTGCTCCTCTTTGGTCACTGCTTAGTCCCAGAGCAACACGTTCTGACACTGAGTGACTTTGCACTCACCCAGGTTCACTGTTCAGTACGTACACGTGTATCACTGCAGCAGCAGCATCCCTTGTGCTCACTGGGTCACGTTAGTACATCTATGTATGAATCCACCCCAGTCTTTGCTTAGTTTTGAAGTACTTCGTTTTACACCTACCCTGCAGCAGCGGGGCCGGCGCTCCTGGGTGCATCCTCGCTCCGTTTCCTTCTCCTCGGAGTCAGTGCAGTGCTCCGGGACGGAGAGGGCTCCGAGCGCTGCAGTTGCGCGATACGCGCAGGAGATGGAGCTCCGCGACCGGCGGCTGCGCGGACCGAGCCCGGCTCGGAAAAGGGGAAAAAAAAAAGAAGGAAAGGGGAAAAAGAAAGAAGGTGGGAAAAAAAAATAATAAAAAAAAAAAAATAAAAAAAAGAAGGGGAAAAAGAAAGAAGGAAAGAGGGAAAGAGAAAAAGAAAGGCAAAGAAGATGTGTTTGTAAATCACGTTGTCATTCCTCTGGCTTTTTATTTTTCTGTCTGTGGAATTGGCAGTGAACTTTGCAGTCTCCCACGTCTTCCACAAAGAAGGACAGACAGGTTTCTCCTGCAGCTGGAACTTAAGCACTGAGCTGTGTCCAGGTGAGTGGGAGCCCCAGAGCTGCCCCAGCGACATTCAGCACCCACTGTGTGCTTTTCCCCTCACATCCCAGCAGTGGCAGCACCCCTCAGCTGCTGCTGGGCATCCAGGCACCCAAAGCAAAGGAAAAGCAGATGTGGGTGCTCAGTACCAAAAAGCAGCCTGACCTGGGCAGGGAGTAAGGGGATTGTACTGAGCCCCCGCTTTGTCTGTGCAGCCCAGGATACCAGAACATCACCCCCATACTCCTAAATATTTTGGACCACAGGGGTTGCTCCACCTATGCTAGTGAAGCTCCCTCACAGCTCAGGTGCTGCAGGGAGCTCTGCTTCCATTTGCACTACAAACATTTGATGCCTGCAGCTGAGATTGTTGTACTGCATGATTATATTGCATTTATATTACTGTAACTTCTTATATTACTTGCACCTTGCACTACACATCACAAAAAAAAAAAGTTAATGCTCTAACCAAAAGGGTGAGAAACAGCAGTTGGGATTTCCTATGGGTTTCTCAGGGAAGTAACCCTTGCAACATTGTGAACTACAGAGCAGCAGGTCACAGCAGACATAGGATCAGCCCAAGGAAACGAGTAGGGTCGAGAAGGTTGGCCTCACCCTCTACTCTTTCTGAAGGTCTCACAGCAGGGAAACGTAGAGGACCCCATCACCCACATGACTTCAAACTGATGGGTCAGGCTGGGAGATCTGTTTCCACAGAGCTTTACACTGCATTTCATTTTCTCAGCCCTTGGGTTCCTGTACAGCACTTGGGCTCTGAAAGGATTCACCCTGAAAACCCCAGAGATGCTTTATAGAGCACTGTGTGTGTCCCACATCCCTGGCACAGGGCCTGAGGGACATGCCCAGCTGGCAGTGAGGCTTCACCCCGAGGCAACCCCAGCACTGTCCTTGCTGGAGGCATTGAGATCCTGCTGCATCTTTAATTGTGAAAATGTATTTACATGAATAAAATACATCTCCGGTTAGGGCCTGTGACCTACTTTTTGTGGGAGGATAAAACAACAGCAGGTTTAAATTTTCCCTGCATTTATTTCAACTATTATCAGACAGATCAATCGGAAACCCACAACCACCAGGATGCTTTTTCCAACAAATAATCCCGTTCTGATTGAGGTGACTGTGGGCTGCTGTGTTGCCGTGATGGAGCCTTTAACTGTCAGATCAGTAGAGCAGTTTTGACAGCATATAGTTTATATGGAAATAAATAATTTGATGGGGGCAGGAGCTCTATGTACACGTTCCATACCGCTAGGGAGACCTCCTCTGTTTACCCAGGTTATGGGTAATAACAGTAAATAATAGATAATCCAATGTCCTGGGCAAACACAGGTCATTCTGAAATTCATTGAGCACCGCAGGAACTGGGGATGCCCTCTTCTGTCATTCTGTGACAACAGAGTGCATCATTTGCTTTTCAAGGGCAAACAGAAGCTCTCACTCAGGTGTTTGAACTTGTCTGATACTGAAGCAAGGCAGGTTTGAAGTCCTATTATGTGAAGGTCTCCGAGTGTCTCCCAGGAAGGGGAATATCAACAGTCCCTGATTTGGCCTCAGCCATCAACCCACAAACCTACATATCTCCTACAGTGGGGCAACTGTGACATGTCCCACGTGGGCCAAACACAGTCCCCACATCACAGGGAGCAGTCCGAGCTCAGTCACACACTGCAGCCACGTGGCAGGAGCACACCAAAACCCTGTGCTGACGTGACAGCATGCTGAGATGTCAGGCTGTGCTCCTGCCAGCATCCCTGCATGACATTGACAGTGTCCCTCAGCTCTGGAAATGCCCCATTTTCCCACAGAGGTAAAACCACCAGCTCACCTCCAGCTCAGCTGAACGATATCCTAATATTTATTCTGATTAGTTCTCATTAGCTCAATAACATCTTTCTGCTTTCTCCACAGATTTTCCCCATGAAGCTGCAGTGGGGAATAGCACATGTCATGGTACCAGGCAGATGCAAGCACCTTAGGGCTGCATTTCCATGAGAAATGATCTGATTTTGGCTGGGATGCTTGTATAGGAGGCCAGGGGATGCCAATGCATGCCCACACATTTTGCTGATTAGCAACAGGACTCTGGGACCTGATGGAAGCAAACTTAGAGGCGCCCAGTGGAGTCAGGGCAATACTAACTTCATTCCAAAAGGAGTAATTAGGACAGAAAGTGAGCAGGCCTGGCTGGAACCAGGCTGCTCTGCTGCCCTGAGCCACAGCAGCTGCAAGGCTGAAGGGACCTGAATCCTCCTCCTCTGCACCCTCACACGTGGTTCTCCTCGCAGAGAAATGGATTCACTCTGCTCTAGCATTAAAGATTAAAAGCAGCTGCAGCTCATCGCAGCCAGAAGACTTATCAGGAGCTGATGTCAAGAACGATGGCTTGCCGGGGAATAACCTTGGATGCTGGCACTGCGTGGTTTGAAGGCACATTAATCACAATTTGAGTGTGGATTGTTCTTCTCTCACTGGGAATGGAGGGAAGGGTGAGGTTTAGGGATCTCTGTGAAGGTTTGAATCAAAATGCCAGATAGAGCCTGTGGCACAGGGCTGTAAAACCTCCCCACAGATCCAGCTTATTCTTTGGCCACAGACATCAGGACTGTGTCCAGCAACACAGCTGAGTGAGGCTGATATTTGTGAAATACTGCTGCAAATATTCTGCAAACAAGAATAACCATGCAGTCTCCAAATCTGTTTGACCCATGGGGCTGTTACCCACCTGCAATCCCAGGGAAGGACAGGTGATGGACAGCACTATGCCACCCAGAGTCACCTCTCCTTTTCTTCGAAGTCGCTGCATCCTGTTTCACAGGAGCAGATGAACAGAGTGGGGGCTGCAGCCATCACCTGCCTGTTGTGACTGCTGCCACTAAGGTCCTCGTGGCCCAAAATCTCAGCTATATAAAACCTTACACAGCGATAAGGCAAAGCAGCAGCTCTTCCCTTCCTATAGGCTGCTGTATCCATGGGAACAGGATGCAATTTGGTATCCACACAATAGCAACAGATAGAAACCCTGTGGTGGAAGGAGGAGAGGACAGCAGAGAACTGTGAGCATGGCAGGGCATGGGGAGCTCCTGCTGGGTCACAGCTCTTCCACGTGTGGAAGTGCACAAAGAAATGTTACAGAGCTGATATGGTCCTCAGGGAATGGGAGATGGTAGAACCACCTCGGCCTGTGCAGCACGATGGGGATACTGAGAAGTGCAGCAGGAGGGCTTGAGAGCAGGGAGGAAAACACTGCTTTTATTTTATGTTAAATGCAAAAGAAACAAAGAAAGGAAAGAAAGGGGGAAAAAAAAATATTCTGACCTACTTCTCATTAGTGGAGGAAAGCAGCTCTGGTGGCTGTCCTGCCCACTTACAGCGATCCCACCCCATGCACCGAGCTGCTAACAACAAGCAGGGGGGAGAAAAAGGACCTTGAATAACCCAAGTCCCCATTGGGGAAAATGAACACACAACCATGACAAAGAGCATTTATAAGGCAGAACAACAGCTCACAAGCAGAGCACTCTGCACTAGAAACCATCAACCTGCACACACTGTGCCTCCATCCATATTTTGTGCTGCTCAGCTGGGCTGAAACACACCCACACAGCCCCTGGAGCACAGGCTAAGTGTGGAAGGGCTACACCTGGGGTGGCAGAGTTTGCTCTCCCCATGCCAGCAGCAGATGAAACAGAGTGTGCTCATGCAGAATCTTGTTATTCCTGGCTGCATAGTTGTTTCTCACAACTTCTCCAACAAGCCTGTTGCATCTCTACCTCATGAGGTTTTTCAAGCTGCTCCTAACTAACTGAGCCTGTTCCCTGCAGGACCTCATTGCCCTTGGTGTCAAGGGACAGGGCCACCAGGAGATACAGCCATAAAATGCCTCAGGGATGCCTTCCCTGGGGCTACAGGGAGGGCTGTGATTTAGCTAAAAACACACACAATCCTGTCATTCCATGAATCAGTGGGGAAACTGTAGTGCCCAGCAGCACAGTGAGCTGGCTGCAGGTCAGGCAGTGCTGGAGGACTTTTAACCCCTAATCTGAGTAACTTGCTGTAATGTTATAGTTTAAGAATCCATGTCTGCATGCACAAAGGGTCTGACAGCAATGTCAATCAAGTAAAACGTGATTTTTTTTCTTCAAAGAGTATAAACAGATCTCTGTGAGACACTACAAGAGCAATCACCTTCATCCTGCATCCCCATGAGCAATTTAACTCATCCTGCCAGGGTATAGCAGTGGAGGTGTTGAGTTTAAGGACTCCAGTCCTGTATGTGTTAAACAGTTAATTTATTGCTGCTCATCCCTAAGCTCTGCTGTTTGTTGATTACCATCCAAGGAACAGACACAAGAGGTCGGTGCAGAAACTGGAGTGGGAGAGAGACCGAAGTCAGTAGCAATACTGAGGGAGCAAGGCTTGTGGCACATAGCCCTGTGCCTATGAAGGGCTCATCCTCACTGGATAAATGTGAGGACTCCCAGGCTCACAACCAGTGCCATATAATGTCAATCTCCCTGGTGAATTAAAATAATTACTCTTCTAATTTGCTCCCAGACTCTTCTAAACCCTCTAGAGCCTTGAGGAAAGTCCCAGGTTCCTCCAAGCCTTCTATTAGTGTAGGCAGACACTTTAAAGTGAATAGTTCTGTATTTAACAACTACAAAGGAAAGGCTTCACTACTGAATGGGGATGTCCCAGAATGCCAGACAGGATTAACCACACTGAGCAGAACCCTGGGTGGGGAGGCAACCAGGCAGGACAGCCCGTATGCCTTGGAGCAGTGATGGAATTCAGCAACCATGCCAGACCTGAAGGTCTGCCTTGTAAGAAGAGCTGAGAACACAAGGGGATCTATCAAGAGGAAAATGCAAAGATGATGAACAGCCTTTGAGATACCATCAAACAGCTACAACAAGCCCAGAAAACTAGATTGAGATCATCCTTCCTATTGGGACCGTAAGTCACCTGATCAGCTGTCACAAGGAATTCAAGATCATACTTTGGGATCCACTGGCCAACTTCAGCTGAGTTTTCCAGGATGGATAGGCCTCAAGGACATTGTTCTGAGGTATGCTTACAGTAGAGTCCCCAGAACAAGTGGCAGCATCAACGCAGATAGCAGGGGCTGCTCAAGACTTGCATCCAATTTTGGAGTAGCCTATAAGTAACAATAAAGCACAGCAACATTCATTACATAGTGTAACGCAATGAAAAGCACAGCAATGACAGCAGAGCAGCAAGGAAGGTCCCAGGCTGCAGCAAATGAGAAGTCACTCAAATGCAACAGCCATGGACACAGAAAAAAAGAGAAGAATCTACTTACCCTCAGAAAGCCTCAGATACCTAGAGACCTCCATCAACATTTAAATGAGGTCTAGGAAGGCGTGGATCCTGTCACTCAGGTACATTGCATGCACCTGAGCTCCCCTGGGTTGGGCTGTGTTCCCACTAGGTGCTCAATCACTGCTTCAAACCACGACTTAGCATTTCTGCTACATGAAGTATGCTACAAATGAGGTCAAGTATACATACAGTCTATTTGTTTTAATTACAGTAAGACAAAACAAGCTAAAATATACCAAGAGTCCTTGGAGGATTTTGTTTTGCACAACAGAAACGTTCAGACAGGTTCAAAAGAAGAAGATCAGAACTCAAGTTTGAAGAAGCTCCTTTGGAAAGGCAATGAGCCCGCAGCTGGTGTGGCACACTCAGTCTGACAGATGCTCTCAGCCTGGCAGCAGTCATTCTCCTACAACCAAAGTGCATCACATGACAACTTAAAACATACAACCTCAAAGCAAGGCTCATACACACACATAAAAAGCAGCTAAAATTCCTTTTTTTTTTTTTTTTCCTGCCAAACTAAAAAATAGATTAACTATTTTCCTACAGCGGATTGGTATCTTTAGTTTCAGCTATGCCACTTCACGCCAGATGGGGTCTTGCCTTTCACTGAAATAACTTCCATTTCAGGTAGGATTTTGCTTTGGTGGATGAGATTTCCCTAAATTTTGTGCCTAACATCTCCCATAGGAAGGTTTTAAGTAGTTTTCCACTTGGTGCTGCACTCAAATCCTCCCAGACCCTGTCACTAGGATGGCGAAGGGAAGGCAATCCATGGCTGCTGTGCCTCCAGGATGGGGAAGTGACATCGGCCATGGAGAAGTGCCAACCTGCTGGTGCCTGAGCCTGCTGAGGTATAGTTGAGAAAGATGGCTATTTCCCATTGCAGCCTGGTTAAAAGTGATGTCCAACAACGAGAGGTATTGATCAGCAAATATCCAATCAAGACACATTTCTTATTTTTCTAATGAGGACTATTTCTTGGAAATCTACACAAATCCTTTACTCCTTCTAGCATTCAAGCTAGTGAGCCTGCAATTAATGACAGCTGAATGCACCAACTTTTGCAGCTTACCTAAACCAAAACCCTAGTCCTACTCTATTTTCTCTTTCTGCTCTTGAGTTGAGCCGTGGCTTTCTTCCTCAGGCAGAACTGCTGTTTGCTCAGCACAAACTCCTGAAAGAAGAGGGCTTTGGACAGACTCCAGTTATGCTGAGAAATAAAAATAAATTAAAAAAAACAAAACAAAGCCAACAGGGAAGAAAGGAAAAATATTCCAATTCCCTAAGTTACATTATTGGTTATATAACCAATCTCTATGGTTATATTTATGCTCCTATAAATAGACAACTGCCCTGAAAACAGAGGCCTAAAAAATGACGAGTGGAGTGAGGACGGCGACCACCGGCCACTGGGACCACGAGGTGGCATGTGATGACACTCAGCACGGGGACGAGGACATCTGGTCGTAGTCAGGGCACTTGAGCAGAGCGGGGTAGCTGCTGTTCATCTGCAGAGACGCCTCGCTGGAGATGTCCGATGGGCTGCGGCCCCGTGCCCACGCGTCTGGGTGCAGGAATTGCCCCGAGTAATCGGAGCAGTTGCTCAGGCGGGGACGGTAGAAGCCGGGGTGAGGTCGGTAGATGTCCTCAGCGGTGTATCTCTTCATGAACAGGTACACAGACATCACCCCGGCGCTCTAGAGGGGAGAGAAGAGAGAGAAATGGTTTTCTTTGCCCTGATGATGGGTTGCAAGCACATGAAGGAAAGTCCCTTCCCTGCTCTGCAGTGAACACAGTGGCCCAAACCCATCTCCCGCTCCTCTGCGTGTATGCTCCGTATCAAAACATGATTAATTGCCCTCGCAGCCCTCTTTTTCTCCTATCCTCAGCACCCACCAATGCTCAGTGGCTGAGAACAGACAGCATTCATTACAGGGATGTCCCAGAGCTACCAGTACCTCTGTGAGAAGGAACGAGATGGCGGAGAACGCGAATGACCAGCCGTATTTGTAATTGAAGAATGTCTCCGAGTCCTTGGTCCTATTGAGCATTTCATCATTAATGCTGGATATGTAGAGGACCAGCCCCACCACCAGGGACAGACCTGGGAGAACCAAGGAGAAAGACAGGGAGCAATTTGGGGGGATGAAGCTGGTGACGCAGCACCTGCCTTTAGGGGCAGAGTGGCAGGTGAAACTCTAGAACTGTGAAACTGTGCTGGAAATAACCAGGAAAGGAGGACTTCCAAGGGAAAACCCTGCCCAGCAGAACTTACCTGACAGGATGAAGAATATCCCTGACACGAAGGCGAGGATGGTCCTGTGTGGCCGCACGTGGCCGATGTTGCTCAGGATGAAGCCGATGAACATGAAGAAGAGGCTGACCAGAGGGAAGGGGGTGGCAGAGCGGATCATCTCTGGTGGGACAGGAGCAGAGGAAAGCAGGGACAGATCAGTGCCCTGTGTCCTGCCCCACACTGCATGATTCCCTGGCACAGGTTCTCTTTCCTATGTGTCTTTGCTAATGAGTTGAGTGAAACCCCTCTTACAGTTTGCAATTCTCAGAGTTTCCACATGAAATGTTACACAGAAAAAACCAAGCAAACAAACATCAGAACCTGCATTTTTTTTTCTAGCTTTGCCACAGAACTACTTGCTGAACCCTTTTATTTGCTAAATCAGTAATGACTGCTGTAGCCAATGAAAGAATGTAGGGCTCAGAGTGTCTGTGAGCATTCTTTAGAGAAAGATGCAACCCAAAGCTTAGGAGCACATGGGGGAATTCACATAGAAAATGTGGTCCTTGGGAGCACACTCAGGGATACAGTAGCTTGTACAACAAGAGCACAAAGGGGTTTATTGGGGAGGTCTCTAAGGGCCCTTTGGTGCCTTGTAAGATGCAAAGTGCCCTCTGAGTCACTTACTCAGAACGTTGACTGTGGATTCAGATGTCAGCTGGATGTTCATGGGCATCACGTATTCTATAGTGAAGCACCGGCCACGTTCCTCACCTGCAGCAAAGAGAGATGGAGCCAGGCCTGCAGTGTGCCCATCTATTTGGTTTTGGTGGGGGACGAAGTGGCTTTCAAATTAATTTCACTGTGTGGAGGAAAACAGCCATGGGGTTTCGTTCTGCTTCCATCTCAGTGCTTGTGTTTGGTGCTGAAGAAATCCACTGGTTGCTACCATTGCCCAGCTTTCAGGTGTCACTGCTGAAGGAGTGACAGCAGGATGTGACCCCGAGGTGCCAGCACTTGTTCAGAAAAGCGTTAGCTGAGCGAGTCCCATATGTGTGTGTGGGTATGCTGAATGGGATTGTGCTTAAAATTCCCACTGTCGCAGTGTTTCTGCTCGTGAGCTTGGAGTGAATTTGTTCTGAGAGCCACAAACTTCACTGTGGTTCTGGGATTTCCTTGGACTTTTCAGAGGAGCCGCCTGAGGGCAGCTGGGATTCCCTTGTACCCCAAAATGCGATCCTGAGGGCAACGGGTTTGGGGTCACCCAAGAGGAGCCACTGGAGCCCCTTCCTCCTCTCAGCTCTGGATCTGTGCATCCAACTCCCATTCACTCTGGCTTTGTCTGACCCAAATCACTTCGCCAAAAGCAGCATGAGAGGAGGGAATGTATCAGCTGAGCTGAATCCCAATTTTGCAGGGACAAAACAGAGGGTTTGGGCGGGCTGCCCAGGCACTGCAGTGAGCTGAGGGGCTGTGAGGCTGTGGCCTAGCAGCTGTGGGGTCCTGCCCCAAAGCAACACACCCCACAGCCCTACAAGCCAGGGCAGATTTATCCACCTGGGGATGCTTATCGGGGGCTGTGCCCGACTTTGGAAGCAAAACAGCACAATAGGCAGGGGGGAGGAATTGGGGAGGAGGCTGTACCTGCCAGGAAGCAGACTCTCCAGAGCCCCGCGTGCAGCGACAGCTTGATTTCGGCCGACTGGTTCTGGGGCTGCACGATGCCCTCCTCCAGGTAGAGCCAGTAGTCGGTGCTGACAGAGATGCCCAGCAGGCCGAGGCCGCAGACGGCGAACACACTGCTGAGCAGGGTCAGCGCCTTCCTGCTGCAGGCACTCATCCCCAAAAGCATGGGGGGATCTGTGGGCAGAGGGGCTGCGGCCGCCGGAGCCCACTGTGTTGCTTCTGTAGGGAATAGAAGTGACAAAAGCTTTGCCTTGGTGTTGGATGAGCTGATGTATGCCATTAGAGAAACCACAGGATGTGCTGATGGATGGGGAATGCCTCCCGGCCATGGTGGGCCTATGCTGGCTGTGGGTTTGTGGGTTTGCAGAGCAGCCAAGCAGGCAGCAAGAAGATGGCTCAGTTGGATTGCTGCTGCTCAGCCACAGGCTGTGCTTCCCACCCAGATTTAGCCAAATCTCAGCACCCAAAAGCTCCCACGAGTAGCAGTGAGCCATGGAGCCTCAGCATGGGAGCTGCTGAAGCTTGAAGGCACTGTATTACAAGATCAGCAGAAAATACTGCCTGACTGAAACGTGCTCCTCTACACTCATGGTCACCACACCACGCTGCTGGCTTTCCTCAAAAAAGCCACAAAAAGCCACAGGCACCAGTGTGTGAGTAGAGCTGGAATATGGGAAAAACAGGGCAGAAGAGTTGCAGATGGGCTCTGGCCAACATGGACAAAGGAAACATAAAACGTTTCCTCATTTCCTACATTGCTTATGCATGGAGTATTCATATTTTTCTTTCGTTTTTGCTTATTATTTAGCAGTCTTCATAGTGCCTTGGTAATTCTCAGATGCAAAAAAAAAAAACAACAAAAAAACAAAAAAAACCCAAAAAACCAACCAAACCCTCCCAGCTTGCACTTTCACACTTGAAAGCCTCCCAAGATGCCATTTGGCCATTGGTCCCTCACACAGCATAGTGAGCTCCTTTGGGGAGTTCAGTGCTTGAAGTGTACAGCCCTGAAAATGTGCATCCCCACAGCTGTCCTACAGCCAGACCTGCCCACAGCTTCACATCAGTGTGGGGCTGGAGAGAGAAAAGCCGGGAGTGCTGCTGGGAGACCCACAGAGTCCTTGAGAGGGAAGGAGAGAGGCTTTTATTATTGCATACCACTGGGGAGAAAGCAGACAAGTACATGTTGGTAGGAAGCAGATGTACTTGCACCCTCAAGCGCTGCAGCAGCTCTGACAGCCCTCTCCCATACAAAATCAAGATTTGGCTCTTCCTACGTTCACACCAAACCATTTCCCAGAAGGTACCGACCTACGGGAAGCAGAGAGCTGTCACTTACAGACAGCCTGAGCAAACGCTCCAGCTCCTGCTCCTGCAAGCTTTTCACCTTTGCTAGAGGTCTATTTTTAAAGTTTTTATCTATCTGCACCCCCCATAGCCCAGCAACCACGAGGACAACCTTGCTGTCAAGGGAACAGACCCACACTCAGCTGAAGAAGTTGGAACAGCACTCCAGAGCTTAATAGGTTTTCAGTGTGCCATGACCCGACCCTGCACAGGTCCAGCAATATGACCATGCAAAGCACAGCTCCCCTGGCTCACCCCTCTTCTCTCTAACTCAGAACCCTATTTTCTAGTTGCCACATCAAAAAAGAACAGTGTTCACTACAAAATGCCTCATCCCTCTTGATATTTTGGTGCCAAAATGGTAAAAGGAACTGGAATCTATTCTTGGCAGATGTATCATTAACAAATTGCTTTTTATTTTTTTTTGTTATAAAGAAGATAAAAATCAAGTGAAAGTCCAGATAAAGCAACTCAGAGAGAAACAGCTACATACACGATTCCTTTGTTATCTATCAGTGCCAAGGATTAGAAAATACCCTGAATTGGCACCATTTTTAGTGGTCATTGGGACTGATGTAAGTCTGATGTTAGGAGGGGACTGAATCACACCTTTCAACTGCCCCATTTCTTTTCACCCTCACACTCCAGTTTATCAGAGTGCCCCTTGCTGCTGCCTTACTGGCAAATGAAGTCAGACCTGATGAAGTGTGGCCAAGGAATGGTGCCATTTGGAACAGTGCTTCCCCATGTCCAGAGCTGGTGGAATCAGCCGAGCTCCCACTAGAAAGTTGTCTCAAGGACACAAAGATGATGGATTTTCAACAGGGATTTAGTCCCCAGCAACCTTTACAAATTGTGTTGTGCTTCATACTGCTGAAAAGGTGATGCTGTTCGGTTTCAAGCTGTGTCTGTATCTTAAATGAATACAGCCTTGAACGTTCCCAGGAAATAGGACCTTAGAACTGCTCCTTCAGCCACATGGTAATTACCACTACTGGTAATAGCCTGGGTAATGCTGAAGGCATTCCTAACACAACTCACTCAGGTCCTGCAGTGACTTGAGGTCCTGCTCCACTGTCACAGGAAGAAAATATTGTCCTGCCCTGAGCTACATGGATGGATTGGGAAAAGTCAGCATCACCTGGGCAGGGGAAGCTGTGTCAGTGCATCCCTGCTCATGAGCTCAGCAAAACACTGTGCTCCTTGCTCACAGGGCTGAGCCGTACAAAGGAGGCAGCTATTGATCTCCCGAAGGCTAGGGCGTCGTTTCCTATCTGCTGACATTTGCAGTGTGGGGAAGTGCAACCAGGGTTATCAGAGCAGATGAGAGGGAAGGTTTGGTTTGCAGAAAGATGCTGGGTCCAGCATGAGCCTGTGCCTGTTGTGGAAAAGCAGCACTTCTCTCTGCTGCTGGCAACGTGGAGCAAAGAGAGGTTAAAGCACAGCCCTGGAGCAGTGGGAGAGGCTGAAGAGAATAAGAGGAGGAGGAATGAAACCTGGAAAAAGAGGGATAGGAAACCCACTGAGTGTGTACAAAAAACTTCAGGGAACAGCACGAGAAGAGCGTGAGCTGTGACAGAGCTGAGCTGAAAGACAGCACACACCGAGCTGCGGTGAGAAACTGGGCTATAGCTAAAAATACAGGGCCTTCAAGCAGCACGACCTGCTGCTCAGGGAGCAGTGCAGGGCAAGAACAAATGGGCCAAGGAGAGGGGTTCACTCAACACAAACCACAGCCAGGGGCAGGTGTTTGCTGTCCTTTGGGCAGCCCTATACCATGCTGCTCCCTCTGAGTGAATCCCAGAGAGCCCAGATTGGTCCTTCACAACCCTAATGCAGCAGAGGAGTGGTGGTAAAGCAGCATAGCAGTTCCCACTTTGCTCGCAGGGCACGTGTCCTCAGCTGGTGCTTTGGGGTGGCTGCAGGGACACAGGATGGAGCTGCACCTGGGAGACCAGCTGCAGTGCAGATCCCATGAGCAGGTATTACAGGGTAAGAGAAATACGTAAGGCAGCTTTACAGAGCTGCATTAGTGTCACAAAGAAATGTGTCGGCTCGGGTTCTGAGAAAGAAATTACATACTGGAAAAATTAAGTACGGAAATAAATCCTTTTGATGTGGAGAAGGGTTAGCCTGATAGTAAGAAACAAAGCAGTCCAGCTCATGGCAGTGTGAACGAGCGCCAGTAACTGCTCCATCCAGCAGCCATAAACTTCAGAAGGATCGATAGCAGACCTGAAAGCTTCCCATGGCTGCTAACAGCACTGCCAGCACGGCGATGGCCGTCACCGTGGGATGGAAACGCGACCATCGACCGCATCGAGCACGCTGCGCTCACGGGCTCTCAGGAGAGTTGTTTGGATTGCATTAAAAAAAGAGAAGGCTGTTAATGAGTTATTTAAACCTCGTTTAAGCCACAGCAGTGACAATCCTATCAATTCTTTGCTTGTTGGCGGACACAAGGAACACCTGAAAAATATTTGGAATTAAAAATGTACGACTGCCACACGGAGTTGGTCACCACTAATACACGTTACGATGGGGTCACTTAGGACGTGTCCTTTACCCACCCTTCCTGCATGGGCCAGGTTTGCAAGGGTGAGCGCAACCGAGCCCACCTTCAGCTTGAGAACCAAAGGCAATGAGACAAAAGGATATCCCAGGGTCAGAGGAGCAGCAGCTGAGGTTTACCTGCATCCCCAGCACTGTGACCAGACGCGTTCCCAACAGCGCTGCCTCCGCCGCGCCGCTGTGGCTCCACGCCAGCTCACTCCCACTAATGGCTTCAGATGATGCCAATGACTTCCAACAAATAAAACCATCGACCCAGCGGTCCCCCCTGGCCCAGCACAGCCTGTCTGTGTGCAGCCATATCCCCAAACCCTCACACTGAGCATTTCCTCCCTAGCAGCAGCAGCACGCACATCTCTCTCCTTGGCGCTTTACTGCTCTTACCTCGTTTAACCCCGGCTGATAGAAAGTTTCAGAGTGTAGCAGCTTGGGTTCTGAAGGGGAATCGCTGGAGGATGACCCTGGTTGGTGCTTTGGGTGCCCCAGAGAAGGTCTGAGGCGGTGGGAAAGGGTCTGGGCTCTGTGCCCCACTGTGACCCACCTGAGGGGGGCACACGGTGGGGACATGGGGATGGGAGGACAGCAGACGGGTCTCACATCCACACTGCAGCTCTGATCCTACAGTTTGGTGGGAGAACAGTACATGGAACACAGTTCTCAAGAGGGAAATAGGAAAACAGGAAAGGACAGAGCTCAGAATATCATCCATATACAGGAGAGCCTTTCCCTTTCGCACTCTGCACATGGAAGCTGGCAGCCAGTGTTGCCCCTCACACTGTGCTCCCAGACAGGAATGTGAATCAAACCTCTGCCTCTAGAAAGAGCCTCGAAGGAAAAATACAGGGGGGGATATTTGGGCTGCAGAGCAAATCAGCTGAGCACTTTGCTGCATGCTGCTGGAGCTGTGCTCACCCATTAACACACATATGCCATAAATCACAGGTTGCAATTAATATCCGAAACAAATCAGTCAACCTGGTGATCCAGTGACCCTCTTCTGCTTCAGCTTACTGCTTCCCTCAGCTGCCCCTGGCCTGGCAGAAGCACAGATGAGTGATGGCAATGCAACAACCCACTGCTCACACTACACCCAACGTATGGGGTTTTGTCTACTGAAATGCTGAATCTTTAACACTCGGTTCCTGCTCACTTCCATGTGTCATTCAGTACAGGACAAACTCCTGCAACTGTATTATGTATAAAAAGAGGAGAAGAAACCTCTTGCTTGCACTTGAGAGCTTCTCAGTGTCTCCTGTCCCAGTCACTGCTGAGCAGGGCCAGCACCCCCATTTCCTTCTTCTCCCCATAGTGGCAGTGCATGACAGCATGAGCTAAATTAAGCAGCACTGGGAGGAAAACATAGCATCAAGAGCTAACTAAAGCCCTTCCTTCTCCCCCATGCTGGGATTGGTGACCCCAGTACCTGTGGATCAGGAGGAGCTCCCATGCTGCTCCCATTCACAGTGCCTGTGGCTGCATGGCTGCCGTGGGGATTTTCTGCATGTCAGAGAGAGAGAGCAGCACGGTGGGGATGGGTTGTCAGCAGGACTTCATGACCGTAGAAGTCTTTTCCATCCTTAATGATCCCACAGTTCTGAGTTTGGCTCTGTTTTCACATAGGGAAGGTCTTTGCTCTGTGTAGGTCATTGGGTTTAATAGTGGGGTTATGTGACACTGAGGTACGTAATAAGCAGCACCTCTCCTCACCTCTAATGACCGGATCTCTTCTGCCCTGTTTTGCCTGTGAGGTGCCTTGCAGACAGCACTGTACAGCAGTTGACACAGAAGACAGTGACATGGAGATGTCAATTTTCCCTTTGGTTGTCCTCCCTTTCCCTTTCAGTTGCAGAGAAAGGGGCATTTTGGTGCTGATCTGTTGCCTGTCCACTGCCCACCTCTCCCATGCTTGAGGAGAAACGTGCTGCTCCCCAGCAGCAGCTCCAGCATCAGGATGATTTAACACAACTTCCCAAATCACTCAGCTTTCTAGGTCAGGTTTGCTGTGTTGCTTTTTGCCATCTGCAGCTTCCAGGGTATCCCAGCATCGCCAAGAGAGCAGGCAGCCTTCTGCTGAATGCCAGATCAGGGCAGCTCTGAGCACACCCGAGAGCCACCAGTCCTGAACTACCATGGCAGAGGGAACTGGAGACATGAACCGAGCTGGGGACAGCAAGAAATGAAAGCAGGGATGTACTCAGGCTGGGTATTGTGGCAGCATATGGGACGTGGCACTCATTGAATGACTTTGTCCTGGAGACTGAGTATGAAAACAATGATCTGCAACTTGTCCTGTGTCAGTGGCTGCCATCTGTTGTAGTGTTCCAATAATGTTCCTCAGTGTGGCTCTAAGCACCTCTCCAGTGAGGTTTTCCACTGATGAGCAGAGATCATTCTTTTATTATACAGGAAAGGCAGCGAGCCCCATCTTCCAAAGGGATCAGACAGAGCTCTCTCACCTGTAACAGCATATTTTCTGAGTCTGGCACTGCATTGGAGTGACTCTTTGACAAAACCATGTTCCCAGTAAATATTTTACTGTGAATGTCAGAAGTTTGTGGCTGCACAGTAATACAAACTGCTGTGATTTTGATTATTGAGTTCCTAGAGCACACCTAGAACCCACACCTCCTTCCCTTACCTTCATCACACAGTCATTTTAAATAAGTCACCCCAAAACCAGGGCTTTTCATCTTCCCAGCTGCCTTATAAAGACGCTCCTGGTGCCCACAGGAGCTGTACACTTGTGCAGATCACAGCTCCCTGATAGCGTTAAAGCCTCTGTGGGCTCATGCATTATTTCCCTTTCTTATCTTCCATTCCCTTCCCTCTGCATAACAGAAGCTGAAGCTGCAAATGTGGTGGGACAGATGCAGCCAGATGGGGATTCATTCGCCTCAATGAATATATTCAACAGCTACACTAATTCAAGAAGGAGCTGGGGAAACAAGCACAGAAGCCTTTCTCCTGTGCCCTGAGAGCCACGTGGAGCTGCTGCACATTGGCCGAAGTGAGGCAGCAGCGATGGGGCTCATGATGATTTAAATGATTGAAGCAGTGCCCTGCAATGAACCCGAAGGGCAGCTGAGATGGAGACGTGGGAATGCTCCTCCTGCAAAGCTCCCTGCTGGGGTCACACCACTGGTACCCACTGCTATTGCACAAAATTCAGCCAAAATCTTCCTTTTTAACATCCCTACTGAATCTGTGCTTCTTTTGCTGTCCTCCCCTAAGGTTTGCCTGTACTATTCACCCTCACCCCCCACAGCTGGACATGCAGATGGGCAGCAGTGGGGACAGTGGTTGGGACAGATCAGACCCACGCTCCAGACACCGCCGTTGCTTTGTGCACCCTGAGCAGTGCCACACATCAAGGGCTGCTAAAGTTCCCCGCAATGCCAAGCAATTAATCACCAGCAGGACTGCATGTCAGAGCCCTCAGCTCGCTGCCGGGATGACTGAAATACCACATTTCATGTTTCACCTCCTTTTGTAGGATATGAATAAGGAGGGTGTGGAGAAGCGAAGGCAGGCTGCACATCCCCATGAGCTTTGTTCATATGGCAACACATGATCCAGCGTTTTTTCCCCTCTCTACTTTACTCTACTTAAAAAGCAGGTCAGATTTTCTCACGTACCTGCCCCCTCCGAGGGGTGAGCGGCACCAGAAAGCATTGGCAGCCCATCCCTTATGGTGCCTTTTATATTCCCCGTGACAAAATTCACGGGAACGGACGTTCAGAAGCGACGGGTGAAACGCGAGGATGCTCACCGCGCTCCGGAGCTGTCCCCGGCGCCTCTGATCTCCTGGAGCAGAACAGCCCCGGGGTGAGCATCCTGGGTCGGGGCTTTGCTGGGCACCCCAGCAGCGGGGAGGGGGCGATCCCACTCGAGGCAGCGCGGATCGCTCCGGTAGACGACGCCAGCACAGCCCGGGGCTCTGCGGCCCCGCATCCCGGTGCCCGCACACAGCCGGAGCCGAGCACGGCTGATCCCAGGGCGGTGTCCCCGGGGACGGCCCCCCCGGGGATCTGATTGCAACGGGGTTACGGGCAATGAACGAACGTACCCCCCTAAAACCATCCGCTCCGCACCCACACGGCGCTTCCCAGCCACCTCCTCCTTCCTCTCAGGCATTAAACTTTCTGGCATTTCCATGCAATTCGGGAAATCCTACGAAGCCCTTCGCAGGACCGTGTGCCCTCCACCCATCCGTACGGGCACACGAAGGTCCCCGCAGTTCCCGCACTCACCGACCCCGCTTCGCTGCTCTCCGGCCCCGGGCTGTTCCCTCCGCGCTGCGCCGGGAGAGCCCGGGAGGAGCGGGCATCACATGGCGCCGGCGGGGCCAGCCCACCGCCCTCCTCCGTGCCCCTTCCCTCCTCCCTCCCTCCTTCCTCTTCCTCCAGCCATCCCTCCGTCCTTCCCCCCCTCTGTCTCCATTCACCCTCCTTCCTTCCCTAAATCACCTTTCCTTCATCCCTTCTTTCTTCTTTCCATCCCTCCTTCCTTCTCTCCATCCCTCCTTCCTCCCTTTCACCCTCCCTCCCTGCTTCCTCTTATCCCTCCTTTCCCCAACCCTATCTCCTCTTTTCCCTTTTCCTTGACTCCCTCTCTTTCCTTCCATTCACCCTTTTTCCCTCACTACATTTTCCCTTTCTCATCCTTTCCCTCCATCCCCTCTCCCTCATCCCCTGCCCCTGTTCCACCCAGGTCACCACTCACTTGGGAGCTGGGAAGGGAAAATCTGTCTGCAGCCACCAGAATCAAACAAGCTCAGGTCTGAGGACATGAAGCCAACGGGGAGGATTGGAGGGCACAAAGCCAATGCATTGGAGAAAGCCAGCTTGGCAGAACTAGGACCAGGGCGGAGAAAGCCAGGGTTAAAGGAGAGAGAGGGACAAAGGGGCACATGCTGCAGACCCTGGAAAGCACGGCCAGGCTGAGTGATTCAGCCAAAACACACAGAAAATGAGCCCAGAGCCAGGAACGAGGACATGGCTCTGTCAGGATGCCCAGCAGTTGGACGTAGCCTCGGGCACAGCAGGAAGGACACGAAGCTCGTGGTGTGCAGGTGGCTCCTGCTGGGAGAAAGCAGCTCTTGGATGTCACCTCCAGTGCACACGTGGCACAGAACTGCTTCTGTTCAGAGCTCTGAGGGTCCCTGGATTGGTCCTGGCTGAGGTCCCCAGCTAGCAAAGCACCAACAGCTCCAACAGAGTAATCCAAAATAGAGTGAGATATGAGGAGCAGAGGAGGTGCTGGTTGGATAGCTCATCTGAAATCAATGGAGCTGCACGCTCCGGCTTGTTGAGCTCTGCTTTGATTTACGGCAGTAATAAAAGCTGATGCAGGTGTATAAGTTTTGATTTTTCCATCCTGAATCTGGCAAAGCATAACACAGCCAACCTCTCAAACAACAAAACCAAACCTGTTTTTCTCCAGAATGGTGAACTGCTGTGTGAGCTGCTTGGGCACTGGGCAGGGCTGTTCGACTACAGCACGAAAAAAGGCTGCAGTGTGAGCAGCCAGTGACATAATTAACCAGCACAGTGTAAGAGGCCCCCAGCAGCCATGCATATAATCAATTAGAAATACACATTTTGGGCCTCAGTCTCTTTTTCCCCCTCTGCTTCTATGCAGATGTACTTAAGCTAAACCGCTCAGATGGATTTTCCAGCGCTGCTCATCTCACTGTGTGAGCTGTACCCACCAGGGCCAGGTGTGAGAGGCACCCAAAAGCAGCACAGCAGAGCGCCCCTACCTGCTCAGCAGCACTTCCCCGAGCAGCTGTGTCCACGCTGACTACAAAAAGCAGTGAGGATGAGGAGGAAATCCCTCCTGCAGCAGCAGGCCCATGCACCTTGCAGCCCTGCAGCATAATCCATAATGTGGGGCAAGACTCAGCCAAATGCTGCAGCAACAGATTGGTCATTTGTCTGCTTTTCCTTTATTATAATTATTTTAATTTTTGCTTGCTTGATTTTAACACCCTCTGGTGCCTTCTCAGCATTCCGGGAGCAGATTCTCTTTGTTCTCTCCACTGTTTCCCTGCTTTAATTGTGCTCCTCACCGGGAGAGCTCAGAGCTTCCTGTGCAGCCCTCTAAGTGGGGGGAGCCAGGTGGGATCTGGCACAGCAGGTGAGGATGTGTCCTTACACCAGAAGAGAAAGTCTTGCGTGTGTGCAAAGCTGCACTTTGCAGTCACTTCTCCTGGCTTAGTAGCACTGATCCTAGACAGCTCCCATCTCCTTTTGGCTCTCAGTGCTGAACTGCTGCAGTGATGTCCTCAGGGAACCTTTCTGAGAGGTAACCATGAAAGACATCATCCAGAAAATCCCGACATCCTGCTTGACACTGAAGGGCCACAGAGTGATGGGGACCCTCTTGCTTCCCTGCACTCCATCCAGTTTGCCAAATTATTCAGCTCTGTTCTGCAGGAGGATGAGGAGGAGCCCCAGGAGCTGCCTGGCACACACTGTGACACCCGGTGCTGGCACCCCAACCAGAGGGTGTCAGTGGGGTGTCAGCAGCACTTTGGGCACAGGAAGGAAAAGGCTGTGGCAGTCCCAAATTCCAGCAAGTGCCCAAGGAAAGAGTGCTGGTGCATGCAGTGAGCTGGCACTCCATGGGGAGCACACGGCATCTGGGAAATGCTCAAAATGGAGGCTGCCAAGATGATCCCCTGTGAGATGTGGAAAAATGCACAGCACCAAAGGACACCTGCAGCTGCCCGGTCCGTGGGGGTGGGGGGGTTCCTGCATGCTGCTCACACTGCACAGAATTCAAGGCATCAGCGCAGCCCTGAGCTCAGCCCGCGGCACTGGAGCTGCAGGGGGGAAAGCACGTGGAGGAGTGTGGCCCTATTTTTAGTTCCTCACCCACACGTTCTGAGACAGCTTAAAATATATAGATTAAAAAAATAAATAAAGCAGAGCCTTCGGGAGACAGCCTCCCAAGGGGCTCTGACTCACGGAGGTGCACGTGCCAGTGGAAGTTACACTCTTCATTTAAAATAAAACGCCCTCTGTAATCCTGTGGGTCTCGTTTGAGCTGATGAGAGCTGAGGCTGTGCCCAGCAGCACAGATATTTGCCCTCCAGCGAAGCGGTGGTCCCAGGTGGGGGGTCTGAAGGGCCCTGCAGAGGTCATGCTGTGGGAAGTGGTTTAGAGGGCCCTCATTAAAGCCTCAGTGCATTGGTATGAAGGGCGATGGCTTTCTGTGTGATTTGTATCGTGCTGGGATCTGTTACTGATCTTTTAATGGCGTTAGGGCCAAGCAGGCACAAGAGCAATGAATGAGGTATCCCAGAAGGAACAGGAGCTGAGCCAAGCTCTCATTGCTGCCCTGAGCACTTTCCTCCCTTCTGCCCTCTCACTCACCACTGGCAGCTTTCACCATAGAACCACTGAGCAGTGGGGTTGGCAGGGGACTTACAGGCCCCTCCATGGCCTCAGGCACCTCCAGGGATGGGTACACACAGCTCTGGGCAATACCATGGCCTCACCACCCTCTGAGGGAAGAATTTTCTCCTCACGCCCAACCTGGATCTCCCTCTGTTGGTTTAAAGCTGTTTCCCTTTGCCCTATCACCACCAGACCGTGTAAAAACATTACAACCATCCCAAACACAAAACATTTGGCTCTGAAGTGTCTGAAAAAGGGTCCCACTCCAGGAAACCCACTCACAAGCAGCTATTCCACCCGTAACTCCCCTCGTGCTAACAGCAGTGCCTGTGCCAGCATTGCAGGGTCTGTACACACAAAGCCTCTCATCAAAGCAGAGCAAACTCTCGCAGTGTAACGATCAGTACTTTTATTCGTACACACCCGCTTTGAAACTACAATTAATAATTAACAGAAGTGTCTCATGCAAACAGAGATTGAAGATCTTCAGGAACGAGAAAAAAAAAAAAAAGTAAAGATGCTGTATCTCATACACCAGCGTTGCCCATACACTTCCAATGTGGCTTTTCTGATTTCTAGAAAAATCAGAGGCATCTCCCAGTTTTCTGGTAGCATCTTGCAGGCAAAAAAAAACCTGATGAGAAAATAATTAGGGTTCTCCTCTTTCTAAATACGAAATTGGGGCACAAAAGTGACATCTAAAAATGGGAATGAGCTCAAGGCAGCAGGACTCCTTGCTTAAAGAAAGGAGAGCACTGAAACAACATGCAATCATTTGAAACGTTTCAGGTGCGTTCTGTATTGTCATGCAAAACCAAACATGTATTGGGATCGCCCCAAATGAGTTTAAAAGCACGCCTGAAATTATCTTTCTTACATTCATCTTTTGCACGAGAGGAAATGAAAGGCTTTGTGGGCAACAAGCAGGGATCAGGTTTGTGCTATCGCTGCAAGAACATTTGTTCCTGCCCCAGGTCAGCAAGGCAGCCACGTGTGTGGGTCGGGGCTGTGCTGGGCAGGGTGGGAGTGGGCTGGGGCTGCAGGGAGCAGTGCTGGGGCTGGGAGCAGGCTGGGATCCAGCGAAGCTGTGGGGTACCAGCTGGGATCCAGGCACATGTGGGCTTCCCCTGGTGCCTTGCTCCAAGACAGCAGCACTCCAGGCCCTGGAAGGATCAAGCCACTGCATCACTGCCACCAACAGCTTTGCCTCCTGGTGACTGGGAGGAAAATAAATACAGGTGTAGCACTTCCAATAATTCATGGGAAAAGGGTTATAAAACTCAGAGACCTCATTTCCCTCTCTGTTGAGATGTTCCCACCACCTACACTTCTTGCTTTTAAATTTGGACTGTGGTGTCATGCGCAAGCAACAGAAAAGCATGAGGATATACGACTCAGGAATGCACTACAATCTCATAGGAATAAAACTGTCTTGGATGGAGCAGCTGCGTAACAAATATCACTCCTCCTTCAGCAGGAGTCAGTATAAACATGACTAGAAAAGAGCTGTGCTAACGGTATTTACCCACAGGAAATCATATCCTACAACAGACAGCTCTGCCAGGACTTCCACTGACACAGAATGATCACATAGCACACAGAAATAAATCCCAGTGTCTGCAAAGGAGGGTGCACACCTCCCCCCATGACCCCCTCAGTGAAGGCTGCACTCCGGAATCCAGAAGGAACATATCACATCTGTTTGTATTCTTCTACAAAAGGATTCAGTAGAACTACTGAGGTTATACAAAGAAGTAGAAACACCGTGGTATAACCAGTCATACCACGAGAGTCAGATAAGCTGATAGGACAGCTAAAGTGATAATAATACTGACACAACCTCCAGGTTAAAAGTGTTCTTAGAAACGTGAGCTGAGAAGTCATCGCAGCCCTGCAGGGCAGTGAGTATTATCACCTCCATGTTACAGAGGAGGTAACTGAGGCAGGGACTACTTGTACTACTTTGCAGCTCTGTTATTTTTGTATGATAGTTCTTATTCCCAATGAGATGTTTTATTTAACAAGGACTTCCCCCCTTTGCTAAAAATGTGATTCTCCTACAACATTTAAGCAGGATTGCATCTGGATGCATTGGTTTAATCAGAAAAGAAACCATGCAAGTGGTACTGAGCAATCCTGACCCTGGACACGACAACTTTCCTGCTAGGAGACAAGCTCCTCACACTCCTTGTTCACTTCACAAGAGCCCAGCATTAACTTCATCCCTAAAGACAGGACGGATTTCAAAGGCTGACAGCATGAATGCACCGTTCATTTCTAGAAGAACTTCAGTTTGCCAAAGGAAACCCAATTGTATTTCTGGAAAGAATGAAAGGTCATGCAATTTCTCCTCTTGACCGGGTCAGGGCTGAGTAGTTTATTCCAGGAGTGTGCTCTGCTTCCCATGTCTGTGCAATGCCCACTAGCAGTGCTGAGGCTGGAGGCTGCCCAGGGACCCGCAGGCATTCCTCAGGATTTTGTCCAGATAATGAAATATTCATGTAAAGTCTCACTTAATCCCTGCAAACAGCCTGGAATTATTACATAGCCTAAAGATCCAACCCACATCCTCCATGGGAACAGCCTCGCTCCGTTAGGAGGGAAAGAGTGGAGCACTTTTGCTATTGAGTACAGGAGAAAGAAAGGCAGTCTTAATGCCTCAGCTGACAAATGTTCTCTAGGAAGCCACAGAGAAGCGTTTTATAAATAACACTTGCATTAAAAAACATGGGAAAGTACTTGTTGGTTATTTAATGTTTTATGAGGAATAGCCACAAAGAGAGCTGGACCAGCTCTTTGCTGCCAGTGAGAGCACCGTGTCACTGCTCTGCCAGCAGCAACCACTTCCAGCTGGACATCCCAGCACAACTCAGCACAACAGAACCATTCAGGAACATCTCTTGGTTTTCTCTTCTGTCTCTTTCTGGCATGGGGAGCTGCACCACGTGCTGCTTTTCTGGCTCCACAAACCCATGCTCTGCTCTATCTCCCCGTGGTTTCCTTTTCATTGAATCACGGAATCATTTGAGTTGGAAGGGACCTTTCAAGGACACCCAGTCCTCTTTTCAGAAGTCGCCCTTTCACATTCTTAAAACCCACCTGCTGCCTGATCCTAGCAGATTTACACACCTGAGAGCTGCATTATTTCCTCAAAATCAGACCTCCACAATCTGCTCAATCTATTATCTTCTACAGCATGACACCCAGGCACTTCCAAACCATGGCGGGCTGGTAACAATCAGAAAGACAGAAATAGCCATGAATGCTGCACTAATCCACATGCTTTATGGCGAACAACATACCATAATCTTTAGGTATATAATACACAAATCGGAAAGTGAATGCCCAGACTTGGCTGATAACACATTTGACACCGGATAGCTGAAAAATTTTACTCCTAAAATATATTAAAACGTTTGAGTTCTGTTTATTGAGGCAACAACCTGGGAAGCTGTTGGGTCAGCAGCGAGCTTTGAGCGCTGGGTCCATCCACTAAGGGCCCTCCCCAGGGGGTGCTCCAACCTGAGGGCTGTTGGGGGGCGAAGGGAGCACGGCTGCTCACACATCTGGAGTGCTGCAAATCCCAGGTGCCAAAGGACGGCTTCGGAAGGCATCGCAGGAGCACCACACAACCACTTCTGTCCACACCCAACCGTGTTCTGCTCAGAAATTGTCCCACGTGCCACGGGGCCGCTCCCACACATCACCACCATCCACCTGGCTACGGATCTGCAGGACTGCATCTTTCTAGCAGCATCTTTGGCACAGGCTCGATGTTTTATTGTAATAAAAGATGATTAGAAAGTAGATTCCTCCCCCCCTCCCCCGGTTACATGTTCTAGTATAAACGTCAGTCTCTTATGGCAAATATCTGACTTTTCGAGTATGTTTACATGCTGGGAAAACTGTAATCAGTCTGCATGCAGCAACAGAGACATCATGCTTCTGGCATCGTCATGCACATCTGACAGACAAAAAGTGCCTATGGCTGCTACCATTAACAAGGCAGAAGGGAAAAAAGGAGAATGCACTGCCTACTATTTTACATGCTGTAACAAAACCAAAGTAAGCACAAAAATATTTACTGATATTTGAATTAAGATCTTCTGGTAAGTTGTTAAGAGGAAATATCAAAATCTGTATCTAAGTGAGATAGGAGAGGAGAAGATTGCATTAATTACAGTGTTCGTCATCGCAAATAAAATCTATTTCCTTCCCTGTAAGTCATCAGCAGACATGAAATGAAAGCCTAATTGAGACTTGTATAAAACCTGCAGGTAGCAATTATTGTTTAAAAGTAGATCTACATTTAAAAAAACAGATGATATCCTAAGTCATTAACAATATCCAAAAACTAGAAAAAAAACAACCCGAAACAAGAGCAAGGAAACATTCAGCTAAACCTAAACGATGTTGTTCAGAACAAGTACTTTCACAAATAAAGCACAGTGTTTTATAAAACTTCTTTAATACTCTGTATGCTTGATATGATTATGTCAATATAGATCTGCTTGTTATTAACTCTTATTATTAAGAGTTATTACTAAACATGCAAAATTCATTGCATGAAGCGTATGTAAAATGTATTAAATTCCATTCTACCAATAAAACAAATTTTAGGTACTTCGTTCAAGATCGATTCTTGTACAGCCCCAAGTTTTCTGAGTTAAAACTGATTACTGTAGGACTAAATCTCAGTTCATTTTTGTGAGTTGTTCTGGATAAATCAGGAAGTCACCTGGGACTGTGTTTTTGTTAATTTAGCATACACAATACTTCCTTCAGTTCACCGCCCTACACTGCAGACTACAAAAACACACATGTCAATAAGATGTAAGGGGTTACAGTTCTGTTTCATGTTCCAGGTTAAGAGATTTCATAGTCAGACGTTGGTATTAGTAGAATCAGTCAACGGTGAACTTGAGGAGTGGTGTAAATGAAATTAACTGAACAAACAATGGCACCCTGGTTCACAGAATAATCTCACGGAGATTAAAATTCACACAAATATTATTAAAATTATTACTATTATTATTATTAAAGACAAAATTTCACCCTCGAGTTTATCACATGCTACTTAAGAAAGATCTGGAGATCTGGCCACTGCCGGAGCTTGTTTAAATTCAGTGTTACTTACAGGATTGGTTCACAAAGCCTTGGGCTCTAATAGGATTTCATCCTCCCCCTCCCACCCACTCCCAGCTCACATTTATTTGTCAGGTTTTGGTAACAACTGCTTTCCACCATGTTCTGCAATGCCTCTCCTCCCCGGTGTGCTCCAGTCCCACGCGCTGCTCTCCCCATTGCACCCATAGGACCGGGGAGCTCTGGTCCCCTGGAAGGACTAAGTACTGGAGGTGCTTCTCAGGTCAGGTCTTAGATTATTTGTAACAGCAGCGGAGTGAAAAACGGAGCAAAAGGACAGTGGGGAGCTACAAAACTATAGAATGTACCAGAAATGGGGAACTTTAAACGAGTCAGTGGCAACTTCTAGAAGGAGAAACGGGCACCGTACACTAATTTATCTCCCATGAAGACGTTTCGGTTACAAAGCCAAAATCCTCACTAAGTGGCCTTTCCCCCATCTTACACTTCCTAACCCTACAATTTTCAGGCCCAAACGGAATCAAGGCAAAAACCTAAAAATTTTAGGGTTAAGAACAGTTCCCCACTGCAGGGTTTGTTCCTGTTCTGCTGTTTCATGCTACATTTTCTGGGAGGGTATGTACAAACTGGGGGTTGACATAAGAGAACCCTTCAAAATCGGACTGATCGATGTTAGCAATGACCAGCTGGTCCGGCGGGGTTAACACCGGCTGTCCTCGCGTGAAGAACTTATCGAAGTTTTCAGCCCCTTTGCCACACTGCAAGAAAACAAAAAAGAGAAAAAAGGGCTGAAAAAAACAGCAATACATCAGCAGTTCTGGCTGTCGGCAGATTTCTCAGGATGAATGCAAGTCTTAAAAGTAATTAAGAGAAAATTTTCCTCTCTGATGTTTCAACCAAAACGATCCCAAGCAAATAGAGACGTTTTAATTGACAGGTTGTGAAAAGAATAGTCAGAAAAGTTCCCATTCATCACCACGAGGTGGCAAGTTAAAGAGGCTCAAATGCAGAGAACTTGTGGGATAAAAAGGAAAAATATATATTTTAATGGACACGCATTGGGTAGAGATACTCTATCTGGCAAGACATTTCCTTCTCCTTAAAACCTCTACAATGCAAAATTAAATGTTGGTGTGAGGTTTTGTTTCCTTCAGAATCTGCAGAAAGCTTAACAAAACTCATCTCACACGCTTTGATTCCTCCTTGTTCAGCACACCAACTCCTGTGAATCCACACCCTTTGGTAGGGCTCTACTGGTGTAACTTTGTCAAAGAAGAGCAAAGAGAGAGGTTTTACTAAAGGAAATATGGGTGTAACTTAAAATTAATTATGATCAGCTCTACAGACGCATACAGACATTTGCATGCACGTGAGTGTGTTTGGGTATAATCGTTATTACTGAAATTATACCACGTTATAATGCAGCTGTCTATTATTAGATCAGGAACATGCTTGGTTCCAGAGGGTATTTATTCCAAATCACATTTCAGTCCCACTCAGTGAAGCAGAAATGAAATGAGGCCCTGCGGAGTCCTGGGCAGCCTCACAGGGGGCAACGTGGGATCAGCAAGCACAGTCAGAGAGCCCTCCAAGTGTGGAGTGGAGACAGGAAGACAAATCTGGCTCTTTTCAGACAAGAGCAAGCACAGAAAAAGAAATGAACTACTTAGCAGCACCTGAAGAACACTGCACAGTGGATTGAAGGTAGGAACTGAGACCTAACTGCCCTCACCAGCACTCCCCATCATGAGACAGCCCATGTAGTGCTGTATGCCTCGGTGCTGGATGCACACTGCACAGACGTACAGGAACAGCAAGTATCTGATCCCTGCCTTGCAAATTTAGCCCCCAGAAGCAGTAATAACAATCAGCTCCATAAAATGAAATGGAAGATATCCTTCTTTTCAGAAGTCTCCAGGAGCTAACACACCAAACCAGCAGCAAACTGCTGTCTGCCCAGGAATGGAACTGGGGCAGGGAGTGCACCCTGGGAACAGGCCCATGTTGCAAAATGTGTTATCACAGGTTCCTTTCTTTTTTTTTTTTTTGTCTAAGAGAAGAGACTTGTGAAGCCCAACTGAGAAGTGTGGTTATATATAGCTCCGCACTGAGCGCTCTCCATTCAGAACAGAAAACAAAAGAAATTGAGTTTGCCAAAAGGAGAACTTGGAGTGGTGTAGAAACAGTTGGAAGGCAGGCGAGTAAGATTAGCAGCAAGCAGAAAAGAGCGAAGTTGGAAGCAGAACAAAATTAGTTTGGGTGCAAGAAAGACTGCTCATCTGGGGAAAAACAGACAGCGATCTGCACAGAGGTCCAAAGGCAACTCATAAATCTGTGTATTTCAAATCCAGCAGCTGTAAGAGCTCCTCAAGCAAAGAGTGGATGTGTGATACACACAGTGAACGCTTCTTCCCGTTGTCCCTGACCCTTTCCTCTCTACCCTGAAGCAGAGCTGCACTATCATTTATTTCTGTTACTGAATATATCTACATTGGGATTTGGAGGATAACACTGCATTACACTATTATCTTCTGACTTAGAGGGTAACTTTGAAAGGACAGAAGATGACTTGTACAATAGGCCAATATTAAACATTGATTTTCCTGAGCTAACTCAACATGAATATCACTGCACATTTATAGGAGGAACAAACTGAAGGGGGCCACTAAGGGAATTCAAGGGCGAGATGTGTGGCTCATAACCTATCTTGAAAACAGCTGAGTTAGTTTCCTAATTGCTTACAAAACACCTGGCACGTGGACTTGGCCATGCCAGCCAGTCTGAGCTACAGAGAACTTCTGCTGCCCCAGGCACAAGTTGTTTTAGATTTCAGATGAGAAATGCATGCTGAGGTACTGGAACACAGTGCTGACAAATGGGCATTTGTTCAACCTTGGAAGAGCGAAAGCAGAGGGACAGCTGAACAGGTTAGAGGGTAATGGTAGACTGCTTTTCTCACCAAATATCCTGGCCAATGCATTTTGGTCCAGAGAGTGGACAAGAGCTGAACTTCGACAAGGGGCAAACTGCATCATTTGAATGAAAATGGATGCCCCTCCAGATTAACAGTAATATCTTTTTCAAAGGCAGTGCAGCCAACTCAGAGCACGACATTTTCACAGGGAAGACTACTTTTTTTTGCTTTATGGGTGTTTTATGGAGATATCTGATGCTTCTACAAAATTATACTCAATCTATTTCCCTTTTATTCCCCCAATAAATGGAATTTGAATCAGATGTGTCTTGAAACCAAAGTCGGTGACTGAGAATAAAGGAGTAGCAGAACTCTTACAAAGATGAGAAAATGTCTTTCTTGTCAAGCAGTGACCCTATGCCTAAGGGCTGTGAATTGTCAGTCTAGAAAGGAACATGTCATTTAAACCAACCAACTGCTGACCCAAAATCTGCAGCTCTGTGTTGGACTGAGAACTGTGCCTGTCTGCAAAAGCAGCAAAGCACTTCGTAGAGAAGGTTTCACGAAAACAAAACAAAGCCAACAAATACGTCCATGTCTTAAAACAAATGAAGGCTTGTGTGCTTTTTGCTTTCTAGAATCAATACAAACAGAATCAGCAATCACAATACATGAGTTATACATAGGATATGTAAACATCAGACTTGGATTTTAAGTGATTTTTGTCTGCAAAAATGATGCTCCGTGTGAATGCCTGCCTGAAGCTCCTTGGTGTCTTTCAGTAGCTGCCTGTATAAACAAAATGGGTCATGATAACCATGGAGAAAGATAACAGCTGCTCTGAATGGGAGCCAGGATCCGCCACAAAGTGTGCTGTGATGGAACCAGACCGTATTTCAGGATTTAGTATCTTCATGCTGATGGTCCTTTTAACTTCAGGAAGAGTCTAAGCACTCACTTCCCAAGCTAATAAAGCTTACAGTTGTGGAGGTAGATTTGTTTTACGGTCAGCTTCAATTTTGACTCAAAAACATGTAACGAAAATCTTACATAAAATGTTTGCAAAGAAGTGAAGCTCCCCCTCCGACAGACAGTTCTGGGAATGGTCTGTCAGTGTCAGCAGTGCCATGCATGGTTTTTTGCTTATTTATACCTTTCTCTGCAGGCAAAATCTGCATCATATGGAAAGGATGATTTCCCCTAGCAAGAAACACTTCTCAGCATGCAACTCCCCTCCTGGTGAGGGGAAAAAGGCATTTGTATGCAGTGAGAGAGGAATGTATTCTGCCTCAGTTCATTAGTTTGTGGTGGCCCACTAGCATGTCTGCAATGACAAATAAATCAGAGCACAGACCAAAGATCCTACACCTGCTGTGCTACAGACTGCTGTGCATCTCAGCGGAGGTGACAACAATGTAAGAGAGCAAAGATTCAATGGTAGGATGCAGCAATTTACAGCTGCTCCTGAAGGTTTGCATTCTGGTGTGCAAATAATTTTCTTTGCCTATCGATAAAGCACAGCACGTGCTGAAAGAATTTTTGTTTCAGCCAGTGCAGTTCTTCAGATTATACTCTGCACACAGTTCTTGCATTCCTATTTCAGGAGCGTCCCAGATGTGCAGCACCATCAGGCAGAGTGAATCCCAGCCCAGGAGTGCAGATATGTGCTGGGCGGATGCAGCTGGCATCCCACTCACCACTTTGGGCTTGAAAGGTGGCTGGATCTCTCTGTTTTCCAGTTTCTCCCAGTCGATTCTCCTGAAGAAAGCATGTTCCCTGATGTCTCTTTCACCTTCGAGGCCGCAGCCAAGGCGCTTTGCAGGATGTTTAGTCATCAGCTGCCAAGCAAGGAAACACCAAATAAGTGACATTAAATTACACTGGGCGCTACAATTGGACGCGAGGCAGACCTTCCCCAGACTGCATGTTCCTGAAGATGGAAGTTGGTAATAAAACTGCTGTGGAAAGCTGAAGTTCATTTTTAGAGAATAAGTTCTGTGTGGTCACAGGAGATGGCAGCACACGGCCAAACCAAGGGCTGTGCAGGCAGTGCCCATCAGCTGTGCCACACCGCTCGCTCCCCAGTTCCAGCTTCGGTCTTTTGGTTCAGCCTTATAAATCTCCAGAACAGCTTCTCCCCTACCTCAGCCATCAATTAAATGCAATAAATCCCACTTTGCTGGAGCTGTAGGAAGCACAGCCCTCCCTACATTCCTCTGGGCCTGCATTATGAAGCCTGCAGCTCCTTGGCACCCAGCTGACAGCATCTCATCCACACTCCCTCCCGCACATCCTTAATGACATCTTGGTCAACACTACACCCAGTTGTATAGATCAAGAAGACTTGAGAGAAAAAAAAAAACAAACACCAGCATTCCATGCTTGGAAACAGTAATGTGCCTCCTAATTAACAAGCTCATAAAAAATCTTGCTTGTCATTTTGGCATCGAGCAGTGCAGCCTTCAGCTCTCAGTTCCAGCATTGCGGGGACTTTTTAAAGCTCTCCTACAATGAGATGCGATTGATACACCGCTAGCAGCAATACCACAACGCATCTTTTTAAAACCTCAGCTGTACCACTTTAGTCTCCCTGCAAATGTTCACTTGATCACATTCCAATTCTGAACCTAAAATAAAAGAGATACGAAGCAGACTTCAGGAAGCCACTGAAGCTTGGGGCTGGGATGGATCGCATCATTCTTCATGCTTAAGGGCAACTTTGCCTCTTTTTTAAAGCTTTTCGAACCCCTTGCTTTAACAGTAAAAAATACAAGAAAGCAAAGACTCCAGCAGTTGTAATTCTGTTCCAGAGTTACTATGGCCACCAACCCCAACACACTCAGAACCCGTACGAAGCTGTCAAGAAGACAATTCCCTTTCACATCACAGTGGGCAGCACTGCTGTGCACACTGTGGTCCTTTATCTTTCTGAACTCCCTTTGCATGGGCAGCTGGTGCAGTGGCAGCAAGCAGGAGAGCTGAGAACAAGGCAGTTCGATCAGATTCAAATTGTGTTGTGTGAACGTATGATTTTCACAACAAGGCATCAATCTGCACGTACTTTACAAAAATACATCACCTAGTTTTTGTTAGCCAGAAGCAGCAGGTCTACACTGGGATATGTTCTAAACTCAGACTGGCAGGCACAGTAGGAGGAGCTGAATTCTTATCAGTGACACCAAGTGATGAACACCGTATCACAATACAACTTTACATTTCCTGAGAGAAGTTACACTTAAAATACTAAGTGCCATATCAAAGGCAGGCAAATAGTTATTCACAGAGACTGCCAAGAAAGATGCTTAATGATAAAGAAACATCTATCTCACCCCCTTGCAGATGGAGACAGCTTCTTTGGACAGTGATTTTGGATAGGAAACATTATGTTCCATTATGGACTGGAAAAGTTCATCTTCATCTTCTCCATCAAATGGAGGCTGTTAAAAATAAATCGCTGTTAATTCTCCACTTTTTATGAGATGGTATAGCAATACTGCAGCCATAGTGGCTCAGGTGAAAGATGCATACATGCTGGCTCCCGACAATCCTAGGTGTCCAAAGATATCAGGGGAAGCAATGGTCCCTGCTCAGGAATACACAACAAACATCCAGCCACCTGCAACCTGGGGATCTGCTGACCCAGCAGCTTAGTGTTTAGCAGTTTCAGACAGAAACCGATGAGAAAAATTCATTTCCAACCTCAGCATGGCAGAAAATTCATGAAAGGTTTGCTGGATTAGCAGTGATTTTATCTTCATGATAATCTTTAATTTGCTTTTAAAGCTACTGTACACTGGACAGACAAAAGCACTTCAAAGAGTGAAGTCTGGAGACAGTAACTTTCAGTTACCTTCTGTTAAGGTACATACACTCCTCACTTAACTCTAGCTAAATTCTGCTTTGTTTTATAAGACATGGCTGCAGACAGCTCCTGTGAAGGTAGGACTGCGTCACCCTACAGGGCTGCATTTTATTTTCAAATACAGGCGAAGAGGGAAGTGCCCTTGGCTGAGTCCCCAGGGTATGGACACTGTAAGTCACACCTAGCTGTAAATCTCGTTTTCCCAAAAGCACTCAGCTAATCTTAGCACTGTACACCATAAATGTTAACAACTGCCACTGCCAACCTTTAAAGACTTTTTAAATGTCAACAGGGATTTTGTAGAGGAACTATTAAATCCATTTGTTAAAAATGTATGTTTTAAGCTTAAGAAATGCATAGCTATGCATCTAGCTAACACTCACCGAAAGCTGCTTGCACAAATCTTATCCAACTCAACACCAACGGAGCTCCTGAAGTCAGTAGTTACAAGCAATTTACTGTAGAACAGCATTGCTTTTCTACTTCAGTGACTCAGAGAGCAGCATCTCATTAACTGTGCAGAATAAGGGGTTTGTAACTAAGCTTATTTTGAGCAGCAAGACCCACACTTTACCCCTAGGACACAGAATACAAAAACTGTATTCTTGTGACTTAACTGCAATGCACAGCATAGACACAATCTCCCTGTGGTTTCAAACTACTAAGTGGTGTTTCTTCCATTTGACATGCATTTTCCTACTAAAGTGTCTCTCTCCCATTCAATTTTGAAATGGCTATTTATAACATCATTACAGTACAAAGAAACCATATTCAAAGGCAGTGCTTTATTATAGGGGTGAAATAGAAAGAGCTTAAAGCCTACATTCTCAGTGGAGTCGGAAATAGTCAAGAGCACATGGAGATAACAATAGTATGAAGGGCCCCACGCTTGTCCCTCAAGGACCTGTCCCTTTGGCAAGTTTTGAAAGTGAGCTGCACCGGAGCCACGGAGAGGTAACCATTACCTGGCCAGCTAACATCTCATAGAGCAGCACTCCATATGCCCACCAATCCACAGATTTCCCATAGGGCTGGTAAGCAATGATCTGTATAATCACAAAGAAAGAAACAAATAAAGACCTATGTTAACTTCTAGTCTTGTGATGTTAGATAAATTGTGACATAGAGACAAAGGACAAATTTTATCCATTCGTTTGCTAAGAGCAGTATAGATCACATATCCTAGCTTCTTCTGTAGTCTCAAACAGTTGAACAGGGAAGTTTTGCTGTTTCTCAGGAGAGTGCTTACGTCCCTATTTCAGTAAACCAGGATGGCTGGGCTACTGAATCAAATTATAGCCCAAATACATGTTCTTCACTGGGATAGCAGCAGCAAATTATTGGGATGTTTCTAAGCAAAATTACTCACAGTTTGAAAAGTATGACACAGCCAGAGGTAGTGAAAGGACTCTCTGCTGAAAGGTCCTACATACAGGCAGTTGTTATCAATTGCCTTTTAGCAGTACTGGGCTTTATAACATATACCTGGGACATTCATTTCGTGTAATAGTGGTGGACACACTGGGTGACCCTTCCTGTAATTTCTATCAGCAGTAAGCTCCCAGCGGTCCTTTGGAATCAGTGATGCTTCTTGAAAGACCAAACCCTGTCAGAACTTCATTCAACAAATAGTCTGGCCTTTAGAAACAGAAAATCTTAAAACATTTCATCCTCAACCCGTTTCCCACAATCTCTCCTTTCCTTACAGAAGAGCAAGTTGTGTTATAAAAAACAAATACAGGACTATTTTTCAGAAAGTCATTAGTTTGAAAGGGCAAAACATTCTGTTAAGAGATTTTGATAGGGACAGCTTATCTAAATTTGAAACTCAGAAAAAGATCCATAGCCCTGAGAAGAGAAATCCCTCCAGACAGCCAAGCTCTCATCCTGGCCGTTGCTCTGTCCAGCTGGTCACAATCTGCTTCTCCTCCTAATGTCAAAAAGTTTGATGGGAATACTGACGAGAGGAATTATTTTTAAAAAGCTAATGCAATGACATAAAATGAAAGACATAACAAAGCACATAACTAATGATGCTGTTTGTTTAACCAGCAAGAGGCAAGTCAAGATTGGGTTGTTCTCTAAATAGCATTCTCATCAGCAAATGCAATCTGCCCCAATTAAATTTGCCTCTGTGAGAGAATATCAAGCAGAATCATCAAGAGAGATAGAATTAACATGAATAAAACCTCCTACAGTTAACCTAACATATGGTCAGTGTCATGAGAGCAGTCAAATTCCTGTCCTACGTCATTAGCTGAAATATGTGTTTGATGCCACATATCGGCGTCAACAGAAGCTCATGACGAGTGGAGCAGTGGCCCTGCTGAGCTGGCATCCATCTCTCATGCAGAACTGGTGGAGTGATGAGAGTGGGACGTTGAGCAAGAGACACAGACACTGAGTTCAACTGAGACTGGAAATGCCCCACTTCTGAGAAGTTCCACTGCAAATGCAACAGAACAGTTTTTTCACTGCATCTCTTGCAACTACCTTGATCATGCAGTAATTAACTATCAATGTCTGTAAATGCACATAACATTATAAGGTGTTTTCCTTTAGTCCTAATTAAATATACCCATTTGAATCACCTGCTAAATGCTGGTAGAGATACGATGCATGTGAAGCACAGGAAAGCAAACTGCCATGCTCATTGCCAACCTGAGTGTCATGCACGGAAACCAACAGTTATACCCACACACAGCACTGACAGTTACTCCAAGCATTAATTGGAAAATGTAAAGAAGAGGAAAGAATGCTCATTTCGAGGAAGGGATTACACGTGGGAGGAAGCAGATGAGTTTTCAATATACAGTCCAACACGTATCAGTACAAAGTCAGCAAGTTCTAAATGTTGTGTTTTCAGCAGCTCCCTTCTCCTCACCCAGCAGTCACTATGCATGACCTTCCAGCAGAGAGCCAGAGGTGCCTGCTGCCAACAGAATCCTATCTGCATGTATGAATCCGAGGATCTTTTAGGATAAATAGGGGCATAAAACCAAATAGGGGCATATCACTAAATAGGGGGAATATTAACAGTGCCCTTCTGTCTCAGTGCAGTGTACAGAGCAGAACCAGAGAGCAGTGAGGGACGTCGTGGGACTACACGTGATGACCCACACCCTTCTCCTGCTACAGTCTTTGCTTTTTTCTGGCCTAGCAGGAATGGAACATTGATAGGAGCCTTCCAATCTTCATCACTAATTTAAATGACTGCTTTTTTGCACTTCAAATCTCTCATTTCTTCCTACCTACAGTTGTGTTTGAAGGCTCTGCCTTTTCAGGTTCTGTGGATTTGAAAGCTCAGAAAGAATTTCTCTCATCAAGCCAAACTGGCAGAGGAATGTTGATGGCATTTTTCCCTTTCTTTCTTCCTTTATTTTGCCTCCAAGGAAGGCACAGTGAAAAGCAGGACACAGAGATTAATACCAGCAATCTGTAGGAATGTTTAGATCACTGCAGCTTGCAGCTGGTAGCCAAATGGGATGAAATGATTATATCCCAGAGGCAAGAGAGAGAATCTTTTGTGAACATCTCTTATGTCTACTGGAAAAGTTAAACCATACTTATTAAAAGAAATAAATATAACTAGCACACACACAAAAAAACTTTCCAAACCTATGCAATTCCTATTACCCTCCACTAATTCTGGAAAACGCGTGGTTAGAACTTAAGGCTTGACATTATTAAATGGAAGAGAAGGGGAGTGGATTTTTTTACTTTAAATTCTTCTGCAATTCCAAACCAGTGCTGTAGCTGCTGCACGGATGCTCGTGGTGGGGTTCAGCACTGTGCTGCAGGCAGTGGTGCTGCTGCCAGAATCCCTTCCCACTAATCTCTTGACATCCACCTCCTTCAGCCTCATTCGACTTGTCAAGGGAAAATAAAGCATTAATCGATTTCAAAGCTGTTATGCTGCCCTGGCCATACATATTTATATGTTTAAGTTCAGCACATCAATAATTACTCTGTGCTAGAGAACCATGCATGCTCAACAGATGTGGTCGAACCTCGGATTCAACCTCTTTAACCTCTTCTCCCTTCTTAATTTGCATATGATTGAAAAAAGAAATATTAATATCCGTGCATGTCAGTGTATCGAGTAATAACAAATCCAACTTCCCCACACATACAAAAGGAAAGCAGTGCACCAAAGCTTGCAAGTCCACTTTTCTGAATGCAACACCAGGATTCCCCTGCACTTCTGTGAAGCCACTGAGATGCCCCTGTGGGCCCTGCAGGTCTCTGCACCCCAGCTGTGGTATTCTCCTCTAATGTTGATGAAAAGAGTGAATTCTCTATTTTTGATTGTCACACACTTACTTCAGACTTAGATTCAGCTCATCTATCTCCATGCAACAGAAAACAGTAGCATGCACATGTATGCTCATGATAATCTATCACAGATTTTAGCCCATGGGTACGTGTTGAAATGCTCCTGCAAACAAAATGCAAACCTTGCTCTGAAGTTTATCTCAGACCTAGTTAGCAACATAATGTCTTCAGAAACTAATGAAAATCATCCAACTAGCAAAATATAAAATCTGTTTGTGAGATAATAGGAAGACTAAATTCCTTCAAGTTTTGGTAAAAGGTTTATTTCTGTACAGGAGACTGCCCAGTAAACTAAAATAAACCTACACTGACCTGAACTGACCATTTTGGCAATGATGACATGTTCCTTGGTATCAACTGGCACAAGCTACTGCCCCAGAGAGGACACTTCTTAATGTGTTACATTGGCTTCATTTATGTTTTGACAGGAGAAAATGAAATATTGCTCTGGTTGTTCTGTTATCCTCTTGCAAGCAACAGCAATTTGAGGAAAAAAACAAGCTTTTACAATACACAATATTTCATTCTGAAGAACATGAATTAGCAAGTGGAAAAATAAACTATTCTTCATTCTAATTTCACCGAGATGACAAAATTCACCTTAAACACTAATTTGCTTGTCCATGTACAAATCTCCTCTGTTCCAACAAACACTCAATTACAGCTAGCAATGTTCCAGCCAGCACTGCCTCTTGCTCAGCACCCAGCAAAATGCAGTGTATCTTGGATCTTGGATCTTGCACTGAACTTGCAGCCAAACAAATCAAGGCTCTTGAAAGCTCAGCAAGCACAAACACCAGATTTTAATATTCATATAGCTGAATCACTTCCAAATCACCACATGTGCTTGTTTTTCATGTTTTGTACCTAAGCTATTGAAATATAAATCTTATCCAGACTAAAAATCTTAACTGCAAGATCCTATTTCTTTATCACAGTTCTTCAAAATGTGACCGTGTTTCTAATCATCCCATTTGCACCTTAGACACACTGGAGGTAGGTTTGTCTTTGAGTGTGATTTTCGGTATTTCAGTGGCCTAAATGCAACAGAGGTATTGGTAAGGCACAGAAAATCCCAGTCAAATGATGGATTTATTATGTCAGCTCCATTCAAGCCCTGAGCTTACAGCTTAGTTGAGGTTTTCAATGAGTGGAACTTTCCTGACATCAAAAGCAGTGCCTCAGGGCATTGGTAAGTCATGGCCTGGAGCAAACCAAAGCAGCTTTGTAGGGAGGTCAGTGAAAAGCTTCAAGACCTCATGAATCTCTTCCTGAAAATCAATGAGATTTGTGACCTCCTAAAAATGCTGAACAATCTTTTCTCTATACGTATGTTGCTGCTGTGTGAACCTACAAAGACATTAAACTATGTTCAGTCCCAACAAAAAGTTTGCTGACCTCAACAGCAATGCCCATGAAATTTCCCCAACTTCACACCAAAGCACAGCTTTGTATAGTAACTCTTGGAGTCTACAAATCACAAAGGGGTGAGCCTGCTCATTTCGTCTTGGTAGTATGAACAAAATTTGAAATGCTGACCTCATACCGAGTTAGGTTTTCCCTCAACTAAAAACATTTTAAAATAGCAAGGTCTAACTGATGCCACCATGTCAACTCACAAAGGTATTCAATATTCCTGCAGAAATAAAATTGGCACCACCCATAGAGCACCCAGAGCTACAGTTATCAACATGTGATGGTGTGAAATGCATGTACTGACAATTGCCAATGGAGAGGATGTAAGATCCTTGAAATGGTGAATATTTACCTCCGGTGCAATGTAGTCTGGGGTGCCACAGAAGGTCCTGGTTGTTACTCCATCTAACATATGTTCTTTGCACATTCCAAAGTCAGCAATTTTAATGTGCCCTTCTGAATCCAGCATCACATTATCTAATTTCAGATCTCTGTGAAGAATCACAGTAATTTAATGTGAACATTTAGGATCACTTTCATTTATATATTCAAGTTGAGTTGGGTACAGCACAGAAAAGCTCAACTAAAGCTGAGGGGTTGGTTTACAGTGCAACAACACCAGAATGACTCCTCTCTGATGATTTCTAGGAAATTTTTAAACATTCACTGATAAGTTAAAGAAATTGATCACTTTGGGGTTTAAAAATAGTGCAGAAGTTACAACAGATTGTACTCACCTATAAACAATCCCTCTATTATGGAGAAAGAATAACCCAACTGAGATCTCAGCTGCATAGAACCTGTGTGAAAAAAAGAAAAAAGCCCAAAGATTTCTTATTACCTCATGATTTCCCTCCAACAAAATATTTTGGAAATGCATCATGGTAAAATGTGATAACATTAAAGTATAAAAACATAGATCACAGGCAAAAGACGTAATAGACACCTTACTTCAAAGTGACTTTAGCAGATAAATTTGAGTATTTGATGCTAAAATAGTGCAGATTGTTTTTTTTAACTGAAAATTTGTCTCTAGACCAGAGAAAAGGTGCAGCTGGAGCACAGCACTCCTACTGCACCAATCAGACATAGGTCATTATCTCTAATCACATACCAGTGCTGAGTTCAGGATGCAGCTCAATTTACGCTGCAATTCATATGGCATTAAATCATTTGCAGAAATAGCATTCCTTTATACAGGCTCTTAATGGATTAATTACGTAATTAAAATGATTACAATATGAAATATAATCAACAAATGTAGTAAAAGAACATATAATATTGATGGATGTTTGATGCCAGTTGCTATGGACCTGCACAAATTATATTGAAGAAGATCATCTAAAGACAGGATTATATTTTAGGCTAGCATAAAGAAAATGAAAGGTTAGCTCTGAAACCAGAGCTGTTTGCAAACGTGTGCTGGAATGTGCCCACGGGTGTAAGTTGTCATAAAGCACTATGGTTTTCAACAGGTGCTGGGCATGTTACATGAGCTGGGAGCCAAGGATGTTCTGACACTATCGTGTTTTGCTTTAGGGAGCTCCCGACATGTTGTTCCATATCTCAACATTTACATCTAGAAGGCCTTTCATTTAAGCAAGCCCTGATTATTTAAATCAAAGTAAGGAATTATTTCAGTGGATTTCTTAAACAGAATTGGTTACACCTCATTTGAAAGTTTCATTGGTAAATGAGTCATGAAACAGTAATAAATGATGATGAGATGTTATAAACGTAACTAAAATGGTACTGAAGGTCTGTCTGCTCACATTTAAATATGCTACATACCATTATCAGTTACTCACTGACACTGCAGATGTGCAATGACCCGAAAGGGACCATGTGCATAAACAACTTCTCATCATCTACTGACTTCTCACAGATAAAACTTCTGTAGGATTACAGAACTTCTCCTAAGCTACACACTGAAATATCTTGTATAAACTATATTGCAATGTTGAGTGTATTTCCTGCTCTCTTTCCTGATAATATTAATTCAGATTTAAATGATAGGGTGATAGAGAGATCTCATTTTCTTACAGAGTAAAGATAAGATCATTACACGATTTAAATATAAAAACATGAACACTCACACTGCTTGTGGCTCCTTAAATTTTCCTACTTGCTGAATGTGGTACATGAGATCACCACCATTCACATACTCCATAACAAAATACAGGCGGTCCTAGGATGAAGAATTAAACACGCACGTAAACACACCAGACACAATATTAGATCTGCATTGATCAGGAAAAAAGTCACTGGTGTGTTATTACAAAGCTTTTAAGGTTATTGGGACAGGTTGTACATTCTGGCAAAATGGATGTATCAGGAAATGGAAATGGGATGTTTTGTAAAACCTGGAAGAGTACATGACTGATGGGAGCTGTCTAGTTTTGCCAATTTTAGTGACTCACTTTTATGTATTAGTAGCCTACATTGTTCCTATAATTATTCACACATAGTTTTGTCTGCTAGAAATAAATGTCAAAAAGCATTAAAGATGGTTAAAAATCTTTGCTTCCAGCCTATTTCTAATGCCTCCAAATAAATTTAGGGATGTACATACACTTCTGATAATTAAAAATAGACAAGAAAAGAAGTCACAGGGTTTACAAAAGTATCTTGTATCTTCACCAGTGATACTAAATTCCTTTCTCACCTTATTTCAGCTAGAGAAAGACTGAAATAAAGTACTTTGGAGGGAGATATATCTTGCAAAGTGAAGAATTTTAAAGCTCATATCCACGTAACTTAAACATGACCACAATGTGTCTGAGTACTTATGTAGTATTCTCCCTCTCGGGGACTTTCAGTGAGACTTAAGCAATATGTCTGTCCACCATTTTTCAGAGGACTAAAATTGACCTCTTCCACGTGCCTTTGGTAAGAACAAGATGATCACACTCTATGAGCATCCACTCAGGATGGATGACTTAGGGTAATTGCATGGGGTATCTCTTTCTTCACTGTTTCCTGTGTGCAGAAGTTATGACAGGTAGGTTGAATGATAATAAAAGTTACTGAACTGATATAATTCAGGATCACATATTATGGAAAACATCACTGCTGCAAGGAAGAGAGCTCACGTACAACTGTTTGGAAACAAGAGTGAAGCTGTGTTAGGAATGGTGGTTTATCCTGCAGTGCTAGCACTCGTTTTTCAACCATTGTACACTCAACATCATCATCCTGAATCACCACATCTTTTTTCAGTATTTTGATTGCATAGAGTTCCTCTGTATTCTTCCTGTCCGCCAGCATCACCTGCACAAAAAGAAACAGGAGTGAAAATCTTCCTACCTGCCAGTGGAGAAGGTGACTCATCTGCCCTGTGAGCTGTATAGATGGCAATCCAGCTTTCCCTTTCGTTGGTACAGACCAACTTGATCAAAACACCAGAAATAACACCATTCCTCACCCACTGCAATGAGCTGTATCAGTCATTTCAGACAAAGTCTGAGCCAAAACACCATGTGAATTGCAGACACATTGCCCCAGGGCTGATAACATGTTAAGCCCCAGGAGACTTCTTCAGTAAAGGGCACATCGCCATATAAATGGGTGTTAAAGTAAACAGAAAAATAGCAGCCCTTTCCTTCCACTAACACATGTCAAATATATATAATTTGTGATTCTTCCCAAATATTCAGCCCTACCAAAGCTGGTGATTTCCAGAAGTGGCAGTGACCTAGGGAGTAAAGCTAGAAAGACAGACCTGATTTCTGTGTAACTGCTAACAAGTGAGGATCTAAAGATCAGTTTCTTACACCCTGTCCAAGAGCGTGTCTTTTTCTCTCAGTCTATTTTCGAAAGAATAGTGCCCAATCATGACTGAAGCCTGTCAGTCATTAAAGAATTGCCCTACTCTGCATTAAAAACGCTCCTTCTAAAGTGCACTTCTTTTTGACTTTGGATTTTGCTTCTTAGAAGGAGAATTATTTATTTGTTGGAACTCTTACCTTTCCAAAGCTTCCTTTTCCAAGAACCATGAGAAAGTTGAAATCTGTCAGCTTCACCCTGTCCAGATTGTTGGATGGCACACCTGAATTCCTATCTTCTGATGGAGTAATGACTTTGTTACCAGCTGGCCCAAGTTTGGCTTTCTAAAGGACACACATACACATACATACACAAAGATGGGGAAGTGAGAAGAGCAGCCCATTTCCTTAGTGGACTGGGTCATTGGGTGAGCATTAGGTTGGAGTGACCGTATTCAAGATGGCATTCTTGGGAGAAAGGCTGCATAACAAAATTTGCACGGACACAAGTTCAAAGATTCATTCCAACAATACTTTCGACATTATTGAGAGAATTAAAGTGGAAATATATGTTTATATATAACCAGATAAAAGCAGATAAACTTATCTGGTTATCGAAGCAAAACCGAAGCACAAATGAAAGGCAAAGAAAAGAAGTCATGTATATTCATGCCAAAAGCAGGCTTCTCCGGTGTTTTTGTTTCAAAGCACAGAAAACATTCTTCAAATATACCATGCTATAATCTACATAGTGTTCTCCAGGTATAAACAGTCTCTTCAACACATTCTCTTTTAAAAATGTAGTTCTCAAAGACACTCTGCATAGCAAGAGTTAATAAATATTTAACATGCATTTAGAAAAATAACCTGCATAAAAAAAAAAACAACAACATATGAAGATTAATGCAGATGAACATGGCCACTTTCAAACTAGCATTACAATCAACTTTGATTTTCAATCAAGCGTTGATCTGGAAAAGGGAGGGAGGGAAATATTACATACAAAGGTTCTGCCTTGGCTAGACAGTCTGGTTTGTAGAAGGTTGCAACAGTCTCAGTATTTTCACATGAGACACCACATAATTGCTCAAGTAAGCTGCATTTCAAATCTCAAAGTTAACAAAAGAGAGAAAAGTAAGACTCACCAAAAGATAATACAGTGTACAACAAAATGTCCCTCTTGTTCTCAAACTTATCCCACATACCAGCAGAAGCAAAGCCAAGAAGGTTTAATAATAGCATAACTTTGGAATGTAAATACTTTTCCCCAAGTATCTAGTGAGTTGGCATAGTAAATAATCTCTAATATGATTAATGTTTTTTGTGCCATTGACATGAGCTCAACAGTTAAGGATAATTACTTTTGCCACTACACCACAAGGACAGTACTTGCATATTATTGGTTTTACAGATAAAAAATCCAAAGTCTAGAAATCAAAGTGTATTCAGAGTCACACAATAAAGACTTGGACTTAAAGGTCATACAGGCTTGGCCTGGCATATAACCTTGACAGCTCAACTGGAATCTGGAAGGATACCAACCACCCCCCTCCCCACACATGTTTGGAAATTTGGGATGGGAAGGGCCAGCTTGATTCAGCTTCCTGCCCCCTGCTGCCGTGGGCACGTCAAGGGGACCTCCTGTAAACCAATCACTCTGTTCTTACAAGGCCATACTCAGGTTTATAACTGCAGAAAAACTTATATCTGCCACATGGATATGAATTTTGGCAGGTTTTTGATAATTTTTTTTGTTTGTTGGTTAAAACAAGGGATTCATTCCACCACTATGATGACTTGCTCGTAGGAAAGCAGCACCTGGAGATGCTGAACAGGACCAGTGGCTGCACAACCCTTTAGTAAGAAGTCTTGGGCACCAGCCTATGTTCCCAATCCTGCAAAGCACTGCCCAATGGCAGATCCTGCTGCTGGTGGAACCCAGTGGTATCACGAAGCTCTGTGCCTTAGTGGCCACTAACTGTGCCTTAAGACTTGTGCAAGACTGAGCCACCAGTCAGTGAAGTAAAAAAACCCAAAACACTAAAAAACCCCACCAAAACTCCGAATTTGTGTATGCCCTAACATGTGGGTGTGCTGTTTCTTCATATACGAAACAATTTATATATTTCAGATAGGGAACTACAAACCAAAACTGTTCTTAAAACAGAGTGATGGTGAGGAGCACAACATGTTTTAACTGGCATAAATGAGATGCAAAACCACACACCATTTCTTTCACCATTACCTCTGTGTCCAGGATTGCCTGTGATGAATAGCTTTACTACTAACTAGAAGGGAAGAAAATCTGTTTGAGACTTATGCACTGTCAAGGCCAATTCAAGCGCTGAGAAAAGGACAGAGATCAGATAGAATTACTTTCCAGAGCTCCACAGAATGCTGTTTCAACAGTGCTGACCACAGAGGAACAAGGAGACCAATGGCCTTTTTACATAGGTAAAGTGTGCATAAGGAGAGTGATTTGTGGCAGGGAGCTCTGGACACACAGCTGAGAGCAGGGCGTTGGGACCCGAGACACGCACAGACCAAGGCACCCAGGTGTGAGACTGCAGATCTTGTTTCCTAAAGCTGACGCTGTGAAATGGTGTCCAGATCTTTCTGAGTCTTGGACAGATCCATTGTTTTCTCTTCCAGCTCTGCTCTTATAGACAGCCCAAAAAACGTATATTCTCAGGCGTTTACCTAAAGTCAGTGTCTTGAACTGGAACAGGTTTTCTTACGGTTGCATATGGCTAGAGGAAAAGGAATGGTATGGAAAACAGATGGAAGAGGTACATCCGAAAGGAGAAGAGCTGACAAAAATCACAGCCTTCTGGTTGCTGTCTTAGAGGAAAGTGCCATTCCATATGGAGCCATTCTAATGAAGTTATTAAATGCTCCACATTCGTTTGGGACTTCCTCATTTTTAGAGCGTTACAAGCATCACAATTCAAACCACTGTATGGATTACATACATTAGGGGATTTTACAATATCAGGAATGCCTTTACTTACTTAAATTTGTCTCTCAGTATACTATAAACTGGTTTTGCCTGTGTAAAAAACACAACATTGCACAACAAGGCCAGCTTGCAGCAAACAAACCCAGAAAACAGTTCGTTAAAGATGAATTAGTCTGCACTGGTAGCAGAAGGGTTAATCTTAAAAGAAAACAAGACATGCACATCATCTTACTTCCTCCGGCTCGGACGCACCTTATCTCGGCCCGTTCTTTTACCCTGAAACCACAGGTGAGACATGCTTTATGTATTTGGCCCAAATGCACCTCTTCACGGAGCGCTGTTGAAGTTAACAGTGTGGTACTGAGGAAAGTCTCTTGGGAAAAGCATCTCAGTTTCACAGCTAAAAAATGCTTATTGCTTTGTTGTTGCTGTTGCTTTTTTAAATCGTAAGTGAAAAATTGTTCATTCATTTGTCAGTGCAAACATGTTCTTCTCCAAAATTTAATGAGTGTGAAGCGGTTTAGGGGACAGCAGCCCATCACTGCACCCCGCCCTCAGTTGCAGCTGAGTGTTTGCAGCTCTGGGTTCCAACCCTCCAGGTCACTCCTCATGCATCATTTCAGAAGGAAAAACCCTAAATAATTTCCCATGGCATGACACAGAAGCCAACACAAGGCCTGGTAGCACGCAGGCCGCTGAGAACGTGTTTCACCGTTGTCATGGCAACCAGCACCCCACAGTCCCTGGATCACGATGGGATGATGGACTGGGGGCAAATTCAAGAGGAGAAAGTGGCGAGTATTTAACGAGGTTGAATTTTAACAGCAATGCTGAATACTGCAAGTGGGGAGGTATGAAAGCATCCTGTGCATGCATCTCCTCTCCACATTCCATCTGCCAAGTATTGGCTCCACTGACACGTACTGGGAAAAGAAATGGAGCACTCACACCCAGCTGGGAATGGAAAGTGGGCAACTGAGCAGCAGGGAGCAACAGTGCCTTCAGACCCCTGCAAAAATCCCAAAGCTGTGATGGTCAGCAACGCAGCCAGGCTGCAACTGGGGTCCTGACTCTTAATATCAGTTGTGTCCACTTGTCACAATTAAATCCCTCTGTTAAACTCTAATGAAATCTCTGCCTCACACTGCAGCAAGGTTCCACCAGACCCCAACGCTCTTCAAATGTCTCCGTGTCCCATGCCAGCCTTACCCCCAGCCGTTCCCTGCCTGATTCTGCTGGTAACCCAATGGCATCACAGGGCTGCAGGTAACCCCCTCTTACATCCTGTCCCGTGGTGAGAAGCAGGGGCATGCAGAACTTACACTGCGGGTGTGGAAAGGGGAAGCTGAAATAGTTCCCCAGTGACCCACAGAAGGACAGAGCCCTGCTGGGCTTCCCAGTCCAGACACCTAACAAGTGGAACCATTAGCAAGCCTTTAATGGAGAAAACACATGCAGTAAATTTCGAGTCACAATCTGGAGGAAAAAAACCTCCTCCTCAATGACACGTTCTCCATCATTGTGGCAGCTTGTTTCTTATATTATTGCATTTCCAATTCCATGTAATTATAGATGTTGTGAAGGACTATCCATTTCCTCGTTTACACAACTTAATTGTCGGGATGCTGATAACTTGAAATGAGAAGAGTTCATTTCTAATACTTCACCAGACTGAGTTTTAAGCTTAATTCCATAACGTAATGCAAGCTTATAATTCATTAGTAGAGAGCTTTGTAGCCATGGAAACAAAACAGAGAGGAGAAGTTCCAGCCCAGGCCTGGGCGATGCAGCAGCACAGCAGCTCCCACCAGCGAGGGATGCAGAAAATGAAGGAAAATTCATTTTTACAGCAATAGCTAAAATAGTTATTGAATAAAGAAGCAAAAAAAAAAAAATCCAACTATTCTCGTTGCAAGTAAGAAAGTACAAAGGCAAGCAAAATGGGTCATGAAAATATAAATGGGGAGGGGGATGAATCCTGAGGGTCAAATACGGACTGCTCCCCGTCTTTGGTTTGCTTTCCCCCTCACCTCTTCTTCCTCTCCAATTTGTGACATATTTATCCTTTTGCTTAGTAACACTGATCTTATTTAAAGCAGTTGCCTAAAAAAATGCCTGTGCCATATGGAAAAAGGATTAAAAATGCCTTTTTGATGACTGGAGCACAGGAACCACAGCCCATCCACACATGGCACTGCTCTGCTCATCGTGGAGCAGTGATGCAATCCCACGAAGGATTCTGTGTGATTGCTAAAATGGGGTAATTCTGCCACGGTAGCACCTTACAGACACCGATATGTGCAATATGATGACTGGTGGCCCTGCTCCCAGCAGCAGTGCTCCAATGCCATCCCGTGTTCTGCACTGACCCCTCGTGGCTCCTGGCTCAGTGCAGCTCTGTGTTCTGCAGATGTCTTACTGGCAAGAAGAGAATCCTAAAGGACAACACAAGACCCCATTGTGGCATGCAGCATCTCAACGGTGCTGCTGATCTTGGGAGCTTTGAGCCACGTACCCTGCTGAAAATCAGTCAGTTTTGCTTTCAGTGTTGCTGTTGCGTAGAAGTTTATCCCATAGGAAGCACAGGAGTAAAGTCCCACGTTTGTCAGGCATAAGATAAAGGTAACCACATCTCCCAGGAAATGCAGACAACGGAGTCAAACAGCTATGGGAAACGGCACTGCAGAACAGATGCAGCTATTCCCAGCACATGAGTTTGATGTACACTGCCCTGGACACAGTGCTTCCGAGTTGGAGCTGTGAAATCCAGAGAGGGAAGAGCTCCGCATTGCCCCCTTGGCACTGTCAGCATGTTTCATCTGTTCACTACAGCAGCAGCCACCTGAGTCTGCTTTGTTCTCTGCCTTTATTGCCCAGGAGCATCCCTGCAGCCCTGACTGGATGGAAAGCAATCAGCGAGGCTGCTAATTGTTCAGGAATTCTTGCTGAAATGCCCCAAGACAGTAGCAATAAAAATAATTATATCGCTGGGTTTCTAGCCAACGCTGGAATAGCAAATCCCTAAGTGTCCAAAAAAATAAATTAAAAAGAAAGTTGCTTTATGTTCCCGCATTTTTTTTTTTAATCTCGCAAAGTACTGCTAATTCTCAATAATGATAATAAAAAACCACACAGGGCGCAGAATTTTCTTTCAAGTGTAAAACCCATTTCAGTATGGGCAAAAAGCAAAGTGCTGCTCTGTGTCAGCACTCCACACACACACACACACACAAAATGAAGGCACCTCCTGCATGGTGTGAAGATATAAGAAGCTGCTTTTGCTCCATCAGTACAACTTCCAAGGGCTTTGCAGCACACTGTTGCTGAGAACCTTCCATCCACCATCTGTTCTGCCATGCTCATGCATCCATGGCTTCCACCTGCAACTACAACTACATACCCTGCTGCAAAAAACATGTATATATTTAAACACTAGCTATAAAGTGCTCACACCAAATCGGTAGAAATACATTTAACCAGAAGATGGAGGCCTCCCCCCATTAGACAATTTCCATCAATGAAAACAAAATGTGGTTTTGTTGTTGAAGAAGAGGAGGTGTAGGGGACTGAGGAGCAGCTCTCCCTCCTGTGCAGGCTTGTCTGAGATGGAGACACTGGGTGAAGGATGGAGGGTAAGGAAAAGACGACTGCTATGTGACAGATGCCATCATCACTGCACTAGGAAATACCTGGGAATGGCAAATGACCTTACTCTTTGTTTTCCTAGGTCAACACTAAAACACTGGGTAAAATCATGTGTTAGTAATAAAAATGACTTTCAACATTTGATTTTTACGTGGAGCCTTTAAACCCCTGGGCTCTAACATCCAAAGCGACACAGATCGACCTACGCTGCTGATGTACTACTGGGTGATGACAGCTTCAGCAACCTTACATTCGTAAAACAGGAGTTTCACTTTTTAATTTAAACTAGAACTTCACTGATGTATGAGACTGAAGTGTGATGTGGGTCAGTGACAAAGCAAGAACATTCGTTAGGGATGCATCCCATGCAAGTTAAAAGTTCGGATACACATTGTCAGTGCTGGCACACGTTGTTCTGTGAGATGGGGGTTAGTGAAGGAAGGGAGAGAGAGGGGAAGTGAACATGTGAGTCAGTATTTTGTGTATCAGAGCCTTTGTGCACATGGGTTACATCCCTCAGGATATAGTATACATACATACATCCATAAACATATGTAGTATATTATATCACAACACATGCATGCTACATATCCCAAACATCCATCTTTTTAAACTCTCAGTGAACATGAGAACTATCTGATCCGTGGATATTAGTTAAGAATTCCATGAGTATATTTCAAATTAAAGATGCACCATTTCCCATCTTCCACGAGAAGGTGCCATTGGTTCAGCTTGGGCCTCGCAGCCAGAGCTCTGCAGCTGCTGAGCTCTGCTGAGCCCCTGGTGTGCACACTTCCAGCCAACCTGGAGGGTACTTTGTGGCAGTTCACGGAAGATGTAGACTTCATATTTCTTTTTTTAATTTAGAAAAGCTTAAATTGGAAACAAAAGCTTAAATTGGGAAACAAGTGCATCCTTATAACACGGTGAGAATGAAATCAAACGTAATCAGCTTTGGGCATTCACGGAGAGGGTTTTGTTAAGATGCAGGAGAACACTGAGGAGCAAACTACCTTGAAGCAGCGGACACGTACATGGCAGTCCTGGAAGAGACAGGAAAGGGAGAAAACTGCTGCATTAGTACAGGGCTGGCAAAGCAGAGTAACATCAGCGTTTGTAGCAGATGGACACACTAAGGATGGAGCAGTGAGAAGGCAGACATGGGCACACCAGTTTGCACAGGAACACTGCAATACAGAAACCCCAGCACTAGCTACCCCAGCAGCACAGAGCAGCACAGCCCACGTGCTCCATGCACGAGGCATTCCCAACGGCCACGAACCAGCACTGAGCCAAAAGTGTGTGGGGATGCGTGAGGTTGGGGCTGCTGACAGCAAACACACACTGCGGGCAGGTGGCAGCACAAAAATGGTTTGAACTGTTTGCCTTCTTTTGAGATACATGCCTCAACTTTCTGTAGGGATCCCTGTAACTGGTGTGTCTCACTGTGAACTTGCTTCACCACTTGCATACAACAAGAAACCCCTCATGGAGAAAGCAGCAGCTCTCAGGAACTGGGACTGATGGATGTCACCTGGTTCAGAATTGTGGCATTCTCTCCTTTCAGAGATGGTGAGTGGATGGGAAACCTCCAGATAACTGCATATGGGAATTCCCCATGCCAAATGACAGTACAAAACAGATGGAGTCATCTCACAGCATTTCTATACTGCTGCAAACTACTCTCTAATGATTAAGTGTGCATGATTCAAAAATAGGAATGGGTGCCACAGCCAAAAAAAAAGCAGCTCCTCTTTTTATAGCCATACAGAGCGTGGATTGATGTGCCAGTGAAACACTGGCTGGCCACGATTTCAGTGCACTTAGTGTCTGTTTCCTGAAAAGTAAATTTAACCTTTCTTTTGCAGTTTGGAGAGTCAGTAGCAATATTATTTCCCTTTTCCCCACTACCTTTGCTTAACTGCCTGAAGCTACAGCTATTGCCTCATCAGGGGGACGTGTACAAGGTGGTGTGGGTACGGCATGGACCAACTCTTAATTTATTGCAGAAATCAAAGCACAAAGTGACTGCAGTACAACAGCTGTGGGGCAAAAGCACAGGTCCCCCTTAGAGGCTTGGGAGAACATCCCCTTCCCAGCCCTTACAGGGAGGGGTGCAGAGATGAAGAGATAGAAGAAATTAACTCACCATTTAGAAAAGCATCGAGCTCCCCTACATGATTTTACTTTATATTTTTAATAAATGAAAATATCGCATTTAATTGAGAAACTCACTGGGTGTGAGGAACATGCACAGCTCACAGCTCTGAACTCACAGTGCTCCTGATAAAAGAAGAGGAAGAAAACGCCCTGTTGACCTCATGCTGTGGTGAACATCAGAAAAATGCCAGAGTAATGCAGAAAGTGCTTGTCTTCTCCTTAATAGCAGTGCAGCCTGAAGCTGCTTGAAAAAGAGAAACCGAAAGGGAGTGCGAGAGATCCAAGAAAGGCAGAGCTTGCAGTGAAGCAAGCAGAACTGATTTACTGATGATGTTCAGAAAGGGAACGATAAATACACAAGTCTTGAGCACTAGACTCCAAACAACATCAAAAGCCATCAGAAGCCTTTAATTGTGGCTCAAAATCTGCAGTCACACTGACAAATGGTGTTTAACCTCGTCTGTTATCCTGGCCCAATGTGGTCACCGATTCAAGCCTGCACACTTACAGACCCCCAAGGATTAGCAAACAGAATTCTGCTGGGCAGAAAACTGTTGGGTAAACAGAATGCTGCTCTGTGAGCTGCAGGAGGTCAGCACACAGCTCCAGCAGCACCAGGGAGGGGTTGGGTGTTGACAGCAGAGCATGATGGCTGCACTGTTCTTCTAATTAAAGCAGTAAGACGCTCAAAAAGATGTTTCCTTAAGCAGCATAATAACGGTTATGTTTAGAAGTGCTGAGATGTCACCCAAATGTCATCACTGACAGTATGCTTTCGGCTTTCAGGTACACTGTCTACCCTCATCTGAACTGTTTCCTCTCTCCTTGTGCCTCACTCTCCTCAGTCTGCAGAAGAACAGCACAGCCGTAGCCTGTGGACTCTTCACCAACCCCAGCACACAGCCGCTCCTGTACTGACAATCTGAGACTGGTGCTGACAGCACGGGCTGCCCTGCCCAGCCCCACAGCAGCAAAAAGGCATTGGGACAGTGCTTCAGGGTAACCTGTCCAGCACTCAATCCCAGAGAGGGCAGACTGGGTATTCCTCTTCTGAAAGAGCGGTGATGCACAGGCACAGGCTGCCCAGGGAGGTGGGGATGTCACCATCCCTGGAGGTGTTCCAGGGCCATGGAGACGTGGCACTGAGGGACGTGGCCAGTGGGTGCAGTGGGGTGGGCTGGGGTTGGGCTTGGGGATCTCAGAGTTGTTGGCTTAATGATTCTGTGATTCTAAAGCATAAAATCTGCACAAGTGCTGTCCCTTGGTACAAAGAAAACGTCCGTCACCTTACCAATATGCAAAAATAGGACCCTGCTGTACCCTCCCCAGAGCTGCTCTAAATGAGGGCTCTGGGAGCAGCGAGCTCCCCATTCCAGCAAACTGCCAGGATCCCACCAATCACTGCAGCGACTGGGGCTGCTCACATCATTTAATACACCCGGCACGTGGGAGACGTACCCATGTGTACGGATAATAGCTACCCGGTTCTTTTTTAATTAAAAAATGAATATTGATATGAACCGCAGCAGCTGCTTTATTTTTAATAACATTTTCCGTGATGGTGCTGCATGAAGAAGAGGACAGACAGAATAATTAACCAGCACATTAAGCCAGTATTTCTCTACTATTCTTCTAAGGTTATATTTAAGTATCTAGAAGTGCTATATTAAGCAGCAAATTACAGGAAACAGGGCTGGAGAAAACAGAAATAACTTCCCACAGTTCAAGTTTAGAATCTGCCCGCTTCTTTTCCTCGAATAAAAACCGTATCACTGCTCAAACTGCAGCTGGGTGTTAGGATGACAATAATGTGTCACTGGAATATGGGGTGCTTTCCTTTGAATAGCAAAATACAGCAACAGGGAAGAAGTGTACAACAACTAGTAGACACTGCAGTGAAAAGCCCTGCTCATCTGGGCTCAGGCAGCCACCCGGGACCATCGCGAGTTGCCGTGGCAACCTCAGCCCGAACAATTATGGAGCAGCCACAATTATCCTGAATATGCCTGCTGAGGACCCAGCTTCGTCTGGAGATGGCCACCAATACTGCCGTTCTGGGGAGAAAATCCACACCCAAAGGTTAAAGCCCAATGAAAAACGTTGGCAATTTTTACCCTGCCTCCCCTTCCCACAGGAGAATATTTTTGTCTCTGTGTATTAATAATGATGGCTCATCTGTAAATCACAAAATACGGATTGGATCATAGTGCAGAGGGAACCGAGAGTTGATTCATAACTTCTAGTGATAGGTGAGATCCAAAAATATGCCTGTTTTTTAAAAAACACCTCTGCAGAGCATTCCTCAACTTCAATATACTGCACAACTTCATCTGGACAACACATAGACAGCATACAAAAAGAAAATCCTTGTAGTAATAACTAAAACTACTTATGGGGTCACTGCATGATTCCGTTAATGAAACCACTGTCTTCCTCACTTCTCCTTTTCTGAACTTGGTCTCATTTATTTGACAGAACTGAGAGCCAGGTGCTACTTCTGGACAGCTTCAGACCTGGTAGGATGGGCCACAAAGAAACTCCTTTCCTTTACCTTTCAATTACATGTACAAGTGAATAGAATGATTTGACCACTTTTTCGGGGTTGTTATTAATCTTGCACAGCTATTTTATGGCAGATTTACACTGAACCAACAACTTGATATCAGGAGGTCTGGGAGGTGAAGCAGCAAACCAGTGTGTGCCTACAGTAGGAAGTCTGGGTTGCTAAAGGGATCCAGAAGGGTATGATGGGATTGTGTCAACAGCTGAAACCGAATCTTAAAGATCTTTTTGGAATTATAGGCTTAAAATGATAACAATAATAGTTAAGGTAACCTGGACATATTTTTATTCTTCCTTAATATTTGGCAATGAAATTCTTATCCTAAGGTTTCTCTGATCTCGTCCAGCTCACATCTGTTAGTGCTCTTTATTCTGGATATCTCCATTACTCATTTTAAATACTTTGCATTAGTAATGAGATAATTCCATAGAAATTGTTGTGATTTTGTACTTAAAATTACACTGATGTTGCTTGGTTAACAATCACACTGCCCCAAGCTGAAAAATGAACCAAGCACCACAAACTGAGACTTCAATTAGCAAGCACTTTGAAATGACTCTTCTCTCTAAACTGGTGAAAATGAAGATAGCTCTGTGTGACCTCTCTTGGCCTGTGGGCATGTTTCATCCTCCTGCCAACACCTCCACCCAGCAACATGTCTGCCAAGAGTCTTCCTGCAAAGGTTCAAAGCTGATCAGTGGAAGTATTTATTTAGAAAATGACATTAGATCACAAACAGAACTTCTCAGTGCTACCTACTTGTTCCTTAGCATAGAGTACTTAAAATAACGTGACAATGTAAGCCAAGATCTTGATGATAAGAAAAAGCACGTAAAAAGAGTCAGCACCACATATGCACCATATCAGAATAGCTAATGAGTTAAATCCCACCATTCAGACATCGACACTGTTACTTTTTATAAGCTATGACAGTAATTCCCCTTGAAACCAACTAAGAGCATTACTTGGAGGAGTGCTGCTTCCCTTTGTTACTTCTCTCTGCAATAAATTTTGAGAAAGTAGTCAAACTAAAATCCTTTCAGTATGTCATACCATGTCACGTAGCCTTGGTCCAGCTATAACTACAATTTTGTTGTGCTACAGATATTCACATATAGCAGCATTAGTGTTAAAAACTGCTCATTATGCAGCTGTAGCTTGGTGAAAGACACCACGTTTGCTGCAAACCCATTCCCTTTCCCTGATTAACGCAGACCACTAAAATGGCCTCAACCTTGTTGCCTTCAGAACAGGGAGAGTCTCAAATGCACAGTTCTGGAACTGGACTAATTGGACTCTGAGACAGACTAATTATTTCTGAGACAAAACTGACCCCACGTGAAGCTGCTGTTTCTGGGAGCCAGGCCTGCAGCTTTGCCCATTGGAATCTCTCAGGGTTTCTACATCACTTCACTGCAGGACACAGATCAACCCTGACTATTCATTTTGCAACCAATGTGTGTATAGGAGCCTCAAGTGAAAAAATGTAAGATTATAAATACAATATGCAAACATACTACATACAATAACTGATATTTTACAAAGAAACTTTTAGTGACTTGTCTTTGTTCTGCTCCTGTCCCAACCCAATCCCACTAACGGACTCTGTCTAACACACAGAGCCATCCATATAGGTGGTGAAATGATTTACTTTTGAAGTTATTCTTTCTAAGGAGGATCAGAGGTAAATATGATTTTGAATAGAAAATGACCCAGTGCAGTAAAATAAAGTCACACCGGTCAGATCACAACTGTAAAGAAAGGGAAATGAAATGGAGACTAAAGTACTTCTCAAATGTAAAACAAAAATCATAGTTCATGCTGCAGACAAAAGGATGGTAGCTGATCCAAATGTGTTCAGAAGAAATTGAAGCACCTTTTCTTTGTTTTTCTTGAAAGCTGAACAAGTGTCGTTTTTCCTCACTCTCTTGGGTTAACCCATCTTTTATAATAACAATGTAGAATTCTGCCTGATGGTGAACATAAAAAATTGCCATTTCAGGTTGAAAGGAACAGGCTTAAGCGTTTGTTTAAGCACAAAAGGTACATGAATTACTTTTTGGACAAACCACTTAGGCTAAAGTTGTAAATGTCTGACTAGAAACAAAAGAAATAACTATTAATTGGAATTTTAAAATTCATTACTGGAATATTTAAACACATAATGGCATACTCAGTGGGTCAGATCAGCTGAGTCCAGTACAGCCACCAGCAAAACACCTCCATCCTCAAATCGTACCCTTCTCGATGGTTTGGATGGACAGCAAGTATTTTGCAGTGAGATCCTGCAGCTGTCAGAAGAGCCAGGTTATGTCTGTTACTTAGAAAACAACTCCTCAGCATGGCACAGTGAGGCCATGCTTGTGGCCACCAACCACTCTGCTGTGAGTGGCAGAGGGCAGGAGGATAACTGTAATAGAGAAGTAAAGCAGTCAGATCAATGATACTATGGCTGAAATAATTCCCTCAGTCCAACCTTCAGGAAACCCAAAGGTCATAGTCCTGACACAAGCAACAGAAGCTGGATTCTAGGATTCTAATAACACTATGATAAAACTTGTAACAGTTTGGGTGGTCTTTTTTTGTAAGGTTAAAGAAGAAATGCAATATAGAGTTAGGTTTAATCCTCACCTCGAACTTCTGCCGGAGCTCTGCATTCCCATCTTCGTCAGCATCTGGAATTGGAACATTATAATATTCACCTTCTTCTTGATTCAGCAGCTTGTACCTGTGGAACATTTGAGGAGAGAAAAAAAGGTGTTTTTATACTTCTACTCTTTTCAGATATAAGATCTGAGTTAGTTGCTTATGTCTGGTTTGTATTGATACCACTTGTATGTGAAGAACAGCATTCTAAGTTCTAAAGGGAATGCAGAAACAGAATGAATTTCAAATAAAATTACATCTTTAATCCCAAGCTATGCATCATATCAAGACAATGACCTCATCCCAATCATCATGTGACATGGTGGGAGAAATCAATCCTGAAGAGTTTCCAGTGCTTCTACAGACCTAAATGATTCCCTCCAAACCATACTCTTTGAGAAGGTGTGATGAATTCTACCCATAGTTTGGCACATAATAAGATGGCATTATATAAAATCAGTTCAAATGTACTTTTAAGTTGCTATACATAGCTGATATGCCTCATAATGAGTATATCATATTTGAGATAAAAATAAAATGTGTATCACAAGGCCATGAGTTTGCAGCAACTCCTGGCTCCATCAGAAGCTTCATGAGCATGACAAAAGGAAAGCTTCCCTTAATTATCCCTCTTTGCTATTTATAGCCCATGTTTCCCAGTTCTAGTTGTATTTTCAGTGAATTCATAGTATGAGATACAGTAATTATGCTGAAGAAAAGTACTATTTTAAAACTCTTTTCAGAAACTCTTACCATCCACTGGCTGGCATTTTCATGAGCTCTGACACCCCAAATGAAAGAGAGCCCATAAAATCATTCCTGGTAGTTCGATCCCAGTCCCAGACCTCTACAGAGAGCCGTCGATCTTTGTCCGTGGGTTTTAATTTACTGAAAAGGAGAGAAATAGCATTCTGAATGCAAAACTCAAATAAATGATTGAATGCATAAGAAGTTACACTAAAAGGGGTTAAACTTACAATGTGAATGACTCATTCCAGTGTGGATTCAGGGTAGATCGGAAAGTTTTTGTTTTTTGTTTACTTTCATTCTTGGGATCTGGGATAAGTTTCAGTTTAACATAAGGATCTGAAAGCCCATTTGGATCCATGGGAATTAGGTTTTTTGCTTCTCGCACTGTCAACATAAAACAGAGTGCTGATTTGCATGGGATTACAAACCACCATTAACAACACAGCAACAAGTCAAACCAAATCTAAAGAAATACGTTGAAAGATAAAACAAATAAGATGAAAATCTCATGTGGTCAGACTTGGCACTGAAGAAACTAGTAAAGTAAGGCTGTACTCCATGGTATTTGTAAGGCTGGTAGAGAGAAGTGACAGGAGGTGAGAGCCATTTTCAAATGGCATGAAGCAGCTCCTGGGCAGCTCTTTCCTGCTATGGAATGATTAAATGTCTGAGCTCATCTCTATACACTTCTAAGCAGGGAGCATTTCTCTGTGCTTTTATTTACTCATCAATCTTAGGTTCCACAACTATGAGATGAATAGTATAAGATCGATAATCGGATCAGAACGGATTTCCAAGAAGGGATGTTTTATACAACTTGTTATTGGTATTAAACTTCCCTTGGATATATTGCTCATTAGCTATCAGCTGGAATCAGCTGGAATGTGAGGGTTGTCACGAGATGGCACCCAAGGTAAAAGCACAGGGAAGATGAGTTTAACTGTGCCTTCACAAAAATGGTAAGGTAGCTTCTACTTTCACAACATCAGAAAAGAGCACAAAGTGATTCATAGCCCTCATGCTGCTACTGATGCCCAGAGACAAGGATGGCCAGCAACCTGCCTGTAGGACTCTCCCCACAGGGTCACCTCCCTGCGTGGAATAAGGAGCAGAGGCAGTGGTGGGCTATGACTGCTTTTATCAGCAGCTCAGCAGTGCTCAGGGCTCAGGCTGAGGTTACTGCAGCAGCTGTAGGGCTTCACTGGGCAGCTCAAAAGTCACTGCAGATGAGTGGAGTATTGCAGTGGATGAGCAAGGCAAACAGTTCCCTCCATCTTGCAGAGGAACAGCATGACACCCACACGACATTTACATGCATGGCATGTAAGGTTTTATTAGCTGTCAGCGGCATTCTGCCATCAGCTTCTGCAGAACTTCAGGAGAAGGTTGGATTTCAGGCATTGTGAAATGCCATCCCACCCAAACCAGTTGGGCTGACACGGGAGTGGCATCTGTATGTGCTGCTTGAGCTTGGGAAACACCACTGACAGCACGTGTGAGGCTGTTCCTCTTTTGTAGGAAACACAGAATAAGGAAAAAGCCCTTTCAACACTAACAGAATAGTGGCTTTAAGATGAACTTGGACAGATGCAACACGCTCTAAATACAGGCTGCTAAAGCAGCCATGATCTCACTCCTTATCTGGCCCTTCAACATCTACTCCCAACTGGTAGCACTTTATCTTGAGCAAATGGCATGACAGTACTTTTGCTAAGTATCATTTATAAGGAACTGATGTCTTGACGGTTGGTCCATCCCTTTGAGCATATCCTTTTGAGCAAATCAAGTATGCCCATGTTGTCACCATGCCACAAGGAAAAAGGACCATCCTCCTCCTTCTTGTTAATAAAAAAGAGATCGTAAGTGCCTAGTCAGCAGAAAATATGGGATGTTTGATGACTCCTTCATTTGATGATGTGTCACTGGTATTACAGTGGTGCCTCCAGAAGCTGTGTCTAAAATTGGGATATTCACTTTTCCAGGAATAGTGTAAAGACATAGGCAAATACAGAGCTGCTTCTTAGGTACTCACACTGTAAATAAATATCTTAATAAGACAGAGTAGGATGGCAGAGAACAGCTGTCACTTGGTGTAAAGAGAGGAAATTCAGGCAGCATTTCAGAGTTTGGATGACAATGCTTGAACTTTTTTCAAGGAACGTATGGGTCAAACATCACAAACAATACGCACTGATGGGTTTATAACTTCTTGTAGTGTCAGCAAATAGATTTAGTCACAGGAATGAGCAAAGAAATGCTTCTGTCCCTAAAACAAAGCAGAATTATTTGCAGCACAAGTTCACTCGGTTTCTTTTCATGAGTCACAACTACCTTTTCCTTGAATTTTCAAACGTTGACGATAAAATGCTTTACTAACCACAGCAACTGTTGCTTGCCAATCTTTTGCTCCCTACAGGCAACTCAGAGGAGCAGAAATCTCCCAGTGAATGCAAATAGATGCTACTGAAAGAGGTCTTGAGTCTCAAATGGTCCTGCCTAGCAAGCTCTCTAGCAAAGCCAAAGAAGAGAGAGAACAATGTTAGCTCAAAGTTTCTGTCTTCCTGCAGTAAAGCAGCACTGAATTACAATTACAGATGTACAACTGAATCCCCCCCCAAATCCTGCTGTTCAGACCATTTCCACACAGTGCCTGGCCACTAAAAGGGCTCCTCCACAGGGGACTTCTCTTCTGCATTACCATTCCCCTGCTAATTTTCTTTAGTGCCTCTCCTGAGACCAGTGCCTGCTTATTACACCCGGTTTCCTGACTTCTCATAGATGCCATCATGACGGACGCAGGCTGTGGGGACCATGTTTCACAGGTGACTTGCACACAAGAAATGGATGAGGAATTAATTTCCTCCCGAGAACAAGATGAAAAATGAACTACTGTTCCACGCCACTTCATTCCTCTGCCTTTCATTAAGACAGTCTCTCCTACAAATAAAAGTGTACCTACTTAATAAGACCTGCAGTAGGTTCTCTGCTTTCATTTCCAGCTGGAAACCTCACAGGACCATGTGTAGTTTGCTTTTAAAATCAGATTACCTCTATAAAAATTACCTTCATAAAAAATACCGAGTACTGGGCAGGATAACTACATAAAAAAACACAAGCCTTAACACAAACACAGACCACTGCTATATCAAATTGCCCCAAAAGGGGTTGACTACTAAATTTCTAATTCGGATCTGCTCAAATTCTTATGCAAATACATAGCATTTTAGGGTTTGTTTATTTTTACATGCATGCAGATGGCTATCTGAGAACAACGAACGTTTCCTTTAAATATACTACGCATTTTCTGCTTTCTCACAGTAAAGAAAATGGAATGACTGAAATGGCAAATACTCATTTGCTACTGGGGCTGGCATTTATGAAAAGCACTGCCCTCTGTGCAATCAGCACAGCAACCCTGCAGGCTCAGAGAATGCCAGAGAAGGTATAGGTGAGGTAAAACTAATTTGAGATATTAAAAATGCCTCCCACATGGAAGCAATTATTTGGGATCACTTTATAGGGACTTCACACAACAGCTGGTCACATCTCCTGAACACTCATGCGTCTTCCTTTTAAAATCAGTGTCAGAATGTTATGAAATTAATGCTAACAAATAAAGACACTGTTAACACCTAGGCAAACACAGATGAAATGAGGAGAGGGTGTGTGGAGGAGCCTTCCAAGGAAACAACTGATGAGCATTTAGCAATTTGCAACAGTTCTCCAGTTCTCCTCTCCAGCTCCTTTGGGCAGAGGCTGCTCAGCCAGGTCTCCATGGCAAGCAGCATGACAGGACATTAATATGCAGTGCCATAGGGTAGCTCAGCATCAGACATTCATAAATAATTTGAAAAATGTACAGCAGGGAGTGCAGAACTCCTGGGGAGATGATAGCTGGAGCCCGCCCTGTGCTCCCAGCTTCCAGAAATCACGGCCAGGTTTCCTCTTCCAAAGCATCACAGAAGAATAAAACCACATTTTCTCTATTCTTTCAGCTCAGGAAAAAAAAAAAATACACTTAGAAACCTAGGAGCTCTAGGCTGCGTGTATATATATACATGTGTATTTTAATAAAGCTGATGTAATGATGGGCTGTGATGGCTGACAGCATCGTGGCACTGTGCCCTCAGCAACACCTGCAGCTCACTGCTGGTGGGAAGGAAGCTGCTGTCAGACCCAGCTCCTGGCAGCTGACAGCTCACAGTCTGGGATCCCAACAATGTGGTGGTCCTTTATAGGTCACTGTGCCAGATGGGGTTATTTTCTCACAGGGGTTATTGTTTGCTCGCAGTAAAAATAATTCCAAAATAAAAGAAAGATCGAAACGGCGTTTCACAAACCTGCAAAATGGCTCAGAAGGAACTCAGGTTACACGGTGGGTGGGTGAGTAAGTGTAAGGGTAACAAAACTTGTAACACACACTGGGATGGGGACATTTCAGTGTGAAACAACAGAGCTTAAAAGTGGCAGAAGCAGCTTTACTATGCTTAATAGCAAAATCCCAACAGTCCTGTCTATGGAAGGGTCACAAATTCAGTGATGTCAGAAAAAAAGCAATTAAGAGAGTTCCTATGACAAGAGAATTACCAAGCTGACTGACTGCAATTGCAATAACGTATTAGCACCCAAAGCTACTCTCAAGGTAGTAGGTATAAAATGAACTGTTGATATTTAAGAACTGTCACATAAACGAGCTCTGAAAATGGCACCGGGGAGGTGGTGAGATTTTGTCAGAGGGTATCAATACAAAATTCCCACTCCTAGTCTGCAGCAGTCATGCAGAAAGGACTGCCTGCCCACCTTTAAGCACTCACATCAAAGGTCTGAAGTGCATTGGAAGTATGCATGGAAGTACACCAGTATTAAATAGACTTGCATATAGGACTAAAGTATTAAATAGATTTGCATATACAGGACTAAATCATTCCCATGATTAGTTGAATTCAAAACTTGTCTGAGTGCTCAGATCTTTTAGATAATCTGGCTGAACCACTGGCCAACTCCATCTGGCCTCTTTCCTAGTACACACTGAGAAAAAACAACAACATTATTTACCCTATTTTATTGGGAAAACACTCAGTAAACGTGCATGCACTGTGGCCCTTTCTGGAAAGAAAAGCTACCACAATGCCTTCCGAGCTCTTACACAGAAGCAAATACCACTTGCTATGCACTTATCAGTGTCCTTCCCTAAGGGACAGCCCTTGCCATCGCCATCAGTGTGTGGCACCCTCCTTCCTCTCAGGAGGGGAACGGAGCTGCTCACAGAAGGCATCACAAGATGCCCACCAGAGTGCCACGTCTGCATCGAACAGCATGACTGTTCTGCAGGCACTCAAGGCTGGCTACAGGAACACGAGCTCAGCAGGAACCAATTAACAGCCAAAACAGGATGCAGAGCAGAGATATTAAGAAATTCAGCTGAAGGAGTTCAACACCTACAGAGACATCCTTTTGAAGAAGAATCCGGCAAAAGCTCAAACCCAAGAGCAGTTCCTAAACATTCTGGCCATTTAATCCACCCCCCTTCCTGAATCTAAAGGCAGTGGTATCATGTTTGGCAGCTCTGGGATCTGCAGACGTTTTGCCAGTAAATATTTCAGAAGAGATGTTGTACTAGGAAATACACTGAGTTAGAAATTGGGGGTTAGCAATGTCCATGAACCAACTGAAAACTGCTGATCTGTTTTGCTGTTGAATGTGCACAAAAGCCTCAGCTTGTCTGGCCACAGCACATATAAGTACATTTGTATAGTATCATTTATTTCATTTTTTTAAAAGTGTACTTTCAGGGAAATTCATATACATTTAAAGAAATTTTTGGAAACTGTGGAAATGCCAACCCTAAGAATGTAACATAGAGAATGAAGCTTCAATCATAAGAACACAACATAGAGGACACATATGGACATATGAACACAACACAGAGAGCATAGCTTCAACCATAAGAACAAAACAGCACCTTAATGTGCTTATGGCAACAAGGTTGCCATAAACATTCTTGTTGTCCATAAACCTTAAATTTTGGATGGATGTACTTTATCTACAAGCACAACAAATATCAGCATTCGCCGGGTGCACTCACACCAAAAAGTGAAAGCACCTTTCTCATAATGACAGGATCTTGGACAAATTCACCTCTCCTACATGACAGGAAGCTACTTGAAAAGTTAGCCACAATTATGTACCACTTGGTTCTATTCTAATCCTTTCTAACTAAATTTGACCATGCCTCCCCCTTTCAGTGCTTTTTACAAGGTTTGACAGAAGAATCTGGAGGTATTCAGATGCAGAGATAACAAAAGCATGAATGAATTGTGACAGAAGGGAAGAAGTTCAATGCTTCTGTGAGCTGTGAAAATCCAACACTGATGGCCTGATTTCCTTTACGCTGACTACAAGGGGTATGGTACCCTTTGTGACTCATTCCCCAAATAAGAAGTGCAGAGGTAGAAAGAACATCTTTTTGGTGCAGAAAAGAAGAGAACCGTTCAATTGGAAGGGACCGACAGATATCATCAGTCCGACAGTCTGACTATTTCAGGGCCAACCAAAAGTTGGGCTCTAGGAGTTCAATCAGCAATGCTGAAGCAATGGAACAGTGCTCAACATCCACAGATTGCCAACAACCACATCAAGAAGCAAAGATAGAAAAGCAGATGCTTTGGGAAACCTCCTACTTTGTCCTGCTATAACTTTGCCCTCAAATTTGCAAGATCGAACAGGCCATGACAACAACAGTTGTCTGAGTTCATGCTTCAGTGTGAGGACTTTGTGAATTCAGTTTCTCACAAAACTGAATGTCAGGATGTATTTGTGTACATGTAATAAGCATAGAGATGTGTTGAGACGTTTTGCTGTTTCCTTCACTGAAGGAGCAGTGTTGGTCACCTGTGATTACACACTGACTCATTCCTTATTTTGTTTTTGATAACTACAGCATCTTTAAAATCTCCTGAAAGAGAATTCTGAGTCAAAAGAAATTCCACTTCCATCTTAAATTTAGTTTTAATAGACTTGGTTTGACTTAATTCCCTTACGTCAATTTTGTCCATCCTAATTCCCACTCTGTGTTCTCCCTCTGAATAAATACACTGCAGCCTGATTGGCAAAGAACAGTTTTGTGTATTTGTGTCCAACAGAAAGGAAAAATCAACAGTAAAGTTCGCTACCAGCTTTGCACTTGAGATATCACACCCAATTATCAGCTGACCTCAGTTAAATAGAAAGCGTGCACAGAGCAAATAAAACATAGGCTGTAAATACAAATTCTTAAGTGGATCCTGAGTGATAAACTCTGCTCTCTGATAACGAAACAAGGAAGTTCTGCTCGACGTAAGCAGCACATCAGAGTAGGGGGACGAAATGTCCCCTCAACTTGCAAAATACATTCTCCATGTTTTTCTGCAGCTTCAGCTGGGAATGAGATGGGGTGTGTGGGGTAGAGGAACCAAAGCTTACAGATAAGCCCTGGGAGAAGCACTTCCAAGGAGAAGAACCTCTGCCCTCTCCTTCCTTTCCTTCTCTCCCTTCTCCCTATCTTGGTAACCATAACCCCACAGAATATGATCTTTTTTATTATTATGACTTTATAATGCACTGGGAGTAATATTTGGGATTGAGTCCAAGTTCCTTTGTTTATTAAATACTCTGAAATGCAGGAAATCACTCCTTAGCTGATGCAAGTTTAGAGCATTTCTCATATTCTTAAGATGATGGCTTGTTTCCTAAATGGTTAGCTATCCCACTGCGCTGCTTCCTATAAGGAAAATTGACATTACAGTCATTTTCTGATGAACATTCCTGATTTTTTAATGCTATTGTTACACCTCCAAATTTTCACTTTATTTTTTAAACAGGAGGATTTTTCAGAATGCCAGCTAACACAGCATTTCTTGAGTCAGAATGTTTCTGGATTCAAAGATGCAGTGAATGAAATCCTCACTCTTCCAAAAGGAAACACACTGCCATGGGCTTCAATGCCTGAAGATGTTGACCAAAGCACATCAGCTCACAGCGTACATAACACCTTCAAAAATCCTGCAACGTTCCAAAACAAGTCATTTACCTGTTACTTCCAGTTTGTCACCAGTGACTTCAGCCTTCAGATAAATCCTTCCCCTTTTCTCAGTGTGATCCATGCCACAGAGGCTCGGGACGTTTATCACACATTGCTTATGTACATTCATATCACAAGCTGTGGATATAAAAGCGTTTCAGACAGCTATGAGAAACTAATAAAACGATTCCACAGCATACACTGAGCACAGTTAAAGTTAAGATTACTATGTCTAATTGCTGGCAACGTTTGTAGATTAAAGCCAAATGTTTTTTGACTGATCAACATGGCTAGTTTCTGTGGACAGTGAATGAAACACTGAAGAAAATAATTCACTTCAGACACTTAAATATATCAATGAAGTGTAAGAGAGAAGGTGAAAACAGAATCAAGACTTGCTGGGAATATGCCTGAGAAAACAGAGCACTCCCGCCAGCAGCAGCCATGCAGGGATTTAGGTTTAAATCAACATTAGAATTTGGTGCAGTACACTTCCAAGACAAATGAAACACGAGGGAAATATTGGATCTTGGCTGCCACGTAAACTGAAATGTCAGCTTTCAACAGCGTTTTCATCCACCCACTCCCGAAACAGGTTTCCTCAAAAGCAAAAGCAAATGCACTTCTCTCATATCAAAGTCCATGCAGCACATTCTCAGCAACATAAGTGGTTCTCATTAGATGATTATTATTTGACTGAAATATCCACTCGAAATACAACGGTTCTATAAATAGCTGACATTTGAAATGGTATTTTCCGCTGAAAAGAAGTAAGAAGTTGTTAAGCAGTGTTTCCACGTACTTTTAAAAATACCATTTGATAACAAAGCAAAACTGGACTCACTGTCACATTTCATCCCTTGGTGTAGGAGCCCATAAAGAAGGGACCCACAGTGGTCACAGAAGGTTGGGCTTCCATAGGTGTGGATCTTAAATTTGTGCTTGCTTCTGGGGTCCTACAGGAAAAAGAAAAAGAGATTCTCAAGTCATAAGAAATAAGATTGGCATACCTTTAATATACCACTTCAAATGATGAAAATCCTCCAACTCTACCAAAAAATCTATACCAGCATGTATTTTATTCATAACCTTTATAAAATTGCTGATATATTGTCCACAGTTTCAGTGCTCAGCTCTTTGATTTCTTTTGCTTTGGTTTTGTCAGAAAGAATATGTCAGTTTAGAGAGCAGAGGCTTGTTCCTGTGATTCATCTATACTAAAACTCCCATTTACTGACTGTACATAAACATAAAACACAATGAAGGCATTCCTCCTGTGGCTGCACTGTCATATATTGTCTGTTTATTTACAATCTATCATCACCACTCTTAAATGATGATACAAAATACGACAGAGGAGAAGCAGCACTTTGTTAAGGGGCAAATCTGAAATGCAGTAAAATGACTGTAAAATCAGGATGTTAAAGATGGGATCATCGTGAAATGCTGCAAATTTATCACTTACATTACTGGAGATGAAAGAGAACAAATTCTAACTTGGCACATAGTAAATATTTTACAGAGACTGCTATTCCTGTCTGATTTTCCAGCAGAGAAATTTATAGTGAGGACATTTTAAGGCTACCAGCAGCTTGGAAATGGTTTCTAATTTAGGACCAGTGAAATGGAATACATCCAAATCCCTTAAAAACAAACACTGCAGATAGGTCCAAATACATTTGCCATCCCTACAAGGGAAGAGGTCCCCTTTAGAGAACCAGGAGCATGTATTTGTATATCCTTCAGGACTGCCTCCAGGTACAACTACATGGTTTGACACAAATTTGGGAAGCAAGCACAATTTAGCTCTGTATTTCAGTCAAAGCTGTCACAGCACAATCTTCATCAGATCTGGGAAGAGCTGCAGTTCTTCTTCATTGAAAAAAAATACAACAAAGTTTCAAACAAAATTGTGCCATAATTTTGTGTTTACAAACAAAACTTGGTGGGAACTTGTTGCCTTACGAACACGTACCCTTACACATTGTTGTTAGCACGTCTGGTGCTAAGGAGAACAAAACCCACAGCTTCAAAGAATGATGCTGAATAAGGAGATCTTTAAAGTTCTGTCTAACATCTGACATAAGTGGTATTCATGAGCATAATTTAATGATATAGAGGGAAAATATACATATATATATATATGTATTTTTAAGAGCAGTAAGTACATTCTGACTATGACACCTTATCATTCTCTACACCCTTTGCTTTTTCCAGGCACAGCAAAGAAAGCTCGAGGGCAAAGAAAAACAGAACTGAAACTACTGCTGAAATGGAAACTTTGCACGGAGGGAACCCAACTATTTATATCGCTTTAATAGAAGTAAATGGAAAAACATCCAAAACATTCTAAAGGCTAACAAGTAAGAGAGAAAATTCTTCGCTAGTATTTCATCCTTTCTTCTGTTTCAAGCCCATGCACTTGCTTTAATTCTGAAATGATGAGAGAAAGCTGAGAGTTGCCTGTGCACCCACCCTGGATGATAACAGCGCTCACGGTAATCCCTGTATCAACATGGGCTTCTCATGTCCACAGATCAGACTTTAATTATAAGTCACATTAGTAGTAACAATTATTTTGCCACCACCATTTAATTGCTTATATTATTAGCTGCAATTATCACATATTAATTGTTAATACAGTGTAACGCTTCCAAATATTAAATACGCATTCAGTGCATGACTGAGGAAATAACACTGTTTTGTGTCAGTGCTGTTCAGCAGAGGTAAACCATTGAGCCAGAGGCAAGATCCTGCAGATTTTTTTTTTCAAATATCTTCTTTTAATCAATGTAAACTTTAAATAATTCCTGAAGCGTTGCTGGCAGTCATATTTCATAGTAAACATGGGGAGCCAAGCCAGGATATGACAGATGAACTGCCAAATAATGGCTGCTATTTGCAAGAGAATTGAACTTTGCACTAAACTTGGCGTAGATTAATTGTGAAACTCCAAAGGGAAAACCCACTTCTGTTTCCAAAATCCATCAAAATTAAGAAAGTGGCAATTGGAAAAGCATTACCACTGCATTTGTTAAGCAGCGATGAATGACAGGCTATATTAAAATTGCAATTATTCTCATGCTGAAAAGTGCTTTTCAGCAAAAGTGCTTTTTTTTTTTTTTGCTTTTCTTAGGGCAATTCCAACTTGCTGTAAGGAGAATTGGATGCAATGTCTTATAATTACATTGGAAAGAAAACTCTGGGAATTGAACCTAAATTAGAAGCACCCCAGGCCTGGTGGGAATGGGGCAGTGCTCTGAGCCAGTAACGCACCTATGGGCACTGAACCCATGTGAAAATGAACAGGGATCTGGCACATACACCTCACAGAGCTCTGAAAAAATCAAAATCCCATCCTCTGGCCTTGAAGTGAAGATGCTGATTCTATGGATGCTTGAATCGCTACCAAGAACAGAAGGAGGGAAGATGTATTAAGGATATACCCTGGAAGCATGGGCTGTTTTACCCACAGTGATCTCAGACATCTCCTACTGGGGTAGGAACACCAAATCCTGCATCCTTCCTCATCCCCCCAGGAAGCAACAGTGCTCCAACGGGCTGAGCCCCCCGCACTTTGCACCACGTGTATTTCACTTAAAAGAGCTCCAAGTTCCCCAGGCGATTACCAAGTTAATAAAACATATTTGAGAAGAAGCTGGTGTGTTTCCTCTGAGTGGAAACAAATCCCACGCTCATCCCACACCATCCTCGGGCAAACTTCTGTTTCGTTTGAGAACGTTTTCAGACTCCAGCTCTCCTGAGCACCTTGCCAACAGTGACTGCAATACCCATGGCACGCAGACACTGACTGCGAGTGCCTTTCTCATGTTTGCTGTTTATTTCCTGTTGAAACAACAAGAACCTCAGCTGGCAATGTGCACAGTACCTACTTCTGAGAAAGCAGCTTTTACCTCGAGGAGCTGGGGAGCCCAGGAGCCAGATGCTGTGGCTGGAAATAAGGCCCAGAGCTTCAAGTATGGCTTCTGTGGCCTCAGAAATGGCATCAGGACGTTGCTTAGTAAAATTATCTTCAAAAGCAAGGAGTACTGGAAACACAGCAGCACAGCTGCACACGTCTCAGAAAGTAATTACTTATTCATTTTATTCATGTGTTCAATATTGGACATATACCCTTTTAAACATCATTACACCTTTACACTCTGATCACTTTTCTCAACATATAGTTTCACATTGATCAGATGGAAGAACTAATTTGAGCAAATTCCCCTGCTGAATTGTTTAATATTAGAATTAACAGTGCAGTTTCCGTGTTTTCCAGTGGTGCCGAGATGCTCTTATGTGGAGTGCTTCATTAATGTGATAAAGGACTTAACACAAAGAAGGGATGTTGATGTCATTTGATGGTGGGACATCAGGTTGCATGCCAACTACATTAATGCCTTTATGTACAATACCTTCTCATCGGGTTTTAAAAATGTCAGTATCTGCCAACTTGCTCATCCCAGAGATGATACGATTTAAATTTTTTTTTCCCCAGTACCCTCAGCTGGAGCTCACATTATCCTTCTTTCACTAATTTAAACAGAAAATGAAATGAGATAAAGGCTGAAAACCAACCCAACCTGAAATCCATTGGCTTCTCTGTAAAAGCAGTGACCCCAAGAGCAGAGGCATCAGGTCAAACAACTCAACATCTGCTGTAGCTCGCACGCTATTCATGCAGGCAAGCAAAACACATTTATCCAAGAAATAATCAGAATCAAGGCAGGAAGGAGTGGGAGTGACTCCAAGCACCTTTTTTCTGAAGCCACCACAGATGTCCACATCTTTTTTGCTCTGTTAAGACTTCAAATAGTCCCCTCTGAACTGTGAATGGCGCCATCAGAGCCCACTGCTCCTTACCCATCCTCACCAAACCCCACCTACCTACAAAGGACGTTGGCTTCCCCCCACCTCCCTCAACAGCACTCTCATGCTTCAGTGCTCCCAAGGCATTTCCATGTCTGGATGCATTGCTGCAGGGCAGGAAAGCTTACTACTCACATATATCAGCCCATGGCCAAGATCTAAACGTGAAACCACTAATTTCTGTGCTGGAGGAGAGTATTTCCTGAGTAGGGAAAGTGAGATCCAAGGAGCAATGTGTCATCCTCGATGTACTTCTTGCACACCCAATAGCCCAGCAGCTCCTTTATGTTCAAGTAGCTTTGGATACTAAGAAAAAATTCTTCTCCAAAAGGGTGGTCAGCTGCCAGAAGGGGCATGCCCAGGGAGGTGGTTGAGTCACTGTCCCTGGAGGTGCTCCAGAACCATTCAGATGTGGTACTAAAGGACATGCCTTATTGGGGAAATATTGCTGGTAGGTGGACTGGATGATTTGGAGGTCTTTTCCAACCTTGGTGATTCTATGATTCCATAAAGTACTGATGCATGAATCAGGATTTTGTAATTTTTCTCTTTTTGACAAAGCTCACTGCAATCTCTCACTGCAGTTACAACAGCAGAGATTTTAAAACCACATGCTGACAGTGCACAAACTCAGAAATGGTGATTTTTGCAAAGTCTGGAAAGTTTTCTTTTCAAAATCATTCCAACTTCCACAGTGAGCAGCTTCTCATACAAGACTTGAGTGGTGGCCAACTGTGCTCCTAATGACCATTTTCTTTTTTATTTCTTGTTTTCTTAACTGAGAAACATGAATTTGAAACAGCCAAGCAAACAGCTTTCAAGTTTACTCATGGAATAACTCATTTTTGCCTCATATTTCATACATTTTTTAATTGCTCAAAAAAAGGGACAGGCAGGAAGGTAAAATATGCATAACTCCAACACACAGACTCATTCCTGTTCTCCAGCCCAGCCCTGCCTTTTCAGATGTTTAGAAGTTAGTGCCTCCAAAGTAGGCTGACATACTTAACATGAGCATAATTCTGTTATCCAGAGACACAAATCCTGTTTACGATGGAGGGGTTTGACCCAGACACATGCTGGTCCCAAACCTACAGCTGGATGCGAAAATGCCACTTTCATACCTCACCCCACCGTGGTAGGGACTGAGGCACAGAGTCCTTGAATGGTCTTTTGAATTGTATAACCACTGAAACACTATTTATTTATGCCTTGAACAGATGTTTTTCCATATGTCTAAATAACCGTTCTTCAGAAAAGCAATTCAAGCACATTAAATTTAGTAGACCAAGAAATATAGAGACATTAGACTCGTTGGTATTTATAGCGTGTGCAGTATGTTTTCTATAGCAAAGTCAGAATGTTCTCTTTTGAAAAAGTCAGTAGTCCCAACTAAAGCAGAAAACCTACGAAGGCTGACTGTACAAATGCTCTGACACCAGCTTTTGTCCTCAGCCCTGCCCTCGCAGCAGCACACAGCACCTTTACACAGCAGTGCAGCAGTTGTCATACATCAGAGGATTTAAAAATTCAGAAAACAATACTAAAACTGTAAGGAGAAATTATCAGCACACACTAAACCTCTAAAAGAAGGGAGAACTTTTTGGCACAGCCTCTTGATTCCCAGCTATCCAGCAGCATTACTTGCAATTTAGAACTCAAACTCAGGGTTAGTTCTTGGAGAGGAAAATGCTTCATTGTGACCACGGACAAAGCGCAGCTGGATGAAAACCAGGAGCTGACACAAACCTGCAGTCCCCTGGGCTGTGTTTGACCCTTGTGTGGTTTGCTAACCAAGCCCAGGAACTGCGAGCAGTGGAGCAGCGAGCTGCTGGCATCAGGGGAGAGCCTGCAGTGTGCAGCAATGCACCGTGATATCATCTATAAATATTTAATATCTGGCAATTAACTCGGCGCTGCTCAAAGCAGAAGGAAATGATGGAGATGCACAAAGACCTCCCTGAACCTTTTAGGAACACTGCAATATCTCCTTCTAGCTAGATCTTTTGAGCCTGCCCATCCTGAGATCCACGGACACAACTTTCAGAAAGCAGCATCCCTCCTTCTCCTTCTCTAATGAAGGCGTTTTACTGAAGGCTGCAGTTGGTGGAAAAGCTCCCCAGATCCCACGCCATTGCTTCCAAAGCGGCTGAGCACTTCCAAAGAAGGAAGGTGAGCTCAGCCTGCTGCTTCTTATTTCTCAGAAATCACTTGTGAGGAAGAACATTCCTCCGTGAGGCATTGGGCTGAAGGCTGCATAGCTCTGGGAAGCACTGCAGTGGGTGGGGATGTCACCAGATGCACTGCAACCTCCCAGAAATGGGCAACGCAAGGTACAAACTAAGGAGAAACTTCCACAGGCGTGTGGCACATCCCAGCAGCTTTGCCCCTTGTGCTCCTCACACTCCTACAAGCAACGCCCTTCTGCATACTTCTCCCTTTCCTTCAGTTTGGCATACAAACTCAAAGCCAGTGCAAATTAACCGCCTCCTAAACACTGCTGTACATCGCTTGTGAAGTTCACTGCCTCGAGTGCTACAGGGTCAATTTCATACAGAAAATGCAGATCCAAGAGCATCAGAGAAGAAGTGAAGAAGGAGAAGTGAATAAATAAAGGAGGAAAAGCTCTTTCATGCTGGCTGTCCAGCTTTCAGAGCGCTCAGGCCCTGCAGGGATCACCAGGGCAGTTCCCTCTGCACATGGAGTCGGCCCTGTGCACGGAGCTCTGGATGCTGATGCCATTGGTGAGGGAAGAAAAGATTCAGCAGGATGTTAAGTCACCCTCCTTGAAGGTCTTACAGTGCCATGTTTGGTCAGGGATTACGTAAAACACATCTGTGGAAAGTGCCTGGCGTGTAGAAGTGCAGAATAATTGCATTTTCCCTAATCTGCAAGTAATGGAATGTTTGAAAAGAGTCAGAAAAGAAACTGTCCTTCCTCTGTAATCCCACTATGTGGATCAGCAGAGGCTTTTTGTCATGCTGCTAGCTAAGCCTTTGTAAGGCTGCATCAAAAACAATTATTAAAATTAATCCCAAGTACAAATGGAATTGCACAACATTAATCCTGCTAAAAATAAAAGTGTAATACGATAAACATGTAGAGGACTGACACAAGGAACAAGGAAAGAAATGAGAATGTCTTAGAAAACAAATGGTGCAACAGTGGTCAAGTGGTGGGTCTGTAGGAACACGTAAAAAAGGAACTTGTCAGTACAATGTGTGTGCATTCTCCTGTAGTGTCCACCTTGGAGGAAGAACCCAAAGGAAATTCAAAGTGTTTTCTTTGTTTTTAAATTGAAGATGAAACGAAATATAAAAAATGTGTGAAAAATCCTTTTGTAGCAGATTACCTCCAGAGTGGAACCTAAAAAAACGTCAGTGCAAAGTAGATATGTATTCACAAACCGGGCAGCCCACAGAACCCCTCCTCACCATCCCATGAAACAAACTGGAGGAGGCATTCACTCACTGCCTCCAGATGAACATTTGAAGGACACAAATGGTTTTGAGATGAAACCATTATAATGCACATAATAGTTATTAGATTCCAACATAATGTAATTAGCATGAAGTTGGTTGAAGCTGTAACATAACTGCTGCCAGTACAGTTTATAATGAGAATTTCATACGCAGAGAAGTATGTCTAATGCACTGCTCTTCAATGGCAGTTTGACTGTGGAAAAAAAAAATAATTGAAGAATTTCAGATTTATACTAAATGCATTATCTATTTAAAGAAATAAAGATGTACTACATCAAGTAGACATGGCGTTTTCCTGCACTGCCTAATGAGTATCATCTCTGCACGACAAAACTATAATAATGATGCAAAATGTTCTCTGGCCATGTAGGTGAAAGACAACTCAGTCATGCAGGAAGTATGCATGAAGGGGACAGGACCTGAGAAGGCTTAGGGCTAAGCATGAAGCAGCTCCTGTAGTCCTGACCAGACCTAGCGCATCTCCACAAACTCATGGTAGAGATGTGCAAATAAAAAATGGGTAATGCAATGGGTCTTGACAAAGCACTTGTTTGCTAGAGCAGCCTCAGATCCTTCAAGTGCTTCTGTAACTTCACATATGTTTTTAACCAGAACAGGTTGATGTTCTCACATCTCACTCTACCGATTAATTCCAGAGAACCAAAATATTTGGGCGGTAACCTATAGAAGTGCAAACCTCAGTTCAAGCAAATACAAATCGTTGCCTTCCAGCTGTTTTGCCCCGGGAACAACACTCAAGTCCAGCTGCACACTGAGCACGAGCTGTTTGGCCACTCTGCAAACCAGTTGTGGAGAACTGCAAGAACTGCTCTTCAGAGATCTGCTGATTCGAAGAAGTCACCCAACAATTTGTGACAGACTGTTGTTGTTAAGAAGTTAAGGCTATGACAGACAAGCTGCAGAGGAGCTGACGTTCATAAGAAGGAAGTTCTGATTTATCCAGCACCAGTTACCGGCCACGATGTGCACTGTGCACATCACCATCCCTGCACAGCAGCCAGCAATCCCACTACTGCGTGTGCAAGGCACAGAGGTACAGCCCGCTTCAACACCCCATTCTGAGCTGCAAGCGATGCAAAATGAAGCTCGACCTCCAACTGGGGAGGCTGCTTCTGCTCCTAAGCCAATACCCTTATTGATGTCCATGCCCTAAGACACAGCTCTCTCCCCAGCCAGCATGCAACGCCGCAACGGGCTTCGGCTTAAAATGAACTAACATGCCCTTGGGTTACTACGAGCAAGGCAAAACAGGAACAGACACAGCACAAAAAAAGTGCCAGAACTGATCACGGCTGATTGAACTTGGCATAGAAATCTATGAAAATGCATTATTTAAGAAAACGTGAATTGAAAAACACAAACAATACCAGTTCCGTTTCAAACAAAAATAAAGCTTCACCCCAAACGTCAGATGGAAGAAGATTCATCTTGCAGTAAAACAACACACACGGTTAGAAGATTACAAACTGGAGTAATGTTAAATATTCATAAAATCACATCTTCCCTAAAATAAACGCATTTTTAAAAGTGATTTAAGCAAACGTGTTTTGTCAAACACATTGCTTTTCTATAGAATTATTGCACTGTTCCGTTGAGCACAGTTAATTGTTAGTCCCAAATTCACCCAACTGCTTTAAATTCAATGCATTCCTTTATATCTTTGCCCACAGTTTCTGCCATTACCTATGTGCCTGGCTCGTCAATCACTGCACTACAGATTGGCACCTCTCTACTTACATTTATCACTTTTCCATTTTCCTTCAGCACTTAGCATCATTAATTTATCAAGTCCCATTCCATCCAACTCCCACAGCTCCTTTAAGCATGACAGAGCAAGGCCTTGCTTTATTATTTCTCATTTTTTACATATTTCATGTCAGGCATTTTTTAATTGCTCACTCCGCAACAGCAAGACATCAAAATCAAGCTTTTACCACAGCTTAATCAAAGTTTAAGTACACAAAGAATAAGCTCAGCTCCGTGCTGCTTTTCTTTATAATGCAGAAGCATCCGGAGCGGTCGCCCTTCTTCAGCACACGCTGCAGGCGACTCCCAGCACTGCATTATCCACTTGGAAAGCTCCTATTAAAGACCTGAGAGACGTTTTACGTTCACGACAATGTTCCTCTTCAATCTAAAAGTCCTTTCCAAAGAGGGTAAAAGTTGAGTTTGCCAAACAGCCGATGTTCCAAAATGTACTGTCCTACGGGGAACACAACAGGGCTCAGCATGGTTCAGTTAGCAGCTGATGCCAGGCACTGAGAGTCTTACAGACATCTGGACGCAGTTGCAAAGGCCACGTGGAGATGCCATCCATGTTGCCATGGCAAGTTCTCTAACNGGAGTGATATTAATGCACACACGAAGTCCAGCAGCTGTGTACTTGTTTTTATGAAGTACTCAGGGCACTGTGACATTCCCACTCTGCACCTTTTGCAGCATTCTGAATGCACGCCATCCATCTGGACTCATGATCAATGGATGGAGACAGAGGTCAAATAAGGGTAGATTTAAAGTTAAATCCCATCCTTCAGCCCATTCTTTTCCCTTAGCAGCCGCTCCTCCAGCAATGCCCACAGCAGTGAAGTGGGACTTTGCTCAGAGGCAGTTTGATCTTCTTCCGCACCTGAACACTCAAATTTCTCTGGACATGGCCAAAGTGAAGTGGGTTTCAAATCCCATCCCCATCATCACTGTAGATTATATCTGTTACCTCAGTAAAACAGGCAACATTTTGTTGTGAGTTGTTTTTTTATTCCCTCTTAGGATGTCAGGACCCCACATGGCATCTCTGATGGTCTGCAATGGGACTAGCATGGCAAGTAGGTTGCCTATGGACTTGAACGTATTCAGAGCTTTGATTTTACAGTACAAATGAATAGTCCACTTTCTGTGAAACTGTTATTTCCCAAAAGCACAGAACCAAATACGTTAAACACACTCAAAATACTGTATACCCAGCAAGGCAAACATCTGTGATCTACCTACATCCCTTAGAACAAGTAGTGCTGATTCTCTAGAAAGAATTTTTCCCCCAGACAAGCAGCAGGTACAAGCGGCACATCCCAAGTCCCTCTGGATTAAAGCACACCTGAAACCACAGCTCCCAGCCTGACAGCAATGTGCACAGCCATCTCAGAGGCTGCAGGAGGGTGCAGCCTCACTCCCCTACATCCCCACGTCCCTGCTTCCCCATGCAGAGCAGCTCTGCTGCACAAAGCCGAGCCAGCAGCTCACAGCAGATCACAGGGATGACTGCTGTCTGCCTAACTAAACCTCTGTTTTCTTTTCTCTGAGAGTCACTCAAGTCTTTCTCTGAAACTAAATTACATATCATTAATTTAACAGAATTTAATGAGAGTTTATTTTCAGCTTGCCGTGACACTACACTAAGTAACTACATAAAAAAGAAACCAACAGGATTATATCCTCATGTCTGTCTAATCAAAGTCTGTGAATCAGGTGAAGTGTTGAATACACATATTGAAATAATGTCTGAAATAAGAACACGGAGCGTTTCTTAACTGAGATTCTGTGTTTAAAAGAGCTCCACTGCAGAGAAGAATATATATGCAATGATAAAGACATAAACTGCAGGCTGAAATATGAGCAATGAAAAGCTGTGGANGCTCTGTTTAGCAAAGAAGTGTTGAATACACATATTGAAATAATGTCTGAAATAAGAACACGGAGCGTTTCTTAACTGAGATTCTGTGTTTAAAAGAGCTCCACTGCAGAGAAGAATATATATGCAATGATAAAGACATAAACTGCAGGCTGAAATATGAGCAATGAAAAGCTGTGGAAATAAAACACAAGAAAGTAATAATTACTGTATTGTTAAAAAGGCATTTCATGCTAAACCTTTACCTAAAGCTTTTCTTGATAAAACATATAATTGTGCTCAGATAGCATTGGTTTGGTTATCCTGCCCACAGCGTTATGAAATGAACAATCCAGAATAAGCAATCAATCCAATAAAACCGTAATTTATTCTGTGAACCGCAGGTTAAAATGGCAACCTATTAATGATATGACTTCAGTTCAAAGAGGGGCACATCTGTATGGAGCTGCTGAATGCAGCAGGATTGTTAGAGAAGAAATCTGGCCAGGAACAAAGAAGAAATAAGAGAGCCCATGGGAGATGCTCGCTGCTCACTGCTGCTTCCAAACGTAATGCACGTGCTGAGCCCGGCACGTGAGATGGGGCCAGGCAGGAGCCGTGGCTGGAAGCTTGGGGACACCCTGCTGGCACTCAGGCAGAGCTCCCTGTGGTGCATCTGGGAATCAGACAGAACAGCAATCATCCCAAGCATGCACTGCGTGACAAAAACCAAACCACCCCGTATTTCTGTGAAGCCTTGGAAAAAGAAACTTTGCTGCGCATAAATGGGGGCTGCGTGAATAGGAAACCAGCATGCTGACAGTGAGATATTCCCATTGTTGGGGGCCTTCTGAATCCTGAAGCAAAGACATCTGCTTCCAGATCTCTGGGGTTTTGAATTATTTTTAAACTCTGAACAAAGAACACTTAGTACCACATACTTCCAGTTTCACAGCTGGGTTATTTTAAGCAGGCAAAGAACTCATTGGAATATAACTTTCTTATTTTGAAATATTTTAGCTTGAAGTTATTAATCTGCCCCTTGAGACTTCAGAACATCTTAGAACACTCGTCTTAAAGATTCAGTATCTTTCAAAGCTACAATCTTCTCAGATGGCCTTAAAATGAACACCTGAAATATCTCACTGTAATAACCCAAATGGAGCCCTTATTAAGAGATTCCATTTCTTCTTGATTAGAAAATTTTTCTCCCTATCTTCAGTTCTCACTCTTTGAAAAGGAAAATCTCTGTCCTTATAAACAGGTGGGGAAACAGCGAGGAGAGAACTGGTGGGATGAATTAATTGGTAGAGCAGGGAATTCAGTCGCAAGGACCAAACTGCAGGATGGGTGACATGTCCTGACAAGGCACACATGCTTTCAGATAAAATCAGTCTGAAATTGGGAAACACAAAGGTAGTGGTAAGCAGCTTGCACAGAGCTCACCAAAAGCTGTGCTAATATGAAGAGTTGACTTCTCCACTTGTTGCTGCTTCATTACTGGCTGGCTGATGATAGTTTCTAGGCTCTTATAGAATTCAGATTGAATTTCCTCATCTAGCTTTAGTAAATTTTCATCTTACGCATTGACAATGAAACCAAATTTTCCTCTTTACTGTGGGATAATGAATTTTGTAGCTAAATCTCGAACTTCCATTTGAAGCACTTAACAGACACTCCATCAGCCCTCACTGAGTCACCAAACAGCCAGCAAAAACTCCCATTTGTTCTCTCTGTCATTCTATATCACAAGCAAATAAAAGATTTGCTTTTCCACAGAATAATCTGATTTGTTTTAGAAGAAGATTAAATACCCATTAAAGAAAACTGGGGAACACTTCTGTGCAGTCACAGCATCTCTGGATCAACCACAGAGCATTTTCTGGATGCAGGAGGCTCACCCACAGTCAGGACAGGGGAATTTCACAAAGGAAAACCTGGCAATGCGAGGAATTGCAGTCCATAAGGTGCTCTGCCTTCAGCTATGCACTTTTTTCCTTCAAGACCAATGATATTTCAAGTCTGCTGGATAGCTGTTGACTATAAATTAGTCTGTAGAATGAAAATACAGATGTGCATGTCACTACCTTTTCCCATTTGCTTGTTTGTTGTTTCTTCACCTTCCTGCATCATCAGCAGAACCTCAACAAATCCATTCTCGCTGACAAGTCCACTGTGTGCACCTATCCCATGCTTCAAAAGAAGGCTGCAATGAACTCTATTGGCCACTAAAAACAGAAAAATGAGCAGGGTGAAATGGTTTTAGCTGAAGGAAAGGTGGCTGATTGCTCCAAACTCCTGCCAATGGCACCATTTTCTGCAGAGACAGCTACCAGCAAGACACAGAACACTATTTGTAGTGTAGAGGAGGGGAAAATAGTGTGTTTGTATTAGAGATGACCTCCTGGTTAAGTGTGCAATGCAACAGAAGAGTAAGGGCTTGAGAGTAAGAAAAGGATAAATTACTGTCTTGTAAGCATGATAATTAACCACAGACAGCAAAAGAACACTACAGTGAACTTAAGGAAAATACCACTCACCAATGTCATGTAAACAGCAGCAGAATGAAAAGTCACTTTCTTCATGGAAAGAGAGTGAATCAAGTTTGGCTACAGGAGGTACTACAGAAAGAGAACTAAACAACTCAGAGCAGAAAGATGCACATTTCGATCTAATTTTAGCTATGCAGCCTGGCATTTTGTTCCCCATCTTTCTTCAAGAAGATACTGTCTCAAGAGATGACAAGTCATCTTGCAAGGACAGGACAGCCCAATAAAATGCTTTGAAGAGCACTGAGGCCAGTCTGTCCAATTCCTTTTAAGTGAACCAGACACAGACAGTGTATGCTTTACTTTAATTAGGCTGTAGATAAAGAACATTGCAACATACGGGATGCCAGTCAGAGATAAGTAAATAGACAGCAGAAGAAACTTGAAAATATGTGAGGCCAGAAAAGATGCCATATAGATGAGAAGATGGGTGCAGGATCTCTTTCCATCAAAGGATCAGCCTCATGAGAAAGAAGGGAACAAGGGAACACTGAACAAGGAGATAGAGAGACATCTCATCAGTTTAGAAATGAGAGCACTTGGAGAAAAATGAAGCTATTGCAAAAGCAATGCTGGTTCTTTCTTTGCAGACATAATACAATCAGGCATAGTAGTCTACCACAAACTGTAGTTACAGTCAAATATATTATTCAACCCATCCATTAAGGATATCTAATTATGGAACATCATTAGCAAAGACCTAATCCAATTTTGCCTTTGGTTTTCCTTTTTATTCTAACCTATTAGTTTTCTCCCTTTATTGACAGACTTCACTTTTAAGTTGTTATCTTTGAAGTCAGAATAATATTAGTGGATTTATTTATATATATATTTTTAGCTGGCTGTACTTGCATGATTTTGCAGAAGGATTTGGACATCAGAGAACTCAAGACACTTTTTCCTCCCCTCCTTCTTTGAAGTTCTCATTCTATGGAGTTTGTCTAACCCACTCACAGCACTGAACTTTCTGTATCCACTTATCAGCCCAACTATAATGCTTTTTAAACATACAGGGAGTACATCATTATTTATCATTAGGTACTTAATGTTCATGCACAAATAGGCATGCAATTACATAAACAGAAGTCAGTGCAAACAGCATGCATCTTAGTGGATATTTTAAACTCCTGGATTTGGTGTCGGTGTACCAGCCTGATTTTCAAAGGCTTTTGCATCTATTTGCAGCTCCTGCTGACTCCAGTGGTGAACACAAACATCAGTGGGCACGTACAGGGAACAGCATCTGTGTGCACACACCACATCCGTGTGCATGAGGAATTTCATGCCTCTTTAGAATAGGGAAGATTTTGCCAAGAGCTTTTCAATCAAAGTATACCACCACCTTAGAGATTTCCTCATGTCTGACATTCTGAGAAGGCCAAAAAAATCTAGGTATTATGGGGGATACTTTATTTTTAAATGTGGTCATTTTGAACCGCCACTGCAAGAAATGTTTAATTTTTGGAAGCCTGTATTAAGATCCATTGGTCTCTTACTGTGATGACAAATGGCCCAAAGTCTTGGAGCACATCCCAACAGTATTGGCAAAACACGCAGTAATGAACCTGAGGGAATGGACTGTGCCCTGACAGGAGCAGAGACATCAAAACAAAGTGTTGTTCAAAGACAGCTAATGAGAAAAAAACAAAACATTTTACTCCCATTCATTTTAGAACTACTTGAAGATAAATTTTTATTACAGCAGCAATTTTTTGGATGATTATGTCATAATTGTGACTTAATTTAGGTGTGCAGAGTAACTTGTAGATCTGGTGCCCGTTCAGGTTTATGTCCTGGCACGGCATCGTTCTCCTCGTTTGACCTAAAGGCTTCATTACTGCAAAATACAAAGCACTGGGAAACACTTTGATTTGATTTGAGCTGGTAAGATCAGTAAACAGCTGTACCTTCTCACATCAGAGTAAAGGATTAGTATGGAATGGTAGAATAGAACATTTTCTACCCTTTCTATTGCGTAATGTCCTTCCAGAAAATTAAAAAAAAAAGTAGTGTGTATTTCTATTTTGCTTAATTTTACCCCTGTGTGGCATGCTTCTAAATCGGGCGCATTAAAAATAACACCATTTGCCTTTGACTGAAGTCTTTCATATTATTTATTGCAAATCCCCCTCTATGTAGGAATACTGAACAAAGTCTGTTGATTGCACAGCTCTTTTTGTCTTTGTGAATGGTCCAATCATGCTCTTGGCGCATGAAGATCCAAGTGACAGATGTTAAAACTGAGGGATTATACATATCTCCTAAAAGTTACAGGACTGCTTTAACTTCCACTGCTAACATGATTTCCCTTAGAGGCCAGAGCCCTTGGGGCTCCCAGCGTGCCAGCCGTGGGGGTCAGAAGCACACAGTCCATTACTGTGTTGCCCAAAACACATCAGAGCTGCTGACCCACTACTGCCAGCTGTTTACTCTCAATACTTTCTCAACTTCAAACCTTCCTTATTGCAAGTTTCCATCTTCTCTTGGTTAATTCTTATTTCCTCTTCTATATTAATGAGCATTCATATGTGTAGAAGTGTTCTTCTGTAATGAGGAAGTACTGAAAATTATTCTTTAATATTGACTTCATTTAATCTCAAGACTGAGAACCAAGTCACCCAGATAACATGAACAAACTTTGAAGGCTACTGTCTGCAGCCCCTGCTTATTAAAATTCTTGTAAAATTCTTAGGAAAAACCTTTTTAATATTTTTGAAAAACAATGCCATTAACACGTGATGAGGAATGGGATTTTGGGCTTCCAGACTGAACTATGCAACGTCTTGTTCATTCGTAAGTAGGTCAATCTGTAGGTACTAATATAGACCTTGAAAAATAAAAGTGGATTTGAACTAAGGAAGGATTTCATGCAGCTATTTATAAGGCAAATAGCCAGGTCTTCTTCTGGCTGTGTGCTAGGACTGTGGGGTTCAGATTGCCTTTCATTAAATCCAAGTTACTGTATCAGAGAAAAATAAAAACCATTTGGGATAATTCTAGATTTTAAGTTATTCTTAAAAAAAAAAAAAGAAGATACTAGAGCAACTAGTTAGAAAGCAAGAAGTGTTATTTGCAGGTTAGGTATATATCCCATTTCTGTATAACTTTTCTAATAATGACAATAAAAAAATGATTCAGAAAGTGTCTTTTTAAACTACGTTTAAAATTGCTTCTAGTAAGCTTAGATTTGAGATTTTGGCTTTTTATAATCTCTTCTCAATTAATGCCCACCAAGTCAATCATTCACTATGATTCTACTCATCCTCTGGTACCAACCACAATAACCAGGTACCAAAAAACTCCAGGTTTTGTGGGATTATTGCTTTTTTTTTTTTGGAAAGCAGAAACAAAAGTGGCCAAAGCTTTGCATATGCTTTTTATAACTATTTTTATAGAGGCTTTTATCTACTTTCTGATCCATTCTTTCCTGGTCTGATGCTCCAGTTGCCATAGAAACAGACCTGAAAGTAGCTTTGTTGCAGATTACAACGGTTTTCCCAATACAGAGAAATTTCTTTCATGCCTTAGTTCAGCAAGTACCTTCCTCATGGGGCCAAAAAACAAAAAGAATAACTCAGTCTCTGACCCTTGGACCTATTAAGTTCTCATTAGCAGAACGTATTATATGCTTTTGCTTTTACTTTGTGAGCTCAGACTGCAATCACTGGTGTTTTTAGGATTAAGTTTCATTAATCACATGGGTCACACCACTGTTTATCTGCAAGGGAATAGCTGAAATCAAATGATGGAAGGGACTGTGATTGGCACTTCAATGGAAGAAGCAGAATGACGTCTTTCAGTGCAGGTAACATGCTGTTGGCCTAAACCTTGTTGGCATCAACTCTCACCGGGTTGTTACAGAAATCTGACCAATTATAAACATGAGGAAGTGTTTCCTGAATACCACGGAATACATGTTCCCTGCTATCACTGCCTGTTTCAAGACGCTCTGATCTCTTCCAAAGCCTGAAGACAATCTGTGAACTGCTTGGATGTTACCTTGGTAATGGACAGCTGAAAAGAAGAGGAAGCAAACCAGAGAACAAAAGCACAAGAACAAGATGGAATTTGTTTATGTGAAGCTCCTCAGAGGCTCTGTCAGGGCCAGACCAACACAGCCAGGAGGATCCCCTCCTGCTAGGCATCTGACCCCAGCTTCCCTCACCCTTTCCCTCACTCTCTTCCCTCTGCTCCATGGGCAAAGCCCAAGGATAAAATAACCTGCTCTCTCCTACAAGTGCTTCTTGATCCCCCAACCCAGAGTTCAATTCATACTCAGAAAAAGAGCCCCTGCCAGTTAACTCAGTAATTATTAGCACATTTCTGCCAGCAGCCCAAGGAAACAGCTACCAACAATTTACAAAGATAGGTATGCTCCCTGGTGACACATCCCAGAATTATTTGTGGCATATGGGACCTACAGTGCTTTACAAAAGTAGCCCACTTGTTTTATTCCAAATTAAGATTTCATCTAATTTTGGTGCAAGAGCTGCCACCTCACAAACAGACAGTGCTAAAAGTGTTCTGCATTCTGCACAATCTTCTCAGAGCTCCGTGCCCGTGTGCCTTCCCTACAGCTGACAAGTTCAGGATGCCATAATCAGACTTCTTTCTAATACATCACTGTGGAAGTGGAACCTGATCGAGATGCCTGCCTTACCTTTTACATGACTTCTCATGTAAAACAAAATGATCAGTAATATGTCTTAGCTTTCTTCCTCCTCTACATCCCGATATCACATCATTCTGTTTACACAGAGTTTAAAGATTGACACAACAAACTTTTGGAAATTATAAGATGACAAAGAAATACCTAAATTAAACTTAACCTGGACAACTAAATATCCTCTTTCAATAAGGGCTCTTGGAATAATGACAGCTTCAATGTTGGGAATTAGAAGTTCTGATTGTAAATCAATGCCCAGCAGATTGCTTCATCAGTTATACTTACTGCCATTAAAACTGCAGCCCTATCAACAAGGTTTCTTTTTCCTACTGGGAATAACTTTGCTGAGAGTTCTCCATCTATAATATCACTGCCGAATCACTGTTCTCAGATGCTCACTTCTTATGAAAATCACTGATATTTTTGGGTCTGTCATTTATACAAATGTCCTATCTCTCAGCAGTACTCTCTTTGATAATTAACTCATCCGGGGATCATCTATGTTACACTGCATATCGCACATCAAACACTGAAAAAACAGAAACTCAAATCTTTGGATATGATTTTCATCATCTGGATTGTTTAGGCTTGAGAAAAGATATTCTGTAAAATAAAAAACTTTCAGAGCCTTGAACTTCCTGAGCTCAGACTATAACCAAGAGTTAAACTGTGCCTGTGCAGTGCCTTGGGCACGAGCTCTGAACTGCCAGGTTGGGATGGCAGGCGTGGTGAATGGGGCTCACCTGGCATGGGTGGTCACCCCGCACATCCTTCCTAGAAGCATGGGAAGGGAAAGATTTGCACTGCTCTTTTCAAGAGCTCTTTTTTCTTTTGAGAAAGTCAATCCAAGGGCTGTCTTGGCAGAGCAGAGGGGAGGATGGGGTTTGTAAGTCGGCAAGGTTTGTGAACCCATCCATGGTGCAGCCTCAGTGTGGGCTGAGCAAGCTATTCACACAGTGCATGTATCGTCTTTCTTCAGACATTTCTCTTCTGAATTTCTCTCTCAGACATTAAAAGGAGTCTTACCTCAGGGCTGGTCCTGCTTGAACTGAAATTTCAGTAAGTGTATTCAAATATCTGCATGTCAAAATCACTATTAAATGATTAAAAATTACATTTTCTAAAGGCAAGTTTTCCCTACAGCTAATTTTTATAGCTTTTAAGTCAAAACTGTAAGTTATGTCCCCATGGCACACTCATTTCTCAGTAGAACTACTTCCGATACTCTGCAGAGATTCAGAATTCAGAGTACTCACAAGAAATCAAGCACTTGGTCTTGTAATAAAAGTATTCTTGATAGACCATAAAATTTTCAAGTACTTGTTGCATTGAGTACAGTGTAGGTTCTTTCTTTGTCCCTGGGACTAGCTTTCTAGGAAAAGGGAGTAGGAAAGTCATAAAGAATACCATTTTAACTGAAGTTACACTTTCACCGTAATTGCTCTATAAAAATAACATCTACTAATATCTACTAGTATCTGCTGTAAACAAAGCCATTCTGATTAATAATTCTAATTACAAAAAAAGCATAATAAGTTTGTATTTCAAATGATACACAGAGGGGTTTTGATATTCTCTTTTTTTCAAGTGTACAATGAAAGATTTTAAAAATGTGTCACCTCAGAGCGGTGCCAGAGTCACATTATTAACCAGAGCTACAGCCTTCAGGAACGTATTTTTATTATTCTGTCAGAAAGGAAACTTTGTCATTTGCCAGACTTGCCTGCTTTTGTGTACCTTTTGTGGTAAGTGAGCAGATTTTAATTTGAATTGCCAAGGAAATACCTGTGGGACAAGACTGCCTATTCCCCAAAACTCAGGCTCGTGAGAACAAAAATCTCATTGTCTGTAATATTTACCAACGATGAGTGCTTGTTGCTCGGGCCCCTCCCAATGTCAATCAACCAAACAGTTCAAGGCAAAGCAGCCCTGGCCTGCTGTCGCTTTTCATTATCCCTGAAAGCTGCTGAGCTTTCTGATTAAAATCCCTTTTGAATGAGGTTCTCTGGTAAGTCTTAATGCTTCTGGCTGCTCAGAAAAGCAGGCTCACGTTCTCCTGTCAGTGCCTTCACCATCAGCTCTCACCGTTTCTTTCCCTGCTCAAGAGGGATTTGTTTTCATTTCGTTGAATTGTCCAAGCCACTATGAAAAATATTCAGCAACTGCACCATCCCATGCAACCTCAGTGCAAATTTAGAATGCTTTCTTTTCCCAAATGAGTTTTATACAATACATCTCCTAAATAATTGCAATATCAAGAGGTTTATCCACTTCACCATCTTTCCATATATGCCACCTTCAGCAGCCACGAGGTCAGTTACCCCAGCAAATGAAATGGGATGGCTTTGCTGTTTCATTTTGTGTAATCAAAATCTTATCAATTCATCCTATTCTAAGTGCTTAAATGTTAAGAATTCACTGCAATTCTGAGTAGAAAAGTCAGATTTAACCTCCCTTGACCACACAGTTGCTTCCCATCATTTTTTTTTTTTACTTTTTAATTTCTGTTTATATATTTATTTCGCTTATAAACCCACATCGTTCCAAATCTGAGAGGAAAACAGTGCCTACACTCTGCAATGTCTGAGACCTTGTGCAATCCACATTGTTTTAAAGGCTCATTTAAAAAGTTAATCACAGAATCATAGGAAGGGACCCCAGGGATCATCAAGTTCCAACCCTCTGCCACAGGTAGGGCCACCAACCTCCAGCTCTGCTACCAGACCAGGTTGCCCAGAGCGCCATCCAACCTGGTCTTGAACATCTCCAGGAATGGGGGTTTAATATATTTAAACAATATTTTAAACTCTTACTGTACTACAGAAACACAACAATTTTGGATTGCCTGAATTGTTGTTCCAACTGAAACAGGGTATTGTTCCCCAGACACCATCATTTCAGCAGCAGCCATCAAGACCACCACTTTATTTACCACTACTATCTCCTTTTGGCACAAAAGCAGATCTTGCAACCCCACGTTTCAAGCTGACTAAAGCAAAAAGAGGGAAATTTTAGGCTTTCCTCTCTCCTGCATGCCTTCTTGCTAAGGCATTCAAAAGTAATAATAAACAATAATAAAAAATAATGGATAAATAATAAAAAATAGCTTATTTTCTGTTACAGCAGTGGAGTCCTGTAGCAAATAAAACTATTACATGAGGAGAGAATATTTGTACAGCACTATTTTTAGTGTGATGCAGGTCTCAGGACTTATACAGCCATGCAGTCAAAGTTTACTATGAAACACTTTGCTATATGGGGTGTAAGAAAGGTGAGGAAATAAGAAAAGGTTTGCGAAGGCATAAAAACCCCTTTTGTTTTCTGAATAGTCTGATTTAAAGCTAAGTTTTGTTGCAGCTGTTCAATCCATTTAGAGAAATGACTGAGAGTGAGAAGCTTCCTCTCCTCCCAGGGCACCACAGCAGCCACAGAACTGCTGCAACGAGAACTCACAGTCCCTATTCACTGGAAATTGCTTTGCACATGATTTATTATGAAAGTCTTCTAACTCTCCTTCAAAAAAAAAAGTCATTATTTTCAAGATCTGCTCAGACCTCGTCCTTCAACCACACAAACCCTTCCGTGGAAGTCAGAATGAAGTCCATAAGAACTCAGGGTTTTTCCCCCTTCAGAGTCTCCATAAATGACTAACGAATTTTGCTGCTCAGAAGCCCTCCACATCCCCCAAGGCATGTAGTGTAAATGCCATCCTACTTTGCCTCAAGACAAATCTATAAATAAATGCTTGCCATCGTGTCCTAGATACCTGGACCTCAGCAGGATGTGTGGGAATGCACCTGTGAGCACTGCCTCCTTTGGCTGTAAAAGGCACTTTTGTTTTGCAGTGGGAAATGTTCCATACAGACATTTTGCAGCCCCTGGTTGTGAGGTATCTCTGTGGCTGCCAGGCTTTGGATTCTCCTTATCAAGTGAAATAAATTAAGCTGATAATTATTCCAGTGAAGCATTTGTGAGGATTGTCTGATTTGCGTGAGCAGGGCCATGCATGACAGTTTATAACTGTTACTGGATGCAGAATAATACTCCCTTGGAAGTGCAGAGCATATCCCAAGCAGTTTGTCAGCAGCTCCACACTGTCCTTTGATTCTGACCTACAGGCTCCTTGCTACTCTTGCTAGGAACATCACACAGGGTTTTGTGATACGAAAACTCATAATGAATCACTTGAGAAAGCTTAAGAAAAAAGCCCATACATTTCCAAAGGGATGTCTTATTGCAAAAAATCAGAAGTTTCCTCACCTGAATAAAATATAGGAAGATGTATTTATGGAGGTACATATGTCTGTCTCTGTATCATCTTCTAAGCAGATGTCTGCTTGAGAGACAGACAGAATTCTGCAACCTGTGTATAGACACTGCTTTTCAGAACTAAGCTCATACCAACTCGGATAGGAAGAAATTGCTCAACTGTAAATGGGCAGACAATATAGTCACACATATCAATGAATTCAAGTATAACATTCTACAATCTCCTCTGTTTAATAGGACCTGCTAATGTAGTTCAATTTTAATAAAACATTTATTTTCTGTTTGCTTTTAATCTTAAAAGTGTATTTTAGCTATCACTTCTGCATAAAGACTGTGCATGATCATCAGGTAACACTCATACTGAGCCTAAAATAAGGTATTGAGCTGATATATTTAATCATCAAAACAACAAAAGAAGTAAAAGTGCAGATCAGCATTAATATGGCACTATGGCCTTCCTGACTTCTGTCTGAACACGGTGACCTCCTCTTAGCCTGGGGCTGGCTGTGGCTCTCCTGATGAGTACATGCCTACCAAAGGGCAGGGAAAGCAGGTCACACAGCAGCAGCAGTGCTGGCACTGCCCATAAGCATGGCACACAGCATGGATATGGAAATACAGAGCTCTGAGTGACTGCAGAGAGTGGAGAGAGGGTAGGGGAAACTTAGGAAGAGAAGTGAGCGTTGAGGGCAGCAGCATTTCTGCCAGCAACCTCAGCCCACTGCCACAAAGATAAGCATTTCTCATGTGCCTACATTTACATTATGTGAAATGTTTAAAAAACAAACTGTCTTTAAAATACTTCTCAGTTCTCAGACTGAAACTTTAGCTATTGTACTTCAGCCCTGTTCTGAAGCTAAAAAATAAGAAAACTTTCCAAAATCCCTCTCAGCTTCTGCCCATTGTTCACTGATCTCACGTCTAGCATATTAAAACAATTCATGAGAAGCTCATTAAAACTTAGCAAGAAAAGTCTTCTGGTGTGCTTCATCAGAGTAGATAATAGCCTACAATCTAGAGCATGAATACGTTACAAGAGACAAAACAGAGCCGTTCAGACAAAGAACACTTGGAATGCATTGTTCCCATAAGCAGATGTTAAATTACTTCACTGTAAAGCGGAATTTAGAAATCCCAAATAAATGTTATTTTTACGTGAACAAACATTTTATTATTTCACTAGGGTGACACAAAATTCTTGCACATATGTCTCACCATATAGGCAGATGTGTTGAAAGTTTGATTGCTGACCAAAAATGCTACTTGTATATGCATGTATTGACTGGGCAAGATGGAACGGGTCTACCAGCTCAAGCATGAATATAGTAATATAAGTTTCAGATAACCTATCTCAGATAAGCCAGCTGGTTCGAGAATATGTTGGATCTCATCACTGGCATGTGGTTAGAGCTGCAGATCCTTGTGTGTGCAAAGGATGAGGGCCAAAGTTAACTTTGCAGTTATACCCTGAAGTTATACCTTGAGATACATTGGGCACACAGACAAGCTCAGAAAAACCCTCAGCCTTTTGTGGGCATTGTTGGTATCAAATGCATTCAAAACAAAGGGAACAAAAATAAAATGCTGACTTCATGCTTCAGCCTTGGGTAAACACCTCAGGAATACTGATCTTGGTCATACATTCATCCATAGTTAATTTTCTTATAAGAAACAGCTCTTTCAAGTCCATAAATCTTCAGTATTCACTTCAGAACAACTAAGGCTATAAACATCAACCATTCAGAACCTATTGAAGTTGTTTGTAATGTCTTCTCACAGTTGAATGCAACAACATAAAAATACTTATGAGAACAGCATATCAAATGGCAATGTACTTACATCGGTGTCAGGTCCCTTGTCAGCTCCAGGACAAGAGAAGGTAACAAACTCATGGCACCTCTTATGAACCACAAAACAGCAAACTGGTAAGAAAATGGAAAACAACAGTTAGAATGACATAGCTTTTATTTTCTTTTGCTGATACTAAAGTAGTTACGCAGGAAATAAGAAGACACAGGGAAAAACATCTTGTCTGTAAGTCATTCAAAGAAAGTAGAGCCTAATGCTAGATACAGACACATAAGAAAGGCAGATGGCAAGTAAACTATGCAATTACCAGGGAAATAAACACATTTAAAAGTCAAAAGACAATTTTTCAATGATTAAGACATCCCATAGTGTTGAAGTATGGTGAGGAATGAACAACACTATGAAGTCACATTTCCTGTACTCAAACCCATGTTTGTAGCTGGAACAGTCACTCTGTGTTCAAGCAAGACATAAATGAGGTAGATTAAGCTGGAAGGAATGCCAGCCTTGGGCATGGGATCTGTTCCCCTGCATGCCTTCTTGTCTAAGAAAACCCAGTATCTTTACGAGTTAATTGTGACTGTGACAAACCAAAGCTCTTAGTGAAGACTCTCGTGGAGGACAAAGCGTTCTCATATCACAGAGTGGCAGAAGATAATGGGAAAAGAAAATCAGCTTCTGCTTACAGAATGGCTCTTTTTTAGAAATTTATGAATGATCTAAAAGAACTTTTTTCATGTAAGGAAAGCTTATGCTAACCTGATTAGATAATGTGACAGAGCCTATAGGCTGTCACACACAGAGGTCATACATACCCCCAAAACCACATATGAACAACAGTTTGCTTGAGTGAGCTTTGTTTCAGTAACAGATATTGTAGCTTTTCATCCTTACAGAGGTTCTCTTTTCATTTTAGGCTTGGTTCTGGTATGTCACAATCAGTCCATCTTTCAGCAAAACTGTAAAGTCTAGAGTTAAGACTTCAGACATCCTGATGCAAACACTGTGCTATCAGGTGGCTTTACAATGAGTCAGAAGATTATAATGAAAAGTCCAAAGCAATACACAATTTCTTTACAGACAATACACTGTGTCACCTGAGCACTTCAGACCGTTCCCAGTAAAGAAAGTACAACATTGCAAAGGAGAGTTTTAAAAATACTGAGTAGATTTTTTTAGACTTAGAATTGCAAGCATTGCATTTCCTCACCTTCAGTGGAAACCAAGTTACAGTCTCACAGTTTTTCAACTGCTGATTTCATGTGGAATCTCACTTTTCTTTCCCATTCATAACGTGTATGAAGGTCTTTCACCCACTGAAGAGAACTGGGAAAGATGCCATCAGGTGCACTTTGTGTCACTGCAGTGTACAATCCTTGATGCCATTGTAATGCCACCTTGGTCTCATGTGTGCCCTTAAGTCTGCCAGCTGGCTTGAAAGAATTCTAATCACCCTCACATTTTTCTTCAGCTATTTCTCATCAGCAGCCCATGCAGCAATTGTCTCCAACTGTTCTATTTCTGACATGGCATATGTTTATTCTTTGGACAAATGGTGCAAAATGGGCTTTGCTCCCCTGATTCCATCTAAGCACTGCCGACTTCACAAGAGCCAGAGTTTGGCTTCATGCACACTGCCCACTTGGTTGTCTAGTTTCTTAATCAATCTAAATCCAAATGAATCCTACAATTATCATTTTGATAGTTTGTTTCTACCAAATGAAAGACCACTAAGTGGCAATTACTGTTAATATTACTTGCAGCTGAAAAACGTTTCACTTCCAAATTATACTTTTGGTTCCAAACTTTCCACTCTTGAAGACAATGGAGTGATTTGTGTTTGCATGGATAAATCACGTGAAGAAAAATAATCCTGTTACATCCTTCAGAAAATAAAAATGGGAAATAATTTCTTATGTGAGCAGTGATTGTATATTTGGAAAAAATACAAGATAATCTTCACAAAGGATGGGAAAAATATCTCTGGAAGGGTCACAGAACTGAGCTGCACTGGTGATGTTTTCTTACAAGCTGAGACCCTGGGCTGGCTAGCCCAGCCTACCTTTACTCAGCAACAGCGTGTTAGAACAATTCAGCATGCTTGGGCATCTATTTTGGGTGATATTTATGTAATGCAATAGTTGTATCCTATTGCTGGGTTGACAACCATTCACGTCTGAAGGATTTCCTTCAACCAGAGGCAGTGCTGTCCTTGTTTTTAATACTGATACGTAATAAGTGTTAAGACGTGTAAGAGAAACACTGTCACTCACTGCTACCACCTCAGTGTATGGCTCTCAACTGCAGCCACTGACTTCCACAAAAACTCTGTCAATCACATCACAATGAAAACTCCAATTCAGCTGCCAACAAGCCATACAACATTTGTCTTATTGGACTTTAAACTACACTTCAAACACAATCAGAAACTAAAGCTTCATATGGAAGAAGAACTTTCTGACCCTCTCTGTTCACACTGCTAATTGCTTGGTGCTTGCACCTCACCATCAGCAGTCTCCCTTCTTTGTCTTGGATTTCCTACTTGCACTTGCTCCACAGAGCTCAGTTATTTAGTAAGCAGCTCAGAATTATTACCACTGTCTCACGCTTTGAGAATACTCAAGTGAAAAGCAAATACTTTGACATAAACAGTGGAATAGGCAAGTCTTGGTGAATGATGAATTCAACAGCAAATGAATAATACTGGGCTAAAGATCTCTTTTTAGCAGCAATAATTTCCATGAATAAAATTTAACACCTTAATCTTCATTTTCAAATTCAGCCAATAGAGTGTATTTGAATAACTTGGAAGTTTTCTTAATTTCAACAAGCAATACAGAGCTCGAGATACCATAATAAAAAATTCAGAGATAAGTGAAAACAAAATATTATCTGCTTAGAATACCATGACATTTTTAGTAATAAAGCTGAGAAGTAACCTTGCAGTCATTACTTGTTTTGGAAAGATGTTAATAGCTTCCCATCGCTTACTGCTGCTGTTCAGAAGTCACATTATGTTCATCACCTTCTCCTAATGATAGTTCTATTACACCACTTTGCAGAGGCTGCCAGGAAATTTGTTGCTTTACATTTTAACAAGAGTATAGGAAGGAGAGAGCTGGCACACATGATGCAGAGTTGCTGGAAAGCAAGCAGTATCTGCAGGCTGGCAGTTAAAAAGCAAGGAGCACCTTCACAAAACACAAGCAGACGATGCACTGTGCAGTGTGGGGATTTATGATGTAGAACTGAGGGTAATTTGCTCCATGCAACACTATTCTTTCAGTTCACAGCACTGTGCAAAACGTATTGTTATTAAATATATATATTGTCATCAGTCACCTATAGTTACAAGGCAGTGCCATAAATTTCAAGCTGTTTTCTAAATTATCTGACGTGTGAAGGTTATCAGTATGATACATGATGGGAGTTATCTGCTAAAAAATGCTGTTACAAGTAGCTTTTATATGTGACACAGACTGGTGAGACAGAAATGAAATATTACAATAATAAATAACAGAAGCAATCTTCTCTATTAGATGATCTATAAAGGAGAAAAGCTCTCGCTGAGCCCCAGTCACCCACGCAGCATTTAGCTGTGTGTCTGCAGAGCTTCACAGCCACAGGAGTAAGAGCTGGGGCTAAACTTATTGAGGCAGAAGCCATACTCATTACAGTTTGGAATTAGAAAAATCCAACAGATATCTAAAACTACGTTTCCACTCCCATTTTCGAGAGAACAACCCCCTAACAGGTTAGATGAGATTTCCCAAAAGAAGTGGTTCTCTATACTATGTCCTAGATTTATTTCAGTGAAATAAATGAAGCTGCATGGAGAGTACACATCAAAAAAAAAAAAAAAAAAAAAAAAGAAAATCCCTTCTGTGCAAGTTTATTTAAAACACACAATGACAGCAAGCATTTCTAAGGATGTCCAACTCAACCTTCAGTTATGGCCTAGAGAGAAATCAGCGAGCTTATTCAATCCTTGACTTAATTCTGCAACAGTCTATGCTATTTTCCCATCTCAAATTATCATTTTTCGAAATCTTAAGTAGCATAAAAATCTTATATGAACTTTCCATCGAAACAAACTTTCAAGCTTTGCCTCCACTGTTGTGACAATTATTTGCCTGACATCAACAGCTACATAATTTGTTTCTAGGGTTGAGTATTGATTCTTTCCAAGGTAATGGAAGAAGAGGTCCGATCGGCAGCAACAGGGAAATTACTCTGTGCAACAATATTTGTTCTTGGCTTTTACTTTTATTGTCTAACAGAGCAAGAATTGATTCCAAATTAGACCAAGGAGTTACAATAAAACTAAAATAAGCTTGAAATCACTCTCTGCATTCGTCTCGGAGTATATTAGCAAACTTTAAGGCCCTCTGTAGTTGTGAGGAGCACTTTATAATTTTTATGTTGCTATTTTACATGCTTTGCATTCTCAGTGAAGCCACAGAATTTCCCCAAGGGACCCATATTACTGCTTGACGACTTCTTTTGCTTTCTGCATGACACCGAGCAATGAACAAATCTGTCACATGGCTGCGTTAGCTCCTTCTAAGATTCAGTACAGTAATTACATTGAACAGAAATAGAGTACTGCTTCAAAACAGACAAGCCATTTAGGTATTAATTACTTCTTTTTTAATAAGCATTACTGTTTAAATAAATTTGCTAGAAGTAAAGTCGGGAATAGGGAGTATATCCCGAGCACAAAATTTAACAGTTAAATAGGATTTTCTCTTCCCCTGGTTCTCGATATGATACTATGGTTATGCCTTATATAAAAAATCAAGTTTTCATTGTATTTAAGACAAATGAGGGTTTATATATCAAAAACACAAGTCAGAAGAAATGCTACCTTTGAATGTAAAGGACATGAATCCACAGGTCATTTTACAAATGGCATGACCCAAACATTTTCAGCATGTGCCATTTGTAACACATCAGCTACTTTTCCTGCTGGCATTTCATCCCTTGTACAGGAGAGTGCTATCTCATGAGAGCACCCAGGCCAAGGCTTAAATCTGAAACATGCAAACTCTCTGCTTGTCACTTACCATTCCCTTCTCCCTAAAAAAGCTCCCAGCCCACAGCAGTACGGTCTCCTCTGGGCTCACATAGGAAAACAGCCCTCTCCTTCACTACTTTATCCTGTTCCTAAGCTTCTTAAAGCTCCTCCGTAACAGCACAAGGTCACACAGCATCTTCAATTGCTCATCTATGGAGTGCTACACCTTGCACCTTGCTTGCTTAACAGGCTATCTTCAACTTCATTGAAGTTCCTGCAGTCCTCAAACTACCTCCTCCAAGCAGCAGCAGAAATTTACCTTGAATCAAAGTATATAAGCTGCAAGAAGTGAACTCTGATAAATATAGGGCTGATTCCTCATTCTGAGCTCTAAGAAAGAGACTGCCAGGCACTAACTGCATGCATTCCCTCAGCTTCACCGAATCACAGTGCTGTATGGGTTGGAAGGGACCTCTGGAGGTCATCCAGTCCAAGCCCGAGGTCATTCAGACGTCTGACCTTGCTCTACAGGTTTTCTTGTTCAATTCTGTCAAGTTCAATTAGGCTAAATAAATAGGAGGGAGGGCAGAAATAAAATCTCTGCTACAAAGCAGAGAAGAAATAATAAGAGAAAGTAACTGAAACAATATCTTATTTGTGTGAAAGGATTACGCAGATCGCCTGGACAGTCTTAACTACTCAGGTCATTAACTCCTTTACACTAAGAACAGAACAGATGGATGTTGCCGGTAAGCTGGCTTTGCAAGATCTACAGCAGTGTGCAAATACTGGCTGCATGCCTGGGGGAGGCTGCAGACGTATTTTCATTTACAGCAATGAATTCAGCAGACCTGGTAGTGCCAGGGGAGAAAGAGATGACTATATTCCTGCAGCTGTATGTACAGCATTTATAAAACAGTTGGGATATAGCAGGATACCTCTAAATTTGACATTTCTTCCTTCAATTAGAAAGTAAAGAAGGTACCTTATATTATTTTTATACTGCAATGCTTGCAAAACAAATGAGGTAGAAAATATTAATTTTCAAGTATGTCACAGAGCACTGCTTCCATCCATTGTTAACTGTGTTCTCTTTTTTTTTTTTTGTGAAGACAGAGATCACCATTCCTGTGGAAAGTTCTTGTTAAAATTTCACAAAGCCATTAATCCTGCTCCATTTTATAAATGAACAATAACCCAGAAGTCATCTATCAAAACCAGAACCGAAATAACTATCTCAAGAACTCACAATGGCAAAAAAAAATGACCTGCGATGCCAGGCATTTTCTATCACTTCTGTCATTCAAAGCCACTGTGGTTCAAAAATCTGCCCTTAACACGTTGTGTGCCAGCTGCAGAGGCACTGCAGCAGGGCAGGGTGCAGCTCCTGCAATTCAGCAATGCAGCACAAGGCCCACAGACATTGCCTGTGAAGGCTGAACGTTCATCCTTCAGAATCTGCACTAATTCAGCAACATGCCTAACCTCTGAAAAGGGAATCTGGAATAAAGCAGCTGTCTTCAGCTTGTTGTATTACCAGATGTACAAACAAACGGGCTGGGAGAGTGGGTAATATGGAGCAGCACAGGCTGTACATGTTTCAGGACAGTATGAAGCAAGAGGATACAGCATGAAACTGATCTCCTGCATGCAGCTGTTGGATGTTATTTGGTAATACAGCCAGAATCCCAAAAGGATCCTTAGAGGAAGACAACACAAAGCGAAGGGGTTTATGGAAAGCCCCATAACAACCTCTGCCAGAGCTGCTCACATTTCAACCGTGGTCCTCAACAAGCAAACGTTCCCCAGCAGTGAGCAGCCACGTGGGCTTTCCCCTTCTGGAGGCACAATGCCAGCTCATCCAGCCTACCCTTGGCCTGCCCCCATCTTACTCCCCCTGCCCCATCCTGCCCCCAAGCTGATCCACCACGTCCCCATGCGGGCACTGTCACACAGGCTGCTCAGCACTGCATGGTAACATCTGCTTCAGTTCACAGCTGGAAGCATGGAAATCTGAACGACTACAGAAAATGCCCTAGCACAGCTGCTGGGTTTTGCCGTCAGAATTGTACAAACGTTTGGAAATATTTTAGTACAAGCTTTATGGCTTGCTTTCCTCAACACTTTATTAATAATTCAACAGTATCAAGCTATGGGTAGCTGTAAACCAAAGCAGTTCCTTCCTTTATTGTGACTTGCAATGAACAGAAACACAGAGAAATGCCAGATCCGAATACCAAGAGCTGAAAGCCATCTATTTTAGTGTATTTTGAATTTAAGTATGTGCATTTAGTTGCATTTGAGAAACCTTATAACTTACAAACAAAATTAACAAACCTTACTTGCCAGTAAACACAATCCACACACTAATTCTGCTATTGACAGAAGATTCTTTTTTTTTTTTCCCCCAGGATATCAGTGAGGTCAAGATGACATCGAACAAGCTGTTTGGAGTAAGGACAGAATCATCTCACCACTGCTGAACTCCAGGACGTAAGCTCTCAGCAGCACCTGCCTGGATGCAACCACCGTGAGTGAATGAACTCCCAGCCTCCAACAGGACAGAGATAATCACCCAATTCTACATTTACTGACACATGTAAAAGCTGTTAAAGAGATGACAGTATGCTTTGACATTAACTTTCACACAATTGTGATTCCAGGAGAGGGTAATGGGGCTTCTGAAGTATAAAAGCAAAATATTCATGACTTGCACATTTCTTTTATTTATTCTTAAAAGCAGAGCACTTCATTTTTAAGGATGGAAGATCCAGTCCCATGATGCAAATGTTATTACAGCTCTTATGTCCTATTTATGCCCTACTTCATGTTTATGCTTGAAACAGAATTTCTTAAATTCATGTATGAATAAAACCATGACAGGAACAGCAGCCCAGCCCGTGCTTCCCTCTCATCAGTCTGATTTCATTTGCTCTTCCCTGTTGATTTTAGTTTGGGGAGGTTTAAATCAAAAAGATAATTACGAAACTTAAATCACGCCACAAAAAATCCACCTTACAGTGCTTAATGTTAATGATTCTCTCCGTGAGAGTTTAAAGTGTGTTTAGACAGCAAGTTAACTCCAACAATTAGCTCATTCCTGCTTGCACAATTAATCAATTTTGTGTCTTGTTCTATAGTATATTCCGTGCTAAAATGACTGCATTAATAATGAAAGACATTAATTTTGTGTCTGAAAGGCACAAAATAAAGCACCTAAAAAGGATTATTTAGTCACTTGCTGATACCAAAACAAATCATTTGGATATAATGAAATTGGCAGTATTCATAGTGTTATTGGATCTGCACTGCCAATTTCAATATCTTTAGTTAGAAGATATATAGGCATTCCCATTTTGGGCTGGGTTGTAATTATTATTAAGATTCTCATCTGATAATTTATTCTACATTAGCTCTAATTTGATAACTTCATTTGCTTTCATGCAAAATAGGTACTGATACATAAACATGACAGTCCCATTAATTTACAACATATAAAAATAATGGTCCAATGTGTCAACAGGAGGGAAGATATTAAAGATACATTAATACTGCCAACCGAGACAGCTAGGGAGGGCAGCCACAGCATCCACACAGTTATGGACCTGAAGTTTCACCCCAAGAAGACACAGACTCTTATGTCAATACCCATTCTCTCCTTCTCAGCCTGGAGTGTGACTTGAGCAGCAAAGAGCATTTTAAACATGAAACGGTTCAAAAGAGAGGGTTGAAATTTTCAAAGGATACAAAGGAAAAAGGGGAAGCTCAGCTCCTCCTGGACACGAGGAATACCTATAAAACCAACCATCATTTTAGATCCTTCTCGAAAAGGGTTCAGGCTGGGATTTATAACTCAACCACCCATCCTGTTTTGTGTGTGATTATATCAAGAAATCGAAGCTCGTTTGTTCATTTATTTAAGATTTTCCCTGTTGCTGTTTCTCTTTACTTTTCTGATGTTACTCAACAGATGGTCAATATTTGTTGCAAGTCTTATCCAATTAAATACATCTTATTAAAGGGTCATCTGCTAGAAACTTCAGTAACACTTTCCAATTCTCATCAGCCGCTGAAAACACAGTTTCATCCCCATGTAATGGTAATTTCTTGGGAAGGAATCATCAACAAACTCTGCATTAAACCAATTGTAGTGAAAAATCTATTGTCAAATTTAAACACCATAGGATGACAAACGTATAGAAACCAACCACTGAATTTCAAACATTTACCCTTTGCTGATAGGTGGAGAACTTTCTTTCCGCAGCGTTTTTGAAGGGTACATTCTGTCCTTAGGTCTGGTAGTTACCAAACAAACGAGGCTGAGGGAAAGACATGAGCTGCAGTAATCCTTTCCAAGCAGCAGATGTGGTATTTATGGTAAATATCTGTGGGCTCATGAAGGGGCAGTACACATATAACAAAGCACAAAGTCATAGGAACGGGTCATTTAATTACAAATGAACCTTTTCCATTTGCAGTAGAACTTTCAGAGAAAAACGTTTTTCAGCACTAAGAAATAGGTGAAAGGGGGAGATCTGCAGCAAGGAAAGCAGTACAGTGGCAGTCAGCAGCATCTCCCATCACACAGGCACTGTAACTTTTAAAACTTGTGCACAAGTTCAGGAGAATTAAGGCAATTGAAGCCACCAGTCTGCTACCTCAGCATGCCACACGCACATTGAGCCCTTCCCAGTTTGCACCACTGGTTCCCCGGGCTCTGCTAGCTCGTACGTCTGCACAGTGGGGGAAGCAGTGCGTCAGGAGACAGGGCTGGCACAGCAACCGTTCCTTCAGACGTGCTTACATGACTACTTTAATTTGACATATGGCACATTACTGTCAAAACCAGTGGTCCTGTCTGCTTGCTGCTATGTATTAACATTTACGCAGCCAATTTTTTTTGGCAAGGTTGGATTTCAGCTGGAGCAGTTCCTTGAGCTTGTTCAATGCACGGAACATGAACATTTACAAAAATGGATTACAGGACCTCCGTGGCAGCCTAGATTTATGCCATGTTGATACCAGATAAAGCAGCCATGTGGTAGTGACCTATGGGGATGTCAGAACCCAATTCACATTGCGCGATGAAGTCAATGAACTGAGATGCTCTCTGCAGTTTGTCTTGATGGCTGACAAAGATATCAAAACATTTTTCAAGCAGAGAAAACACTCTTAGAACTCAATCTTTGTCTCATAAATGAACTCCCAAATTAAGCCTGAGTTCTTGGAAAGCATTACGGATATTCTTGTTATTCTGTCATATAGGACCTTGCCTACAGACACACAGGAAACAGTACACAGGCATTTTCCACTGTATGGTCATGACATATTTGTGCAGTTTTTCTTGGCTCACTGGAGCAGCAATATAAACAGTATCTCTCAGTTTATGTCAGGCAGAATGAATAGTTTTCTCATGATATGGCAAGGTAAATACTATTTTCTATGCCGTTTATTTACTAAAAGCAATACATTAGTGTAAGTAACAAGCTAGGCATAAATGTCAGTGATACGCCAGACAGACATTCATTTGACAATATTGCTTACAACAGGGCAAAAATTTTCAAGTAGCAATACTAGAACCCAGTAAGTTGTCACCTGAATCCCCAAAAACCAGAAGACTGCAAACTGAGATTGCAACTGTTTCTGACTGACCACAAAATGCACAAAAATGGTCTACAGTTCCAAAGTGATGTAAATTAATTGCTGTTACTACTGTCTTTTCTGACCATTTTTCTGCAAGGCTTTACTCTTATTAGACTTATTAGTGCTTTAAAAGGGATCAAAAAGCCAACTTAGCATTGTGTAACCTACCACTCTAAGAAAACAACAACCAAAAGTCAAAGCCATGAATTTGAGCTTTCAGACAACAGTTTTTAAAAGAAAACATTACTGATAAATACAAAATAGGAACTCGCTCTGTTTTTCACATGTTAAAGAAAACCAACTATACAAATATCTCTTGAAAATAAATATCTGAAACCACCTTGTTTTGAATTTGACATACTTTTCCCACTATCTTAGTGTCCCCCTCTTATGTGCAGTGAAGCAAAACAATTAAAACTTTTTGTAAAATGCATTTAACATCATTAGAAATGTGTCCTTCAGAAAGTCTCCACAATGCACTATTGGGATACTGCATTACTCCAAGACCACTAAAAGTACTAGTAGAAGTAGTAGTACCAGTAAAAGTACTAGTAGAAGTGCTAAAGATAATCACCCCACTAGGTACCTGGCTAAGTTAAATTGGTCCTATTTGCTTTTTCTCCTGGAAGTACACAGCAAAATGTGTCATTAGATTCCCTGCTTAACCTTAGAACTCTCTGAGAACTCCAGTGAGACGGGGCGGGGAAAAACACAACCCAAACCAGACACTGAGCCTGTCGTCCAGCCCCAGAATGACATCTGGGAGCAGTTAGTCATAATGTGTGGAACAGGGAACCACATCCCACTGGGCAGCACTGCACCACCAGCTCTGTGTTCCTAAATCACAGCAGTGGGGACGGCACTGTGCACATCCATGCATGCAATGCACAGCCATGAATGCAAGGAGATGCATTCAACGAGCAAAGATCATAACAGATGGTACTGCTGTGTAGTTTCCATGAAGTCGTGCTGAGGAAAGCGTGGATACGATGGAAGCACTTCAAGGGGATAAGATCTCCTTGCTGTGCCACCAAGCCCATACAGTGCTGATGGAAAACAGCAAAAACTGAGCGCGTGTAAGAGAACCTCAAGGTTTATTAAACAATCCAGAAAGTCAGTGGAAAGTCACCTCACTTGTATCATTTTCCCAGTGCTGTAGTATGTTTCTGTATCTCTTACTTCCCAAAACATAATCCAGATACCCATCGCTGCCCATAAATCCCAGTGGATCAAAGCCTGCACATCACAGTGTTTGCCCTTAGGTCTCAGTAACAAAGATTATCCTACAGCAAGTTTGTAGCACCATTTTAATAAAAGGACACATTCTCCCTTGCACCCCTTTGGATATTAGTCCTTATACTCAATAGCCTGAAAAAGGCACTTTTATGTAATGCAGCTCATTCATCACATCTCACCCACACTTCTTAAATGCTGTTTAATATTTCTGATTGTGCACAGGCCATTACTGCAGCCAAAAATAGTTCTTATTTTCAATTATTGTATGGCTTTTAACACCCCACGCTGCAGAGTGCTTAAATCCTTCACAAATTGAGTAAAATAATGCAGAAGAGCTGCATGAAAGCAAGGGACTTACATAAGACTGCATGCTCTCCTTGTAAACAGTGTGACACTGTTGCAGAAGTGGATGGAAAATAACAAATTCCGAGTAGGTTCCAGCTGGCACGCACATGGATAAGTTCTGTGTGAATTATGTTGAAGCAGTATAATAAATTTCAAGCTCCGAAGTTTGAAAGTGAATCTCACATACAGTAAGGCACCATACATCAACACGCTGCTATACGAGGGATCAAGCTTGCAACGATACCTGATTGCAACATGAATTTTCAGAGTGGTAGCAGCTGTGCTTTAAAGCAGTCACGATTAGCACACAAACATGCCATTCATAACGTCAGCACAGAGTGTGAAAATGAGATTGAACCGTGCCTGGCAAATGGACAGGAGAGAGGAGTGAGCGTGAGAAGAGGTCACAATGCAGCACAAAGAGCCTTCCCATTAAAGCTCCTTTGGAACTTCTTACCCCTTCCCCTGCTCTCCAACCTCATATACCACTAAAGCCAAAGATTTTGCTTTGGGATATTAATTGTTACGTCCTAGGGAGAAAAAAAAAGAGACTGAGTTGCACTGTTGCATTGAATGTGATTGGTGAGAATACCTGCAGCTGAACAACCAATCACTGTGTTTGCTCTGAAATTCACTGACTGGATAAAACTCATGATAAACAGATTTATCAACTCAGAAATGGGAACAAGACCAACAATGAGTAACAAAGAAGGGAACAGAAAAAAGGTGTTCCATTTGTTCCAAAGATGTGCGGTGCAGACATCACGCCCTGAGCAGCCCCTCTCCCCCCATGTCAATGCCTTTCAGTTCTGCAGTCTCTCTGCTTTACAGCACGGCTGCAGAGAGGAGTGTTGGTTTGCTTTTTATCATTTTCTGCTCCTTTTTCTTGGACGTGGTTCTGCTAAGCAGCAGCAAACTCCATAATGCTGACAGCGATCACCGTGAGTCTTCCGGTCACCAGAGTGCAGCACCAGTTCCCCAACTGCATAACACGAGCTGAAGAATTTCTGCATTCTGGAGAACAGATTTTTGTGAAGATGCTATTTCAATTGCTTTAAGCTTTGTAAAAATTGTAAAATAATTGAAGATTTCCCCTTTAAGCCTCTGCTACAGAGTGTGTAAGGAGGCATTTCATGTGCTTTTGTTTGTGTGGGGAGAGATCGCATTAATGTCTCAGAAGTGCACAAAGTTTTTCTTAGTTTGGCTTTTATGTCCATTCGGAGCGATTAGCACAGTAAGTCTATTAACAAATGCAAGGGGTTCCACAAGTTCAATTGTGGTAATTAGTCTTATTTCAGCTGTAAATGACTCTCTGCTCTAAAGAAAGATTACGGCTTTTCTTCTTGCTCTATTACCCAATTGGCATTTGAGCCAATCTGCTAAAAGTGTATCTGCTTCAACGGAAGCTCAAAATAACCTATTAAAGGAATATGTAAGTCTCAGAGCTTTTTTTTTCTTTTTTTTTTTTTTTCCCTTAATACTTTAATCTAATAAGAACCATTATATTACTAAGAAATTGTGGTTGAATCCGTTATTCAGCTCTCCTCAGTTCTTTCATAATTCCACTTCTGCTGTCACAATTAAGACAAAACCACAGAGCTACTTCAGTCTGCAACAGCCTCAAGTTATCCTCCAGGCTGCAGAAAACTTCCTCCCATCTCCCATTCCTGATGCTCAGCACTGCCACGGCACGTGGCCCACGCTCTGCTTGCTTCAAGAGCTGAAAAGCTGCATGTGCCTAAGTGTTGGCCTCTGTAGTAAAAAGCTGTTCCCAAAATGTTAATGGCAAGGATGTGCCTATTTTAGCTCATCTTCAGGAGCTTTTGTGCCATACAAGTCCCCCCCCAAGATATATGCTGGCCTCTTCACTTCAGGATCTTGCAAGTGAGGCTTTGTTAAATGCTTTTTTAAATCTACCTGTGATGAAAGCAGGATATAAATGAAACCCCACACCATCCTTTTAATGTGGGAATCTACTTCAGGATAGTTGCTTGTTAGATATAATGATAATTAAACCCACTGCACACTGAAATGGCTTTCAGTCTTTCACGACTCCCCTTTCAGGCACACACTGTTCACTGAAATTCCACATCCAATAATTCTCTTTGCATTTATCATTCTCTTGGAGGGGAATTTACAGCAAAGTCTGTTTTGCTTTATGAGAAAAGAACTTTTATGTTCACATGAGGGCTTCCTTTCCATAGGGCTTTCATTTAAGATAACACAACTGGGCTTCCTCCAAATCCCATCAGCAGAGCTCTCCTTTTTAAGATGATGGACTCTACTGTGAAAATATAAACCCAGGTCTTCCCTTGGTTATGCTGAGGAACACATCCCTTGGCTTTTCTCCTGGTTTACAGCTGATTTTTCCTTGTAAATAAATAATAAAGTTATCCTGCTTCATAACTGACGCATTATGATTTATGAAGCTGCAGTGGGAGAGGGAATTGCATAGATTTTCCTGATTACTGCAGATTTATAAATGAACACTACCGGATTTATCTCATCCTTCTGTGCCTAAAGTTTAGACCTGCTTGAACGCATGGCTTTATGGCCAACGGAGGGAAGCAGGCCCTTCTTTGCAAAGAAATGCTCTTCACACCCTGCTGCAAATGCCTGCATCACAAGGAAGTGCCTCCCACTAGAAGAGACGGATGCTGCTCTATTAGCAAAATGCTTTAGGATGAACGTAATCACATTTGAGGAGAGCCCGTTTCTCTCCATAGGCTATAAAAGGATTCTCAGTTTAAAATTTACAGTGTTGGCATTTAAATGTGAATGGATTAAGCTCATCTTATACGTTGGCTAACGTAAAATAAGGTTTAAGTTAATAGCATCATCTGTGTATGCACTGTGCTTAGAGCCAGCTGCTGGTGCTGGGCTATCTGTCTGAGCACACTGCAGCAAATCCTGAGAAGTCCCTGCACTAGTGGGAACACAAGCCAATGCACTGCCTCGTGCTTTTTGGATTCCATTAGTAGGACACTCACTGAAGACTCCTTTCCTGGGGATTTCAGGTTAAAAACTATTACATCTTTATTCTTGTGCCTAATGTTGCCCTCCCACACAGTGAGTGGTTAGACATCGGATCACATCAACTGACATCTCGCTGAGCATACAGAAAATGTAGTAAAAAGCTCCTTTAGGATCAAGCAGCACACATGCACAGGCTGTCAGACCCAAGCCTCCTTTAAGTAGAGCACACTGACTTTCATCATATTCTGTTCATTCCTTCCCCTTTTGGACCAATTTCTGGACATATTATGCAAGCTGAAAGAATAGATGCAAATTCCCTAGCAGCTATTAGCATGTCTAGACTCATTCATTGACCTAGAAGATGTCTTAATTGCCTCTTTTCTATCTGATGGAAAAAATATGCTCTAATTTTTCCTGGCTGCAATCTTTCTTGTTAAGTTTTCCAACTAAAATGGAAATAACTGTATTTCATAGAAAATCAGCTATATTCCCTGTTCCCTGAGACTGAGTTGAATATTTATCACAGATTTAATGTGATCCACAGGAAACTTCTGTTCATTAAAATGTTTATTATTAGGATATCAGATGTTTCGGGCTCTTTGCTGCTGGCCAAGGTACAGGCTGCTCTCAATGGACCTTACTAGTCCTTTACAACATGCATGTTGGGATATGCTACATAGCACTATGTATTTGTGTGGGTTTTTTAATCAGCATGTCACATCCGTGCATTTGTTGTTTTTTTTTTTTTTAGTTATTTAACAGTTTTTATGTTTTGTGGAAAGGGTTGCTTGAAAATTGTCAGGGGTGTCCAACTTCACAAATGTTATTTATCTGTGACAAAACTGACAGTGCTCTCACACTGCACTTGGACAAGAAATGATAACACGGAGACAAAATGGAGCCAGAGACAGCAGTGTAACTTCTATTGGTGTTGTTCTTGAGGGGATTATTAATGTATTTCCCCTCTGCATGGATTGCCACGTGCCTAAACGTAGCTAACCACAAGGATAAGCAATGCAACTGTAAGGTTAGCTAGTCAAGAATTTGAACCTCAAGGTGAAAAATCTACATTTACATGGTAGGTCTCCATTTGCAGGAAGGAGCCTGGTCCTCAGATGAAGCAATACATTGGGTAAATGCAATATTTTGTGATTTTAAGATTAAAAGAGCCTAAGAAGCTTTTGGACTGTGTGCTGCATCAAATGTACACTGCTGCAGCGCTGAGAACCAGAAGCCAAGAAGTATTAGCAGATTTAAGTGAGGATGCATTTCCCTGATTACTTCCTGTTAATGAAATTTTGTTTTAATCATTTAAACTGTTAATGCTAGTATCAAGAACGCTATAAAGAGGTATTGCATGCACTGCACATCACGTGTCCTTTGTGATAGTTTTATCTCTGGGGAATCACCAGTTGGAATAACAAGCTTTTATACTGAAGAGATCACCAGTTTGTCATGTTAACCTCTTTATTCCAATCCCCTCTCTACATAATGCCCAATGGAAGCAGTAATTAAAGCTGCTATTTATAAGACTGCCAGATTTCCAAACCGAAGCAGAGCGTGAGGACCTGAGTGCTGCAGTGCCCTGCATCGTGCACTGCTCACTGCCATGGGAGGTGCACAAGTTCACAGGAGCACTTATTCCCTCTCTGTACGTTGTGTGTGAGCAGAGTGGCTGTGCTGCCAGAATATTCTTCAGATCTCTGATCCAGCAAAGGGACTGTAGGACTCTGTGAGCCCATTCTAACACACAAAGAAAATGCAAGTAAAAAATCCCAAATCTGTATTATATTGAAAACTTGAAATAAGCCATGCTTTGTAAAACAGAATTTTTATTGCTTTACTCCATATACTTAACACATTTTTCCATTCTTTCAACTACTATTTTTATTCTGCTCCACACAAGGCTGCCTTCAAGGACAGCGTGCTCATTGAGGGTATGAACGTTTCATTCACGGCCTCTGACAACCCGAAAAAGAATTTCACTGCAGAAAATATAGCTGTGTATTTTCCACCAGACTCCCATTATGAATAATACTCTTTCAGACTTGTGTTAAGTGCTTTCCTGGAAGAGTATAATGACTGCAGTTCTTTGGCTCTTCATGTTTGTACTCTTCCCTTACCATGTTCTCAAGAACATACTCAGCTCTAGGGCAGACAATCCTTTGTTGGTGTGGCTGATCACAGCTCCTTTCCTATCAGGAAATCTACACCAGGATTACACCAGAAGAGAGGCCACATCCAGGAGAATGTCTGCACTGTTTGGGTCATTTGTTCATAAAATGAATCTTAAAACAGTGGAGATAAACTTTGAACTAAATTTTCTGCTATAAGAATTCAGCCTTGAATGGTTCCAGGAAAATATAAACAAATAAAATCCGTCTCTGAAAGGTTTCCTCACGCTTTCTGAAGAACTGAGGCACATGGGTTTTCATGTGCCAGAGCAGATCTCATCATGGGAGACATCCAAAAAAGTTACATCACAGATCTGAAACGTTTGGAGCAGGAACTGAAGGATTCATCTTCACTATTCCTTTCAAAAACTTCCTATTTCAAGGAATATTTTTGGTTTTGTGGTTGGATGACAAATCCTTCAGCATTAAAAAAAAAAGTTTGATTAACATATTCCATACTTTGATCGTAGGATAATTGATTCCCTAAGTAGGAATCCTATACGCTGAAGTCCATGATCTGCATAAACTTCAAGTTTTAATTCATAGATGGAAATACCATATTAGAAAAAGGAATACAATAGCATCAAAGTGAAACAAAGAGGAAAATCTGAATAAGAAAAGAAGAATCTGCAAAGGGATCAGAATGGCTATGGGAGTTCTGCACTCTGATGTCTTTTGGCACTGGGGAGAATGAGCTGAAACCGCTCCTGAGATTCCTCCCCATCCAGCAACAGAACACAGACAATTCTTAGAGGTTTTACTGAGGGACAATACATTTTTTCTTATTTATGGCCTCACAATTACCTTATGGAAGGAGTTCATAAGTCATTTTTAAATATCAGTGACTTGTGTTAGGTAGGGGGATGAAACCGCCATCGTCACTCCAAATGGATGTTTGATAGCACAGTAGGAAAAGCCCCATAGCTTAAAGCTCACTTACTGCAGTGCAGAGGTCGATGAGTGCAGCTTTAATTTAAAAAAGCTTAAAGAAGAACCATTTGAAACAATGGCTGTGAAGCAGTGGACATTTATGCTGAGCTGAGCAGACAGCTTCCAGCGGTGTGCCACTTCCATCACGGCTGCAGCACGAAATGGGAAGCTGCTGTGACAGGTACAGCCACGTCAGAGAAATAAAAGCTTCTGCACTGGAGGAACCCCACAGCAGAAGGAGTTAGAGGCAAACTGGAATAGTTAAATAAAATGTTGCCTTGTTTTCCTTGGGAATTAGGAGTTTCAAACTCACACTAATGAGCTAACAAACACTCTGGACACTCTTCTCTGTTGCACATATTATATAATTCTGTACAGAAGTAATGATCAAGTGTCCTAAATACCAGGAGCACTCACATTCCTGGACTAAGACCCCTCCTAAGTGGCCCTCCAGCAAACATTGGCAGTTTTGTGTTTCTTGCTGGACTATGGAAATAACAACTTCAGCTGCATCATATATTCTGGACAGCATCTGGTTCTTTTAAAGCAATGAAAGATGCAAAATATATATATATATATATATCTGTTTCTGTGGCCATAGAAACCCTTCAGCAGCCCTCACCACCCCACAGCACAACACAGATGCTCAGGAACTGAGCTCTAACAGTGGCATGGTCAGCACCCTGCCTCGCTGTCCTGCTGCTTGGGAACTGGGCCACTGCTGCCCCTCTGAGCCTGCCAAACCCTGGCTGCCAGCAGGGAACTGCCATGCTTCTGCTCAGCTTCAGTGCACATTTCAAAATCCCCTTCCTCTTTTGAAATGGTTCCACTGGAAGCATCATCCCACAGGATGTATCACAGGAGGTGCAGTCAGGATTGCAGTAGTGCTCCTCAGCAGCGGGCAACCTTAGAAAGCAACAAGCTTTAGTAAATGCCACATAAGAAGGGGAAAACAGGCAGAGACATTTACTGTGTTTTCCAACACAGTAAACAGGGATCCAGTGATTATTTCTAATTTCTGGAATGCAGTATTTGTGAAATGCAGGACATGGCAGTTCCAAGGTAGGTGCTTTAATATTATAGTAATTACTACATCTTTTCCTTTTATTAAAGTATAATCTTAACGGCCCAGTATTGAGTTGCAGCAGCTAACTTTGAGACTTTCAATGCTTCAGTTCAGCATTTCTGAGGGCCCTTGTTTTCTTAGTTTGTGCATTTAGAGATTAATGTTTGAATCAAAGGCCCTCACAAGTTGCTAGGTGACTGCACTGAGAAAGTCTAACCAAATAAGAAAAGCACTCCTTGAAGATGAACTGAAAAGGGAAGCAAACACTGTTTGTTCACCACGTTGCTGCTGAAGCATGCACAAAGAGAGCTTCAGAACTGAACCAGAAGTGTTTATTTGGAAAATAAATACCTTCTTTCTTTCTTTTTTTGGCATAGCCTTTGGCAGACTGACTAAACAGCAAAAGGCAGTATTAACGGATTTGAGAAGTTACCCTTATGTAAGTCACCTTATAAAAAAAAATGTTCAAAACTGCACTGTACTGAAAGCTGTTCTGCTGTTGCCCTTCTACATATAACTCATCCTGGGTGTGAGCTCAGGCATAACGTTTCTGCCACCTATTTGCCTTTAAAATCCTGGCTAAACTGCTTTTCTATGGAAATCAAGATACAAAATGATTTTCAGAATACAATTCTGCAAAACAAAAGAGGGAGAAATATCAGGAATACAACAGTCATCCTTAGCAGCCCACTGGCACATCACTTCCAGATCCTGTTGTGAGATGCATGAGCCATGCAACATGATGCCAAGGAACAGACCCTGCAGGAGTCATAAAAACAGCAGCCACTTACTTAGGGGTGCTGGTGAGTGCATAACTCCAACTTCTCCTGATCTCTACCTTTAATTCCTTACATAAAAAAATACCCTTAGCATGTTTTTGGTTAAATTCTGACCAGAACTGCCTCCAAAATGCTGGAACAGCCCAGGCAGAAAGTTATTTTGAGCTGCAGACAGACCTGAGACACATCTGTTTTGTTAATAAAGACATAAACATTTACTAAAATCACTATTTTCTGTACTTATTAATTCTGACTTCGACCAAAGATGAGGTTCAAAAACTGACACGCTGATACTGAAAACTTAAAACTCCATTCCAAAGTGATGGCAGTTCCTCAGCAAAAATACACTTCAAATATCAGGACATGTAACCTCTTTTCCCACATTGCCTTTGCTGCCATGCCGCTGTGTTCCCAAGGCAGCAGGCCAAGCAGACGTGGGTGTGGAGCCAGTCCTGTATGGGTGGGACGGACTCAACTTCAGTCTGCTCTTTCATGCACAGATCCCCAAGATGAGCTCACACCACTCTTTGAACGGTGAGGGAATTTGTTCCCATTATTCCTAGCTGGAAGCTTAAACCGAAGCAGAAAGTTATGGAACCAGTGGTTCAAAAATTATACAGAATAATATCATGGAAAGCTCCATCTGGGAAAACACTCATGTCCTCAGCGTACGGCTCCTTCAGTGGTGACAGCCCTGGGAACACAATCCCCTGCATGAATCCCTCCCCTTCCCCACAGCATGGACCGACTCCGCGTTCTCCTTTCTGGCAGGATGTCTGCTGCTTCCTGCCAGCTCTGAGCAACCAGCCCACCATCCCAACACATGGCAAAGAAAACTGAGGCAAACATTCCAATCTGACAGCTTGCTGGAGAAGGGAAGAGGAAATCAATTAGAATGGAGGCACAGAGCTTCTCCCCCTCCTCTCCCAGCGCTGGGTGGCAGTGGCCACGTTAGTCAGCTGGCACTGAGGGACCAGGCTCCGACCCTGCCCCGATGGGTTGCTTTCAGCAAAAACAAGATGTTAACACAGCACTGATTTGTCTGCCAACAGCATCCAGCTCTTCTGTGACTGGAGCCCAGAGAAGCTTCTGCTGAGATGCAGACACGAAGCAGGCTGCGAGCACACAGTGACTTGGGTTTTCTCTGAGGTCACTAAGGAGATGAAGCTTTAATTCTTCCCACAAAAAAAATAAAAAAAATAAAAGCCCTCAAAATCTCTGCAGCAAGCTGAACAGCGCACAGACGGCGCTGAGTATTTCCTATAGTTGCCTATAGATGTGAGCCTTCGTACAGCTAAGAGGAATAAAACTGCAGATCAACACTCATCTGGCTTATCGATTCTGATATTAAGAAGAAAAGGCACAGCAGGAAAAGGACGGAGGGGGAAAGAGGGGAGGAGAATGGTGACTTCTGCACACTGTGCGGGTGAGAAACATGCTTCTGAGTCGTGGCCTTTGTACACGACCAGGTACTGGCACATGGCAGTGTGTGGGCAGTGCTCTCAGCTCCACCTGTCCGACAGATCCACTGATATCTGATCTGAAAAGTCACACAGTGATGGGGTTTTTCAGAAACCAAGCTGAAAAGGGGCTGAAAGTCTCCTCCACACCCAGGCCCCGTACAAAATGCCCTTCGTTGCTTTCAAAACTCTTTTTCTTGGTTTATCTGTCTGGATTTTCTTTCTTTTCTTTGACACATATCTCTTACATGACACAGCCTTCCCTACAACACCCACACTGCTGGGAAAACTCTTCCCTAAAACTTCTATAGTGAACAGTCTCACTTTTCTTTCAGAACAGCATTTCAAACACTGCTCTCCTTCAGCAGTTGTGTAACTGAGTGCTTTTATTCATAAAGATTTCTTGTAGTATTTTCTTTCTGTATTTCACTGTCAAAACAACTCGGCATACAGCTTGAAACACACCATGCACTATTCATTTATTCCGTGCAATGAGCTATTGCCTTCTGATTTCTTCAAATAGCAACATTATTAAAGATAAGGAAGTTTTCTGTGTTCCTTTAGGATTTGCCTCATTTCACTGTGGACGTGGCAGCCTGAAATAACTGCAACACCACGTTATGTTTGTGTTGTAAGAACAGAATCGACACCAGACAGAGCTGATTCAAGAGGAAAGCAGAACGTTAATTCTGTGTCACTTTCATATGCACAGTCCCCAGAGTACTCAGTTCACTTAATATTAATTAGGAAACCTTATGTAAGTTAGTTTAATACATTCAAACTGAGTTTTGTTCTTTTTTATTTAGAGCTAGAACATATGATCAGCCTAGCTTTGCCGAAGTACCTAATTAGCCATCTGCTTCTCGAAATTTTGTTAAATATGTATTATATAGCTTTAAAAAAAGGGTATTCTATCATCCCATGTATTCTTCTCTAATGGTACTGAAGTGCATGACTGATGAAGTCTCCTCTGTTGCACAGAAACGTACCCCGAAGACAAAGCTGCGCCCTCATTTGGTACCACGACAGAACAGAGCAACAGGGAAACCAGACCAGAGCATCTCAGTAACGTGCAATAACATCCTGAAAGCCTGGAAGCAACACTCAACAGCAACAAAGCAACAACACACACACACATCTTCAGCAGAGCTTTCCTTTTCTCTTAGAAGCAGCGGTGCTCTGAGGAGCAAAAGACTCACCTGAAACCCAAAGGTTCCCTTCCCATTTTGCAGCTTTGCTGATCTCTTAACCAGCCAAGGACCAGCAGAGCTCAGCTAAGCCAGCACAACAATCCTAATGCTATTAAGCAGGCAATCCAATTAAGCCATTTCCAAGTAGTGTTTGTCATTAAAGAGAACTGTAAGTGAACAGCAAGCATGTCCATATCTGAAAATCAGTAATGTGGACTGTCCAGAAATAGTCCTGCCAAAGCTCTGAGCTCAGTGTGACAGGAAGCAGGAGAATATGGTTTCAGGGTTTTTGTAATTTTAATGTCAAGAAGCATTTGTGCTCCACACTAGATAACCTTTTCCTTGACTTACACAAGGAGTTTGGTCACAATCAACATGCTGTAGAAATGTGCTGACAAACATGCACACAACTTGCTCTGCCAAAATGCTCAGTGCCAAAGAATATTACCCTCTGACGAGCCCAGTTCCAGCACTAACCACACTTACATTTCCAGGAATCATTCACACCATCCAAGTATTTGCTGCACTTCTTAATAATGCTGTTTTTCTCTGGTATTTTCAAAAGTGAAACCAAAAGAAGCAGGCTTTCTGAGCTGCTGACATGAAAATGGATGGAAAGATTGTCCTTGCAGAAAACAAGCAGCCCCAACATCATGCTGATTCTAAATAAAATGCTTTGCATCTGGAATTGCTTGTATGCAATAAAATGAAAATTGATGAAAGGGAAGGAGAGGAGACACGTGTCTGTGCAGGAAGCCATCTGCTGAGCAGGGGAACCATTTCTTCACTACAAGAAACCCTCCAGTGGTTGGTTGGAATGATCTGATAGCCAGCACCAGGTACAGGCAGATCAATCATAGATGGCTAATACATTCTTGTTCATTTAATCTTTATAAAATTCAGTTAAACATTAATATTAACTAATAACAATTACATCCCTATAAATATTTAATATATAAGTGGATCAATAAGTCAAATTTTCAGACCCAGGATCCTCGTTGACACAAGGTGGAAGCATTCCTTCTGCACATAGGGACAGCAAACACTGGCTGCTTCCCTTCAGCAACAACAAAATGCAGGAATGGGAAATATCATGCCACCATACTGAAAATAACTGTAGCACTTTAGCTGAAGATCTGGACACAAGCATTGCTTATCACATAAGGCAATGAGAATGGCCATCAGCAATTTCATGCTGCTTTGATTTTTAAGTCAGCTCAATACTTAAGGGGAATGCGTGGAATATACACACACTTCTTTCCAAGTAAACTCTAAAGAACTGGGGAAGACAGGAGAGAATTTCACTCTCTTAAGTAAAGATTTAGTGTTGTTTTTTTCTTTTTTCAATTACTATTATATTTATTTTATTTTTTAAAGGAAGTTCAGATCAAAGATAGATTTTCAACACCAAGACATAAAAAGTAAACAAACCCTTAAATTATCTCAGGTACCTCCTGCTTGAAAAACATGAACAACAACATCATTACTCATTTCTATTCATCTCAACTTCAGTGCACTGCTTCCAGTTCACATTCGCAGGAAGCAGAAGGAATGTGCATCTAGTTTTGTGCAAAAAAAATCATTTTTCAAATGCAATCTGCACTGATAATTTCGGACATCACAAATCCCAACTGACACTGCACAGTGTGAAAGTCAGAGATGAGTGGCAGCAATCACATTTCTTAGAAAAGGCAGCAGGGAGGGGAGAACAAGTGATTTTATTAAAATCTTGATCAATTTCCAAGAAACAGACACTAAGTTCATCTTCTGCTCATATCACATCTGAAAATCCTGCTGTTCCTTGGGAGAAAAAAGGATGACTGTATTCAGTTTTAGTCATAAGTCTGTATACGTAATGGATCCACCAATGACAGTGTCTCCTCTGAGTATGTGAACCCAAATACTGAGCCACGATTCATCTGACTTGCAAGCAGCCAGCTCCTTTGTCTTCCCTAACTCGTGTTCTGTAAGAGAGAAAATAAAACATCAAACTCAAGGATTTCTGCTCCCTGGAATGGCAGAACTGAAATTCAGTGTATGAGTAAACACCTGAAGGGAATGTCTTCATAACACACTGAGAAATGCTGCAGGTAAGAGTGGTGCTGATAACTGTGGGTGAGGCTGAGGCAGCAGAATGCAGAGCTGGGACATAGCACCCAGTGGACCTCTGCTGCTCAGGCTCAGCTTCATGGAAGGCACTGATTGGTAACGCAGAAGGGATCACTGCCAACACACTTTAGAGGTACGATGCAGAAAGAAGGCAGATTTATGAAATCTGTTGTCTACATTTTTCAGGTAATGAAGTTCTCAGGATAAGTCAGGAGTTTATTTTTTTAACAGTTCAGACAATTTTTAACAGTTTGCTTACATTATCTCTTAAAAATACTTCCTATTGTATGAAAAATGTGTATTTCTAGAAACTGCTCAGTTTCTGTAAGAAACAAGGAATTGGAGGATGCCACCTTCTTCCCATCACCAATAAGACTCAACCACCAAGCCAACACCCAAAACCCCACAAATCCAAACACGTCCTGAGACAAACAAAGCAACAGGAGCCCTGGGTTGGGAGGGACATGTGGGATGTGTCACAGCACCTCAAGGACAGTCCCAGCTCAGGGGCATGTAGGAGGCAGCCAGGAGCTGGAGCAGTGCAAAGTGCAGCACTATGATTCATCCCGACCATTGCTGACTCCTGGTACAAAGGCACACGGATAACTACTGAAAAAAACAAAAGCTGAGAAGGTAATAAAATAATAATGTTATTGTAAGGGAAAAAAAAAAAAAACAAATAACAAAAAAGCATAAGGAAAAATAAACAGAAAAAAATAGGAGGAATTCAAATGCAGTTTACCGCAGATTGCTTGTTCATATACCCAGCTGCAGAAGTAATAAAGATCCCAACCACCTCCTCATGCAAATGATTACCTCCAGACCAGGCCCTGTGTTTTTGCATGGCACCCAAGGACACGCAGCAGGAACTTCCTGCACAGCAGCACTGTGCTGGCTGCAGCCCTGGTACCCACCAACCCACATCACAGACTGGGTCCTGTGTGGCACCAAGCACATCACACAGCCAGAAATCTGAGCAGGCTGCAAATTCCAAGATATTTGGAAAAATACTTTCATGCCAGAGGTGGTCCACCGATGGGATGGGATAGGACAGGACAGGACGGGATGGGATGGGAAGAAATCCCTGCCCTTGGGGTGTTCTAAACCCCAACGCATGATCCTGAGCCAACTGACCACACCTTAAAGCTGGAGCCAAAGCTCCAAGCAGGGGAACAGGAGAGGACTTCAGAGGTTTCTGCCCCTCCTTTTGCTCTCGTGCCCAATCCATTCAATGGTTCCATGGAAAAGGGAAAGCTGGGGGTGGGGGAAACAGTTTACTCTCAAAATACTCTGCAGCTTTGAAGTCAAGTGATGCAAAAGGTCAGACCTCTGGTGGGGAAAGGAAAGAAATGTCATGTTCTACTTTCATTACCACCCACTGCAACTTTGCAGGTGACTGATAGTCACAAAGAACACAAAGAGTCGGATGAAGGCTTTGTCCTGAGCTTCTGCTGGCAGAGCCACCTGACCTACTGGCTTGCTCATCAATTAGGGAAGATGGTAACAGCACAGTAATACAGCTCGGCTGTATTCTTAGATCATTCTGCTTGCCCTTTTCTCAATCTTTAAAAAAATATATACTTTACTAACCCATTTTTTACAAAGCTTAAGAAAGGTGTGTTAGCTCTGGGATCTGAACCAATGCTCATGACACAATTGCTCAGTATAAAATGGGCTAATGGAAAACTGGGCATCATTTACAACGTGCAACTTCAGCTTCCTTCACCGAGATGTATCTGTGCCCTTAAGGTTGTCCTACTAAGTACTTCAGATAGGCCAAGAGTGTTTGGGATCAGTACTTCGAATCCTGTTTGTTAAGGCCTGTTCCACACAATGGAAAACGGTAGCTTTGGATAAAATGCTTTCATTTTGTTTCAAAAGCTTGGAAAAAGCCAGTGCTCTATTCTTCAAATTAAACAAGCATGGCAGTAGTGGTAGGTGGGTGGGTGGACTAGATGATCTTGGAGGTCTTCCCCAACCTTGGTGATTCTATTATTCTGTAACTTAAAGAAAACAACAAAACAAGCTGAGTCTGGGGATATATCGATCTTTCGCAGAAAAGTCAAACATCAGAAGAGAAATCCACTGAGGTTGTATGCAGTGTTGACTTTAAACAGACAGCTCAGTCCGTAACAATGAGGGGATACTCCAATTTGTCATGAAATACAATGACAGTAGACTACCAAAGACTTCTGACAACTGTCTTTGACCATTGCAATTTTGCTGACCGTTGATCAACAATTATTTCAATCCCCAGATGCAGCCATGGTTCCACACATGCAGCCTGAGCTGGAAACTCATCATCTCCTGCCCTCCCCATCTCAGGTTGCTGGCCTCGCCCACACGATGCTTCACTTCCAAGCAACTCTCATTGCTCTCCCCACCCATCCTCCAAGCAGCTACCCAAACCACAAACAGAATGAAGCTCAATACCCAAGTCGCTGTTCTATCGCAACTGGTTTGGAACTTTGAAACCCAAATGGCTCAAAATGTACCACTTCTTATTTTCTGGTTAACAAATAACGACTTCTTTCTGTATTACTAATGGAGCCTGAAATTAAAATAGAATTTCAGCTCTGCCACCAAGAGCAAGAGCTGCCCCATATGCTGCTCCCTCCAGATGAGAACGCACCTGGGCCATGGAGCACTGTGTTCCATAGGGTTTCCCCCACTGGGCTTATGAAGCTGGCTTGGGTCAAGCTTGGAATCAAGCTACCTCAGCTAAGGAGGCAGCAATGGGGCATTGTAAGCACATCACAGAGCTTTGGGCATAAGAAAATGAGAGAACTGAAGCAAGAAGGCATGCAAGCAGAATAAAGGAGCACACTGCATCCTACTGAATGGAAAGGAACCTCAAATACGGGCTTCAAGCACCTTCTGTGTGTGGTTTTACACGTTCATGAGACATATTTATGCCCCAAACTGTGCTTCTATAAATTATGGATGGTACTTATTTTGCTTAGAAGACCTGGAAGAGGTCAGAAAGGACACGGATGTATCCAGCTGTTACCTGCCTACAGGACTTTTAAACTTTCTTTATGATAAGCAGTGTAATTGTTACAGAAAACGTCTATATAGCAAGACAGGAAGGAAGGACAAGTTACAAAGGCAAAGAAAATGTTCAGGTCAGTACAGAATGGACATAACAAGAGCAAACATTCAAAAGCACAAAGCTTGCCTGCCATTGTTCCTAATGGCCTGGTTTTCAGAACGTAATCCAGGCCATACCTCCTCTCCCAATGAGAGGCTGGTTAGGGCAACACAAGGACAGCCTGCAGCTGCTGAGGGTACATCCTTTGAAAGCATGGTACGAAATGAAACTCATTTCACATGGGCTATGTTCCCAATAATATCTAACATTCTCCATCAAACTAAGCAGTTTATCATAGGATTACAAGAAGATTACTGAAATGCATCATATAAAAACCCCACCAAACAGATTTTGACACAGAGACAGCCTGTGAGGAGAAAAAAAATGTCTGATAAGATCTTAGGATCTTTCTGTTCATTCTCAGCTCTTCTTATAATCACATTGTTACATTTTCACTAATATTACAACTTCTATACATACTAATAAAGGATTCTAGTTTCAATTAATTTTTTCTATCTCATCAGCATTTACTAGCTCAAAAAAAATCCCCTTTCTAGCTGAATATAGCAAAATCCTACTTAAATGGGAACAGAGGACGGAGAAGAACCTCCAGGGTAATCGAATCCAGCCCCCTGCTGCTACGGGCAACCGGGACACAATCCTTTCAGAAGGTCATCTTCCAACCACCAGGTTTCTGGGACCGAGCTCCCTGGGAAGCTCTCCCAGGACGACTTTCTTCTGATAGTCATAAAATCTGCCGTTTTCATCCTAAACATATTCATGACATATTTCTTTGTCCTCAGATTAACACAAGAGCACTGTCACGAATGATGAAAGCACTTCTGAGATACACCTGCCACTAGCAGCACCGTAAGTGGAAAAGGAACAAAGTACAGTGTGATAGAAATAAAGAGCATTTTAGTGCTGAAATAACAGGCTGCATTTTTAAGTACAGCTTCGTAACAGCAGACCAAATACTCGATGGAAAAAATCTTCAGTATTTGCTGACCAATTCTGGCTGCCACCAGGTACAACTTAGCAGCAGCAGGAAACAGACATGATGGGATGAAAAGTGGCAGCACTGTGAGAAAGGGTTATTTTACCTCTGAAATTGCTGCTGAAAAGAAAAAGAGCACGAACTTCCATTTGTTGTAATTAGAAGGAATTAATTAAATGGATTTTTAATGGGGAGCTTTCTTCCTTTTCCTTTGTAGAAGGATGACAGCACCCATTGAAAAGCTTGGAATGCACTGAAGAGATGCAAGGTTTTGCACTGTCCAGGAGACACACAGCTCAGAATAGCCACGGTCAAAAGAGCCCTTACACTCATTTGCAGAGAGCACAACATCTGTCTGCTTGGAAAACTTGCCATGAAGTTCATCAGCTGTCACTTTGGCCATGCAGGTTCCTACACAAACCATGGAATAATGCAAAATAGACACGTAATGGGAATGGTCACAAACACAGATGCTTTCCCCTCACATTTAAATTTGTGCTTCTTAAAATACCAGAAGCAGCAGCACCCCGTTTCCTCTGTTTAAAACTTCCTGTGTTATACACTGCTGTGGATTTCCACTTACATTTCACAGTGAAAACTACTAATAAAATAATTAAGTTTTGTAATTTAACAGTGCCTTCTTCTTCTTCTTACATCATATATCTGAAGATATTAATAGAGGCCCTAAAAATAAGCATCACACAGCATGGCCACGAGAGATACCTAATACTCAACAAAATGCAGTTGAGGGGACGAGTACCACTGCTATTTTTAGCAAGAATAACATTTTCCTGTACAAAGTACTTAGGGGACTTTGATGGGAAAATGAAAAAGCTGAAAACAAAGAATGCTCCAACTCAGTGTCACCTGGGCTCTCCCTTCCATCCCGGGCACAGAGCACTATTTTTGCTATACCCCATTTCAGAATTTTCCTTTGGTATTTGGGGGAAACACAGAGGTTTGTGTGTGTCCCTGTTCAATGCAGGGAAATGAGACCAGACAGCCTTTAGGGGACCCTTCCAGCCCAAACCACCCCACGATTCTATGCTCTTCTAATGAGAATTAAGCTTGATTACACAATGATTTCAAACGAATACAGTTTTAATCTTAAATGCTATAATTGCACAACAACCTGCAAACAAATGAATTCTGAAAGCTTAAAAAAAAGAGGTGAGAGATGACTGCATCTGAATGCACTGATTGTCTTTAAAGTTAAATTTGTTAAATAAGCTGTTTCCTGGGCTTGAACACAGAATTAACAGCTTCAACTTCGGAACATCTGACCTAAATAGGGAACATTGTATTTAAGTATAGGTGGACTATCATGTAGCAAATCTCCAGTGCATTTTGCAGACAAACTGAGCATCAACAATAATTGCATGGATTGATCTACCCTGCACCTAAACTGATGCAAGTGATTAAAATGACAGAACAATAAATCACAGCAGGAACAGACCATGGGATTTTTTCCCCAAATGAAATGCTGTTATTAGTTAGTAACACAAATAAAATAAAAACCTACCTGCTTCATTCGCATCAGTGTGTAATCACTGTGTGTCTTTCAGTTCTCTCAAATGATCTGAGGTTGTCTTTTTTGGCAAGTGCATCTTTATCCCCATACACTTTACACATGGTCAGCAGAAGGCAAGCTGTGATGTACAACTTCATCACTGTCACTATTAAACTTGGGGTTACACATCTTTAATTGCCACAGCACTCTCAAAGCAAGCTGCTTACACCGTAACTTACAGTACAGAAAGAAAAAATTAATATGGGAACACGAAGTGCTGTTATCAAAACCATACATCATGGGAATGCAGAGTCCAGTCAAACTGATAACCATTTCCAACAGCCAACACCTCTGAGAGGGACAATGGCGATGAAATGTGGTGTCTCACATCTTTTTAATTCCTGTCCAAGTTTCATAGGAGGAGGGTGGGACCTGAAATGCCATGCAGTGCCGTGCCGGGAGGAGACAGCACTACAGTGCCAGTCCCAAGGATGGCTCATCTAGTACTGAGATGAGACTGGCAGAATCAATACTCCTTGGTTAATTATTGTAAGGAGTAATAAGTAATGCCTGGGGGGAGGTGCAGTGCTTGCTCCAGATCTTCCCAAGCAAGATATTCAAAGTCTCAGCACTCAAAGCACAAAGCTGCTTCCCTTGGCAGAGGTGTTCTGTGGGGAGAAGTGAGAAGCTCTCCTGACACGCGTGGCTCTGAAGTGTCAGCTCCCAAATGTTCAGAGCACTTCATTTGAATAGGAGAAACAAAGCAGGTTGCAAGTGCAACGCTCATTTCTTAGACTGTTACCCAGAGACCACTCCTAAAACAATAAAAGCAAGACATAATAAACTGTGCTGCTTTTCCATTATGAAGGATTTCAGATTTATCCAGCACATGCAGCAACTGATCTGATTTACTGTCCCTGGGGAACCTCAACGCTTTACCAAAAGTACCTTAAGTATTTTGGCTATGCTGAAATGACAACTGGTGGAAAAGCAGAATAACTGAACCTGAGGATCCTGCCCTTAAGTAATCACAGCTTGGTGCCCCAGGCAGGGTTGCCTGGGTGTGAAGGTGAAGAGGATGCTCCTGGAGGACAGAAGCGATGTCAGTGTGAGCAGATTATTCTGCACACAGGGGAGTTTACAACCATGTCATACGCTGTGCTTTTAATGCATTTCTCTCATTCCATCAGCTTCAAATAAGGAAACATCCCAAAGCCAGGGACAGCATGCTGAATTTCTTGCTATCTGTTACTATAAATAACTTTTCCCTGCTTTTTAAGACACAGCTGTACCAAGTTTCTACCAGAAAGAGAATGAAAATGGCACTGACATCGATTTGCTGCAGTGCTGTTCCAGAAGGGCTGCGTGTGGTCCCACCACCGCCCCTTCCTCTGAAGGCACATCGGTCACAGTTGCACCCTTACTGCCTTTAAAGGAAGCTTTAAAGCTTTAAAGGAAGCTTGACAACAAGCTTTTAAAACGTTTCCTCTTTCTAAACAGAATCGGGCTTTGAGAAGCAGATTCTGTGAGCACAGTTTGCTGCCTTAACCATGACCCAAAAGCAGCTCCAGGCTCTGGGAGGAGGATTTTAGACTTCAGGATCACAGCACACAATGCTACTTTCTCACCCGTTGGCCTCAGCCCTTGCACGTGGCCTCCTGCCTGCAGGCCCATCAGCATCCACAGCAACGTGCAACAAACTCTGAGACCAGCACGGGATTCCTGTTTAAATCCTGCGAGGGACTGGGGCACGGGGAGTGGTGCGCTGACTTCTCGACCTAAATACATAAAATCTTAGTGAAGAAATCACAATTTAAATTCACACCTGTCAGGCAAGTGATAAAATGACAATGTTGGAGCAGTGACAAGCTCGGCTCTGGCATGGGCAGGGTTGTTGCAGTTTACAGAAACTCAGCACAGAACTGAATTAGTGCCAGTGGAATGGATGATCCTAGGGCAGATTACTCCAGCACCAGCAGCCACTGGGAGAGGGATACATTATGCACTTGTTCTCATTTAAGCAGCACTCAATTCCTGCAGCATCCTACGGAAGGCAAAAGAGGTTTAGCACAGAATACGTTTCCCTGTCAGAGGACCAGATGGAAGAGGGAGATAACTCATCCTCCAGGTAAGGGAAATGAATTACAAAAATATGTCCTGAGTTAAAGACAAAGAGGAGCAAATCTGCTTCTAGGCAACTGCCTCCTCTCCAGCACGCTTGAAAAGAAGCCAGCAGCTCCAGAGCTGCATAGAGAAGGGCAAAGGCAAACACAGAGAACTCAGGACAAGGATTCTGGTAAAAACAAACACACCTTGGCACAAGGCTTTGTGCTCATACATAAAACCATTACAGCTTTATCTCATGTCACATATTCTGGCAAAATCTATAACCCAAGCGCTGCTAAGTATTCACCATGGTACGGGTGGAGAAAATATTGGTCTGAGACATAAATGAGACTTAATGCAATTACATTTTAATGATTTTGAGAACGCTGAATCAAAGACAGAAGTGCAAAGCTTCTGCCTAAAATCAACGTTGGGCATCCCCAGCTCACAGTGCACCATAAGCATGTTAAGATCTGCAAGGCCACGGGAAAAGGAAGCCCACGGGTATGTATGCACAGGTAAGGGGCAGAACTGGAACATCTGCATCGATGCAGACATTTTTTATTCCTAAAATAGGACCTCCACGAACGGTTCTTATCAGGGAAACAAATCTCATTGTAGAACCATTATTTGTATGTTACACGTGTTAAACAATAATCAGTGCTCTACCTCTCCTAAAACCAAAGTCCAAAATACGCATTAGTAGAAGATTTTTTTCTATTTTAAGCCCGTGGAATTCTCAAAGGATTCATCACCCGGAGTGCTTTTTATTCTGTCTTAGCAAGAGGGAGAGGGTAGATTTAGACTAGATATTAGGAAGACATTCTTTACAGTGGGGATGGTGAGACACTGGAACAGGCTGCCCAGTGAGGTAGTGAACGCTCCCTCCCTGGAAGCATTCAAAGCCAGGCTGGGTGGGACTGTGAGCAAGCTGGGCTAGAGGGAGATGTTCCTGCCTAGAGCAGGGGGCTGGATCTACATGATCTTAAAGTTCCCTTCCAAACCGAACAATTCTATGATTCTATAAGAAATACAGAACTCATTATCTGCTTTCAGGGCTCCCACCCCAGGTGCCACAGCAATGCCATACAGTTCTGGTGCTGCAGTGGCCACTGGAGCACGGGGAAGTGATGCTGGTGGACATAACACAGCACGAGGCTGCAAGGATGGGCACAGGGCTGCCAGAATTCCTAGAGTAAATTGAAGGATTCACCTGGGCAATCGTCAGAGGAACAAAGATTTGGAGGGCTCCAAGGGGGTGCTCAGGCTCTGAGCAGTGCTGACTGTGAGCCCTCACTCCTCTGCTCAGCACCGCTGTACTGAGCCACGTGTCATGCCAGCAATGTTCTTCCCATCCTATTACACAAAAGACTCAGACATATTTCCAACAGATGCATTTTGTACTCCAGTAATTTAGTGATATTTCCTGATGGCTGGTTAACACAAAAGCTGACGCTGGTTGATCCAAGGACTGCATCTGTTCCTCTGCATCTCACCAGCGGGGCACTTCTAGTTGCTGAAAGAGATACTGCAGAAAAACAAATTTCTCTCTGTTCTTAACCCTCAGCCTTAAGGGATAAATAATTTGCCCACTCAAAAAGAACTAGAATTAAGGAACCCACATTTCTAAAATAGCCTGAAAGAGGGAAACAAACACACAAACCAAAAAAAAACCCCATATAACGCACACACTTCAAAAGACATTTTCTTATTAATATTATGTTTAACATACAGGGAAAAAAAACTTACTTCTTGATCACTTTCTCAAACAAGGTCATTCTTTTAAGATGAGAGGTAATGGCCTTCAGCTGCACTTGGGGAGGTTCAGGTTGGTACTAGGAAACACTCCTCTGAACAGGTGGAAATACAACTTGCACTGCTGCTGGGGGAGTGGGGGGGTCACTGTCCCCAAAGGTGTCCCAGAACCACAGGGATGTGGCACTGAGGGATGTGGTGATGGGCACAGGTGGGTGGGTTGGGGTTGGGGTTGGGGATGTCAGGGGTCTTCTCCGGCATTAATGATCCTGTGATTCTTTCTCATCACCTGTTCTTCTCTGATTAGTACATGCACACAGCAAGATAACCTGAATGGTTCTCCCTGACACTCCAAAGAAACTACAGACCAATGAATCTTTCTGATGCTTGTATATAAGAGAATTACTATAAGCTGCATAATCAGCATAGTTAAAATACCAGTATTTATGTGACAATGTTTTCAGGTAACATTAAGAGACTATCTTGCTATAAAATTGAAATTCCAATACCAGCTCAAGCAAGTAATTTTCACTCCAGAAGAATATGGAAAACTATAGGATAATCTGCACATATCAGCATGCCTAGCATCTCTCTAGGCTGCTAAACATGCTGTAACAAGGGCATCTTACTTTCTCAAACACCAATGCAGAATTCTGCCTAATACAAAGCTACAGTCCTCCAGAGGATCACTGCACTGCAAATAAAAATAAGTACTTAAGCCTATATGGGTAACTGCAAATTAAGGTCAGATCCCCATAGGTGCTCCATATAGAGCAACGTACGAGATAAATTTTCTATTGACTCTGATTCCGATCCACTCACACAAAGCAGCTTGGAAGATCCAGGCTTTAGAATATTAAGGGGAAAATTTATCAGCTCAACAGGAACACGGTCCTGCACTCTTACAGACTCCAACTGCAGACTGATATCAATTGGAAGTTCTGGAAATACATCAGTTACACTGCCTGCTGGCCAACCTAGTTTCCATTCTCCGCACTTCACATTTGATGGCTCTAAAATTAAACCCTGCTGATTTTATCACCAATTTCCTCTTCATTTTGCCACATTAGATGTCAAATGATCTGTATGCCTGACACTGCCCTTTTAATTATTACAACAAAAGCTTAAAGATACCACACGCACACACACACTCCAATGGCTCAACGAAACGTGGGCGCTGAGAACTCAAAGGTCAATATTTGCATAAATCGTACAAAGGCCAAGAAAGAACAAAACTTATTAAAAATTAAATTCCATATTAAGTTCAACAATTAGTACTCTTCCTAATGCGTTGATTTAAATCACAAAGTAAGCTCCGTGGATAGCGTTTAGGTCTTCATTAAAATTTACTGAGCATATTTATCAATGCTGTCTGCTGCAAGCTTGTTTATAAAGCCTGCTGAAGCCCAGTCAGAGCTCCCCAATACATTAATGATGTACGATGAAGTCTTTTATGCCCTTCATCAATCTTCGGTTACATGTTTACTTAAACAATCAATACTCCAAATCTATGTTGTGTCCATAAATTCATGGCCTCGCATCAATGAATTTGTTGATTACATGTCTTCCAGCACGGTCTCAGATGCTGTCAGCTGTATATTAACCCACCCACGTTTTACGGTGCTGTTGTCAGGACTCAAAAGCACTTAAGATGACAGCAGCAGCAGCAGCAAAAAGCCCTTGGACTCCCACATCCCAGGGTGCCCATTACAGAGACTGGGTTCTTTAACTCCCAGAGCTGTTGTTGCAGCAGACAGACATAGAAATGCATAACAGTACGGACCCTGAGAGGAGGTTAAGACATGAGTGTGCAACACATACAAAGAGCTCCTGCAGAAACCAGGAAGGGGATGTGGTGGTAACAAGGTTTGTCTTCCCACTTCCATTACAGAAATGCCTCTTATCAAGCCATTTACAATGCACTCACTATGATTTCTACTCCATCAATTAATAATACCAACGTACCACAAAGGCAGTTCTGACACTAACACTAAAGAGCCTACATGATAGTTGCCAATGTACAGGTGAGATTCAGGCAAGCAAGTTGCAACACAAAGAAATAAGTTTGAGTGAAAGACCACTACTGCTCTGCCCACTTGGAAAAGAATGAAAACTGTAGAAGTTTTCATATTTAACACAATATTGGTCTCAGTGAGCAAAGGCAAACACAGAAGAATGGAAAAACATTCCTGCACAGGAGATAACTGTTGCCTTCTGCTGCATTTGCATGCACTTGTATTAGCAGAGAAGTTCCGTTTTATAAAAATATATCCAACAGATGTAACATGTAAAAGTCAGCGACAGGAAAGGAAGACGTAAAACTGACATACTTGGAATAATCTCAAATTTAATTCATTTAAAGTGTAGGTTAGCAAACAAGTTAAAGCAATCCAAAATCTGACTAATTTTAGGGCGCAGCACAACTTCAATCAACTAACCTGTCACGACGGAGAAACGTGGAATAAAATGACAGACACACTTTTACACTCAATTCTGTTGCATTAGTCTGATTCTGTATTTATTGTAACATGATATTTTTGTAATGCTTCCCCTCAGTCAAACAAATTTAAGGGATTGTCAGATTGACATCTATTAATTTTATAAGGTTATGAGATAGGAGAAAGGTATGATACCCAGAACATGTCATCAATGAGCAAGATGTCATCTTCAGACACACATTCTCTGTTGACCGAATTGGGGTACAGCACCTGTTAAAAACTCATATAACAGAAATACCTGAACTACAATTCTTCATATTATTCAAAGTATACCTATAAAAATTAAGCTTCCCACCAAAAATAAGCAAGCAGGTTTGGCTAATGAGTCCACGTGAAGGCCAACATGACTTTGCTTTGATGCAGTAGAACGGGAAATGCACACCTTACACACACATTTCTAAAGTCTAACAGTTTTAATCATTATTAAATCATCTAAAAGTTCAGATCTGAATTTTCAGACGCACCGAAGTGCTTACGTGAGCTTTCTCTGAAAACAAGGCCCGAGCACACAAGAAGCTTACCATCAGCTTTGGCTCCCATTTCTGTGTTAGCATTACGGTGGTAAATACAATTAAATGTGCCCAACCAAGCACGCACAGCAGGGCAGACCACTAAGGCAAAGGTACTTCTGCCATTAGGAAAGCTCTTATTTAACAAATAAGAAGCGTACAAATCTTACTTTGGAACAGTCAGATCTTCTGACCTTACTCTTTCACAAAGTAATCTTGAGAGGTGAAGAAAAACACTGACAGCAACAACCGACTGAGAAAAGTCTTTCACTTAGCTAGAATACAGTCAGCAGAAGCACACAGGTTGAGAAAATAACCAATACCTCCAATTATTTACTTTTTATTTAAAACAAAAAACAAACCAACAAATCTTTACTCAAGATTTATTTAGCTATATGCCAAAAAATTAACTAGTTCAGGTAACCAGGCACAAAATGCAAAGTTTACTCATGGTTTAACATTAATCAGGCTGCTCTCTTGAGGACAATACTTCAGAGTGGATTCTGGCTGATGTGCTGGTGAGTAATGAACAGAACAGACATGTGACATAGGCAGAAAACTGAAAGAAGAGAAAGAGTTCTTCCAGCTCACCCCAGTACATGAATAATGCTTTGTTTACTAAAGAACTAAAATAACACATTCCAGGGAAGTTAAAAACGCCATTAACTTTAAATGAAAATGAGGAATGAAATATTCACACTTTGGGAAGTTACAATGGGAATAAAAGTTCAGCACTCATCTAATAATAAGATAAGGAAGGGCAGAATTTGGTCCAGTTTGAGTTCTTGCTTAATCTTTGCTGTTAACAGACACCAGATGTGTTGTGTGCTGTTAGTGGTTTTGAAATCCAAGCATAGGGAAGCCCAAAAAATAAAGATATATAAAAATAATAATTCCAATAAGGTTCTATATACTTATAGATGCATATTCTAGACTTCTAACATAGCTCATTTCATGAAAAAAAAAATTAATAAAGACAATAACGTCATTTCAAAATCTACATGAAATCAGAAGATACCTTACAGGCCAAGTTACCGAATTACACAAGGGACCTCAAAAACCTTCATGTAAATAGATTTATAATTAAAAGATCAGAGTAAGTAACACTGAAACCCACAGAAAGATGCATATGCATGGGCTGGGCTGCCTGACTTGCAAGGTAACTTATGAGTCACGCTTATGGAAGGCACTATTCATAAGAAGCTGCAATGGAAAAACTAGCAGGCAGTAAGCATCTCCCAGGCACTCTAGATCTCTGTACACCATCTCAACAATCAGTGCTGAAATCAGCTACAGTTCCAGTCTTCAGCAGCTACGAGAATTAAAGATGCTCAGCGGGTGGTTCCCGTTACCAGGGCTCAATCAACATCCCTACCAATGACCTCAATGAAGGGATGGAGTGCACCCACAGCAAGTTTGCTGATGACACAGAGCTCTTTTTGGAGGTGCCCAGCAACAGGACAAGGGACAACGGGCACAAACATGAGGAAAAACTTCTTCACATTGGCATTTACAGAACACAGACACAGGCTGGTGCGTTGGGAGTCTCCTTCTCAAGAGATATCCAAACCCATTGGGACACTTTCCTGTGCCACTGCTGTAGGGAGCTGTTTTGGGGGAGCTTGGACTGAGGGATCTCCAGAGATCCCTTCCAACTCCTACAATTCTGCTTTTATACACAGTAGAGTCATTCACACAGATTTTATGCTTTCTATTGCAGACTTAAAAGCAGAACTTGAAGTTTTTATTAAATAACATTATTTTTACCCTTCACCCTGAAAAGAATCAATCCACAGTAAAAAGAAAAAGAAAAAAACAAAAACAAAACCACCATAAATGAAATAATTCTCTGTGCTTCTCAACAGGGAAATGTTTTCTTCATCCTTCTGCAACTTTCTCTCCTACATTTCATTAAATTCCACTTATGGCATAAGTCATTTCAATCCTCAGAAATCTTGTATAAAATTAACACCATATGTGTCTGCATATCAGCAGCTGATGTGTAGTATTACAATGAAACACAAGGGAAAACAAAGAACATGCCAAACTTTATCTTCCCCAGGTCTCAAACTGGTTTATCTGTCAGCTCCAAATGAGCTATCACTCCCACATGTTTAATTAGAGGCTGAGGAACTTCATAGAATTGCATCCAGGGCACTGGAACAGTCATTTTCTCTGCACTGGAACACACTGCTGGGATATCGAAGGGATTCAAGTAAACAACCCAAAGTTTAACATGGAAGAAGTGTGGGAAGGGTGAAGATGCTTCTGCCCTTGAAATATAATACAAGAGAACAAAAGCAACAACAAAAACACAAAACTGACGCTGCAAGATAAAATGTAATTAAGCTCCAGTTTGGATGAGCAATATATCATCAAAGAGATTTTCTAGAAAAACAGAAGTACAGCAGCATACTTCTCTATTGCCATGGTCTATGTTGAGCAAATTGTATATTTAATAAATTCTGTATTGTGCACCTATTTTTACTTGAGATATAGGGTGTTTTTTTGGTGACATGTCTGTTGCAATGGGGAATCTTTGTGAATGCAAACACATGTACATGCCCTCTTCTAACAAAGGTGCCCCACAGTCCTCTTCCTAAAGCATAACATATCAATCTACATCAGTAATTACTGCTCCACGTGGAACGATTTTGTAGATTAAAATAATACTAAGAACACCCACACCATCCGTGCTCAGGGGTTCTGTGTTGGGTTAGCATCAGAACAATACACTTACAAGCCCAGCACCCTTCAGCACCTGGAGGACATGAAATGTGCTCCTGAAACGCAGCTGCTTTTTGGTTTCTCACAGCAGAACCAACTTGGCATGCCCTGATACCAGCCAGCATCACAAACCAGGGCTCAGCTCCAGGTGAGAGCTGGTGCCACTGGGACTCAGGAGTTCCACCTTCATCTGCCGGTGCTGCTCGGTACAAACTTGGAACATAATTCTTCAAAAATCTCTCAGAGTTTGACTGTAACTTCCACTCAGGCAATTAACAGGACTGCATTTCTTCACCATACGGAACATACATTGCAAGGGGATGGAAAGGGACAGCCGAAGGAGAGCAAGAATAAATAAATACAAGTTGACAAGACAAATGCACAGCAAGCATCTTATCTACATGCTCATAATCTGCATGTCAGATGATCTGCAGATCATTAAAATCACTGCCTTTGAGAAGGAACCCACAGATCACAGCCCCGTTAGGCCAAGGTCAGAGGGCCAATGCTGAGCACAAAGCTGGCTGGAGGAATCACTCTGTTTGTGCACAGACATACTCTACGCTCCCAGTTTTGCTGTTTGAAGCTTTGGGTGTTTTTTTGTTTGTTAGTTTCTTTCTTTTGTGGTTTTTATTCTGTTTTCGTTTTCTGTGAGGGTTCTATTTTGGAACAGATACCTTCAAGTTATATGCATGAAATATATTAAAAGCCAGCTGCTTTAAGTACATCCATATTAAGTTTCCCCTCTCAGAAGAATTCATGCTGACCTTTAAGTTACGTAGACAGACTTGGAACGACTTCCATGGAATTCATTTCTCAGTCTCAGGCTTATAGAAACATTACTTAACGTAAACTGTGGCACATGACTAACTAATATAAGGAGCACACAGCAAAGCTCAGTTGTTGAAGCTGTGGTCTGTAATACCCCATCTTATCCCAAGAAATGACAGGGACACTGGAGAAGCAGTCCTGGCAGAGAAGGGAGCTCTGTATCTTATCCACCCCACGGCAATAACATTTCCATGTAAGGAAGACAGAAAACCTTTTAATGGGAAGTAGTATGGCCACGTAGTTTACTTTATTAACTTGTTGTTGTTGTTACAAAGGAAACAGAATGTAGTGAAATGAACAAGAAATTGTTGGGGAAACAAAACCATCCGGATGGGAAATTAAGAAGTAAGCCTCGATCTATCCTTAGTAAATAATTAATTGTGCAGCTTCCCCTACACAGCACACTACAACAGCACTGAGAATTTATAAAAATGACATAGAAACCAGGTCATGAGGCTGCAGATTTTGTTGGTTCAGATGTTCAGATCACAGCATTAAAAGCAAGTTTCCAGACACCACCCCCCTGCAGATCTTTCATATCATACTTCGAATGAAAACAGATTGTAAAAGGTGGTGGCACCCACAGGTTCTCTGGTCAAGAATCAGCAAAAGAATAAATAAATAGAACAAGATTAAATTAAAAAAAAAATCAAAATGAGCCACTGGTTTAATGTCCATGCAATATGATAACTGCAAGGACAGCATAAAAGAATAAGACCCAATGCTTCACATTCTTATGGAAGGAGCTGCTCTGGATTTCTAGCTAGCCCAGCAGCAGCCACACAGTGAAGTACACCTCACCTGGCACAGGCTGTCCCCAAAAGTTTACCATCAGAAAAAAAAATCCACCAGTCTGAAAATAAATGGAGAGAATGAAGATGGAAGAAAAAAATAAAAAAAGGAAGGAGCAATAGTTACATGGATTAAATATAATCAGCTGCTTCAACTAATCCCTCTAATTTTTATTTGCATAAATTAGAAAATACATGTGAAACTCCCCCTTAGCTGATTAGGTTCTATTCGGAGTGTAATGCCGAATATCAAAAGGAAGATGAAGCCAAAATCTAACTTCAAAGCCTCCTTAATTTCGCGTCTGATCTCCTGAAAGGAGAGCATTCATCCTGCAGTAGGCTCAGAAAAGTGATTTTGTCGGTTCCATTTCTCACGTTCCCCTCGCAGTGCTCGAGGTGTGCACTGCACGAAAGCTCTCAGCAGCACTGACAGCTCACTGCTCTGCCTGACCGCTTCCAAAAGCCCAACAAAGCTGCTGACTCTCCAGCACAGCCTCACCATCATGTTTTCCCCGCCACAAAGGCAATCAACAGAGCAAGATCTCCTGTTTGAAAAGCGTTTCAGAGCAGTTTATGTTTGTATAAGTAGACTGTAAACCACAAATTTCAACAACCGACAATGACAGCAAAGTGCATCCTAAGAATGGGACTCACGGGAGAACACAGCTAAGAGAAAGTTAGCCTGGCTCCTTCGAGCTCATCTCCACATCCATACTTTACCAAAGATGGGTCCTGAACTTTTCCACTGACACTTCTTGACTCCAAGTCCTCTTTCTGACAAATTTCCTATCACGGCAAAATGCAACTGAATTCTGAGCCCTGTCAATCAGCGCCATTTGATTTCAGTGCACTATTACTCTGGTCCTTTCCTCTTCCCTTTGGTATCAACTTCCAGAGGAATCTAAAACAATTCTGGAAGCAGCAAAACCCCCCACCCCCAGAAGGTGCCCAGTGTCAGCTTTCTGTCTAGCAGGAGTACTAACAGCACTCTAAAACAGAGCTAGAACACAGCTTCTTACAATGGAAACTCTGACAAACCAAGAACTATAACTATACCCAGAGTTGTCACTGTAAAAGTCTTTCCTTTCCCCTGTGTCATATTGAAATTTCCATTATGTCTTCATTTGCCCTTCTTTTCTATAAAGGCAGAAGATTAAAATACTAGGGTGTTGTGTCTTTAATTCCTCACATTCCCAGCAGTTTCTCTCATTACATTCGTCCTTCCAGCTTCAGCTGGTGACCTTTTAAATGAAGCTCCAGAAAGCTGAACCCAAGTTTGATTGATCTTATAACTGAGGTTTTATTCCTTCAAAACTTTCATCCTGAGAGTGAGCACTCTTTGATTTTGACAACAGTTAAATTCAGGGAATAAAAACTTCAGCCAGCAAAACAAAACCTACACCAAACCACTACTTCCAATAGTTGGACTCAATGATCCCAATTTGGGATATTCCATGATTCTATTTCCAGAACTTGTTAGTTAAAATACTCCCTGAATTTATTAGTGCAAACTGTCACACAGCTTGGAATTGAGAATGGCAGTATTTCATTCAGATTTTGACTGTGTACAATCAGACCAAAACCACTGGAGTACAATGGCCTCCATCAAAGAGAAACTGCACAATCTTATTTGGATAAAGAACAAAAGCTGGGTTTGAATATAGACAGGTTCCTGAAGAGCATCAATCCTGAAGCAATAATAATAATTATAAAGAAAAAATTATCAGCCTGCTCTATTGCTTTCATTCCTGCTTGTGTTCATGCATAGCACTTGGAGGGAAGGTGAAACTGGATTAGTTCTCATCAGACAAAACTCCTCCCAGGTAGCAGCAGTTAACGGTGGCAGGAGGAATTCCAGGCCCAGAAGACCATGTTTTGGAAGCACAGTGCCACACTAAATCTGATCAGTGGACTGCAGCCAATGCACCAGTGGCTGTCTGACAGGAGGAGGGAAGAATTATGAACTCTGAGACAATTTAAATGCAGCTCCAATTATTTTCTGCGCACCAATGGAAATCTCTAACACACATCTAAATAATTCCTTAACCAGAAACTGCTCAGCCACCCTGAATGGGATTCAGCTGCAAATATCACACTCTATGGCAGAGGACATGCTGCTCTACGCAGCGCTGCTCTGGTGGGGTGAGCAGCAAAGAGATGGAGGATAGTCACAGAATTTGGCATTAACACTTTATGGGAACTGTTGAATCACGGCCTGAACCACTGATAGATCACCTGAGGAGAGCATTGAGCCAGCTGTGGGAGCACAGGTGAAGGCAATGCACCTGTGTGAGCAGGAGGGGTGGAGTCTGGCTCCATCTCTCCTAGACCTCATTTAAGGGCTGTCTGCCACTTAGGAAGGGTCTCTTTCTGGAGATCACTCCCTTTGAAGTTTTTCCACTGTGAGACTGGAATATGGGTGAGCATTTCATCTACTATTGATTATTTTCTTCCACTATGATAATCTTTTTAGTTATACGTCCTGACTACCGTACTATTTTTACTGTTTATTGTGTTAGCTATACATTTGTTAACAACACAAACATGCTGGAACCTAGAGGAAGTTGTGCACAGGATTCATGGTAAAACCATAGCTGCATGCTTACCATGCCTGAACAAAGCATGCAGCATCTCCCCTGTATACATCAGCAGTGTCTCTCTGCAAGTCTCTACTTGAAGAAAGTAAAATATCTTGCGACATCTTTAAAAGGCATCTTGCGTTTGCGTTCGGATTCTCTGAGGTTTCATTTCAACAAGTATCAACTTTCATAAAAATACCACAGAATCCATCATTTCACCAACGAAATGAAACAGTAAATGCAGCATTCAGTGAAGTCAAATACGCTCTAAGGCATTAGCAAATAACCATTAAGGATGCAGTGAAAGAAACAGGCAGTTAATGAGAACACAAGGTACACCTGCAGGTGAAGCAGTAGGGAAGGAGGAGGGGAAAGGAGAGGCACAACAAACACATGGCACAGAAAGGACAAATAGTTGGGTGTGGCTGCTTTATGATTAAATGCTCACTAATGATAAGAATTTGGCAATAGCACAGAACACATAAGAATACAGTGCTTCGTGCTCTGGGTTTCCTGTATGTTGTTTTCTCCTGGTTCATTAGCTTTCAGTTTCTCAAGGTAGTATTATTAGTAGAATTATTAAATCGGTGATTTATTTATTTTAGGTGACATTTTGTGTCTCCTTTTTTATTTTTTGAAGGGTGGGGGCAGCAGTTTACTGACTATTACATAACACAGAAATGCCACCTATCCTAAAATGTAATAAAATCAAAGGTCCTCCAAATCATGCAACGTATGACAATTAAAAGCAGGGACTTCGGGTTATGAAAGGAAGCCATATGACTAAAAAGTGAATCCATTTTCCAAAACGCCCACACAGACAAGAGCTTCTGATGTGAAAAATGGTCTCTGCAAAAGCTACATTGCACAGATTATTCTCATGGAAAGTTAGAAGCTGCTCTCTGCACAGATCAGTTGATATTGCTCTTTCTTAAATCTCCTCACAGCAAACTCTTTTTATTTACACCATTACAATGACTTTGATTGTTCAACGTGTATGGTATAAATCCCAATTGTTAATTAAGTGAATAACTGTCTTCCTTTCAATGTACAGAGGCAGAGCTGCTCGCGTTTTCCCTGCTGCCCCCTCCTGCTGCAGGCACTCCTTGCCTACCTTCACATAAAGACTTGGCGACACACGCTACCAAAAAGCATCAGGGCTTACCTTGGCACTGAAATCCTTGTTTCCCAAATCCCCTGTGTAAAAAAAGAAAATAAAGAACACCTGTCTCAGTATGCTTCGTTATTATTCCACTGATCTACAACCACATACAATTAGTTTCTCATTACATTTCTCCAGATTTTACTAGGACAGCATGAGACTTAAAAATCCACAACGCAGCACAGCCCACCCATCTCCAGGCAGAGTACAGGTGCTGCTGCTGCCTATTTTATTTCAGCTTCTGGCAACTATTTTTTTTTATTATTATTATTATTACTTCACAAGCTATTTTGGATCTTCGATTATCACCGTTAGTGATTACTGCATAACATTTCAACTCATTTAATGTCACAGCTATGCTTAACAGCAATGTGAAACAGCCCAAGCTGCAGAACCCAGACCAAACACGAGTCCACTCCTCAGCCCCATCCCAGTGGTGCACTTGGGTGCCCAAGCCAAGTGGGAAATAAGCAGCTGAAGGCTCTGCTGGGCTCTGTATAGATGAGAAGGCATTGGGTGCACTCTGATACTCTTCCAGCTCCCCACTTCATTCCCATAACAAAATACAAACGTGTCCCAGCGAGCGCAGCCACGCACTGCAGCACTGCCCCATCCGAACCTCTATGACACCTACAGCAAACTGCCACGCTGTTGCTTTGGGTTATTTGTTTACCTTTGAACATTCAACATCGCCTTTCCACAAAAATAAATGTTTTGAGGATCTGACCTATAAACATCTCTCTGCGTTTCCCCTCTTTGCGGGCCGTTTCTCAACTGGAGAGCTGCACAGCCAAGAGAAAACAGCCCAGGCAGGAGGCAGGCAGCGTGAGTTAATGTGAAGCTTCACGGGGTACTCTGCAGAAATGATCTGAAAGAATCATCATCATTTTCTCACTTTTATTTTATTTGATTTAGAGAAGGGAAAAAACCTTCAGTACGCTCTTACGTCAGGTGGGAAGGGATGTTGTACAACTTCAGTATTTTTTCTGTACTTCTACTGAAAAGCACTCTCCTCACTATCAATGTAGGCAGGCCCAAGCTAAAAAGCCCAGAAGAAATATTGAGCAGTTTGCTAACTTGGCAGCGTGCGACCCTACTGTAATGCCACTCTGCCACTATTATCACTTGTCCTCACAAAAGCAGAAAGCATGTGAGCGTGCAACTGTGGGAAAGCTGAGAGCAGAACTAAGAACACGAAATGGGCTTTTTGGTTTTATTTTCTCGTCTTTTTGAAGGGCCAGATGGCAAAGGCTGCTGCTCTGCTGCCCACCCCAGGGCACGGCCGCTCCTTATGGGCTGAGCTGAGCGGGTTCGGCAGCGCAGGAAGGCAGCACCACCCCACACCTGCTCAGCACATTTGAAAAGGAAGAGGTCTTCAAAATCTGTCAGTGCTCAGAAGCAAAGCTGAGAGGTGAACGTTGTTCAGGGAGGCAAGGAACACTGTGTTATTTCAGGAGGTATTACCTGGACAAGCCTAATCTAAGTAGAAAATCTATTTGCTCAGTTCACTGAAGGTTGCTTTTGCCACTCTTTATACCTTAAAGCAGATGCTAACAGCCACGTGTCATTCTGGAAAGAGATGAAGCACTTTTCACGATGCGTGGCACTTATTCAAGACCTGTCTGTCTTCATGCAAGGAAATGAAACAAGTTCTAGAGCTGTCACATGTGCTGAACGCACTGATCTCAGCAGCAAGAAAGGGCCAGAGCAGCTCCCTGTGCCACCTGTCAGCTGCAGGATATCCTTTCCCTTCACAGCCATCCTGTCACCGGGCGCCTCACTCACCGCAGCAGCGACCTTTGGTTTGGAACTGTGGCACTCAGCATCACAGTTCAATTCAGTCTGCTCTGCGTTCATTTTGAAGCAGTTTGGGAAGGTCTCTCACTTTTCCAACAATTCGCTTTGTTATTTTTTTTTCCTTCCAAATAGGATACTAATAAGTTGGCCTGCTTCCCCTGCGTTCTCCTCATCTCTGTTCCCCTCCTCACTCTGCAAATGTATGCTAAGCGTTCCCAGTGCACAGCTTTACCTTCAGCACGCAAAGGGAGGGATGCTCTGCCCAGGCAGGCTGAGCTCAGCGCCCAGGCGAGAAGAGCCGGGTGTACATCCCGGAATTAACCGCAGCCCGGTTCTCTAAAGAGCAGCCACGCTCACACCCCAGCGGCTCCAGCTGCAGCCGGGCGGGCGGGGAAGCCCCAGCCCCATTGCCAGCCCCACTCGGTGCTCGGCCGGCAGCGGAGCTGCGCTGCTGCCCAGAAGAGGGCACGGCAGCAGGGTTCGGTGCGTGTTTTCCCCAAGAGGCTGAGTAACGAGTGTTGGAGGAAGTTTTCCTCCCCTNGCCGAACCTCTGGCAACGCTGCGGCGGCGGCGGGCGCTGCCTCCCCGCTCCCGAGCCTGACGTCGGAGCGACAGGAGGAGGAGAATCCCGGCCCCGCTTCGCCGCTCCGCCCGCGGGGCAGAGCGAGCCCCCGGCCGCGGCGGGGCGGGGCGGGCACGGAGCCGCTCCCAGCTCCCCCCCGGCCCTCGGGGGCGGCACCTGCTGAGAGCGGGGCTGCGTGCCCCGCCGACACACGCAGAGCCGCGGTGCGGCACCCAACCCCTTCCGGCTCCTGCCCCTCCGCCGCCGACGGAGGTGCGGCGCGGTGTTCCCCGCTCCCCGCCCCGCCGCTCCGCCCGCACCGCCCGCCTCCCTCCGGCACGTTGGCTTCGCCGGCCNTCACTGAAGGTTGCTTTTGCCACTCTTTATACCTTAAAGCAGATGCTAACAGCCACGTGTCATTCTGGAAAGAGATGAAGCACTTTTCACGATGCGTGGCACTTATTCAAGACCTGTCTGTCTTCATGCAAGGAAATGAAACAAGTTCTAGAGCTGTCACATGTGCTGAACGCACTGATCTCAGCAGCAAGAAAGGGCCAGAGCAGCTCCCTGTGCCACCTGTCAGCTGCAGGATATCCTTTCCCTTCACAGCCATCCTGTCACCGGGCGCCTCACTCACCGCAGCAGCGACCTTTGGTTTGGAACTGTGGCACTCAGCATCACAGTTCAATTCAGTCTGCTCTGCGTTCATTTTGAAGCAGTTTGGGAAGGTCTCTCACTTTTCCAACAATTCGCTTTGTTATTTTTTTTTCCTTCCAAATAGGATACTAATAAGTTGGCCTGCTTCCCCTGCGTTCTCCTCATCTCTGTTCCCCTCCTCACTCTGCAAATGTATGCTAAGCGTTCCCAGTGCACAGCTTTACCTTCAGCACGCAAAGGGAGGGATGCTCTGCCCAGGCAGGCTGAGCTCAGCGCCCAGGCGAGAAGAGCCGGGTGTACATCCCGGAATTAACCGCAGCCCGGTTCTCTAAAGAGCAGCCACGCTCACACCCCAGCGGCTCCAGCTGCAGCCGGGCGGGCGGGGAAGCCCCAGCCCCATTGCCAGCCCCACTCGGTGCTCGGCCGGCAGCGGAGCTGCGCTGCTGCCCAGAAGAGGGCACGGCAGCAGGGTTCGGTGCGTGTTTTCCCCAAGAGGCTGAGTAACGAGTGTTGGAGGAAGTTTTCCTCCCCTCCCTCTAGCAGGAGCCATTCCCTCGGAGCTCTCTCCTCGCAGCGCGGGTGTCAGCGCGCTTTCCCAGCGAGAGGAAATCAATCGAGCGCAAAGTTCCAGGCGGGGCCGCACAAGTTGTGTGCCACGGAGCTCAGCGCCCGGGAGCCGGGCCGCAAACCGCGGCCGAGGGAGGAAACGGAGCCGCGGGGCACCGCGAAGCGGGACGGGGCGGGCAGCGCTGCCCAGCCGGAGGCCGCGGCTCACCTGCCCGGAGCGGCGGCACCGGGAGGCGGCGCTGGGGAAGCGGGGACGGAGGCGGCAGCCGGGGGAGAGCCCGGACCGGCGGAGGAGGCGACCGCGGCGGGGAAAGGGGCGGCTCGGGGCCGTCTCTCACCAGATGAAGTCGGTGCAGTGGCTGCAGAACGTGGGCTGCTTGAAGAAGCGCGCGATGAATTTGTGCTCCTTCACCTCGTGCACGTTCTTCTGTCTCAGGGCCCCTTTGCGAGCGAAGCGCCGCGCCGCGTCCGGGGCCGCGCCGGGTTCGGAGCCCGGGAACACGTCGGCCATGGCTCTCCGCTCTGCCCGCCGGGAGCCGCCGCCCGCACCGCCCGCTGCCCTTCGGTACGTTGGCTTCGCCGTCCAGCTCCCGTCGCTGCCACGGGACGGGCAGGGAGCGGGCACGCAACTCCTTTCCGCTAGTTGGTGTGTGCGCACATGCACGGACACTTCTATGCTGTCTTCGTGCCCACGGGACGCTCTGGAAATAAGAGCTCCGCTCCTGATCACGCAGTCCCAGGACGTGGAAACGTTGTACGCAGCCGGCACAGACGCCGTTTCCTACAGAGATCTGTACAGTAGCTCCGTGCATTCACGGCATAAAGCACGGCCGTGTGTGCGTGAAAATACACCGTGTGTCCCAAAGGACATAAATCCTAAGGGAAGGGGCCAAAGGCGCTGGAGCTGGGCGTTTTTTGGTGGTGCCCAGCAGCAGGAAGCACAAACCTGAACATGGGGAATCTCCAGAGGTCCCTTCCAACCCCTACAGTTCTGTGATCCTGTGACTATAAGTTCCTCTGCCCCACACCATTCCTCACCTGTCTGTGTAAGCATGTACACTGTGCATTATTTCACAAGAGTGAAAGAAGGCCAATTAATTCCAATTAAGCCCTATTTGCTGATGGGAGAAGTTGAGCACAGACATTTACTGATGCAATCACTGCACGTTATCTCTCTCCCTCTTGCTTTGCCAGCTTGGGTTTCTGGGTGCAACCTGGCTGAGCTGGCACACCACAGCCTCGCACCAAAGAACTGGGGACAGGATCAGGCTTCCTTTATTCTAGACTTAAATAATCAGCCCATGTGCCAACCCATCCAAGCTACTGCCATGTGCTCTTACTTCACAGACTCTGGTTTTGCAAGCAATCACTTCCAAATTTGATCTGAAATTCAATAAAACAGATTTTGCATTTGGTTTCTACCTATTGTGCACGGATGTTTCAAAGCTCTTATTCCTCTTCAGAGAATGGATTTTTCTTGTCTTCATTAACTTATGCCAAAGCATGAGGAGCACTGAGAAACATTTTGTACTCTCGTTAAGTATTCTATCAAGAAATATGAAATGCATTTTTTGTTCTGTTTTTTTCCTTCAGTGCTGTCTTACGAACAGAGCTACTGAAACTGGAGAACCCAACTGAATCAGACACACCTCCACTGCATGGGATTTGGGGGAGTTTATAAATTATGTAGTTCCTTAAAATCTCACAAACCTGCTGAATCATTTTGCATTCCAGTTTCTTCCCTGAGATGAATCTCTGGTTGAGATTCATTCACTGAAACTCTGGCACATGTCCCAGGCTCCTATTTCCAGCACCTGCTGATTGCCTCGTTAGGCCCCAGGGAAAAGCCACAGTTGTGACACTGTGAGATCACATTGGGGTCACTCCTCTGCCTCACTGCATGTCAGACCCGACCAATTTTATGTATATTATGAATATGGCTATTAGGCAAGGGAAAAAATCCATTATGAGTGCACAGCAACCCTCAGATTAGGTAAAGCATTATGACATTCTAACCTTCCCTTGCTGTAAGTAATGTACAACTCTCCTGACCACAGGATTTTGGGTGCATCTCACACAAGGTGTTAATACATGAAAATCTGTATGTATACGTATCTGTGTTTAAACATCAAGATTTTTCACCATGTCCAGGAAATTTCACAGCAGTGCTATGAAAGGATGCCATGTTCCACTCAGCAGATGCTTTTGGTATATGCATCCCAACATCAGCTTTTAACAGCCCGGACATCCAGTTTCCTCTGCCTGCAGGTCCTGTGGGTGCTACAGGAACTCACTCTTCCTCTGTGAATTACTGGAGGAAAGCGGTCTGCTGATCTGAGTGCACACATCCCCATCAGCAGCCCCAGCCTTGCCCTTCTGCTTCGGGTAGTGCTGCAGTTTGTTTCTGAGTCAGGCCATCTGGCCAAGGAGTCAGCACTGCCATTTGTGTTCAGGCATAGAAGTGGCAATTAAATCAGAGCAGATTCAGAATTTCCAACTCTAAATTGGTTTATAGAGTCACCTGATAAGAAATAGTAGTCATGCGTGAATATTCCTCTGCTGGAAGGTCCCATTGGATGATGTACCCCTGAAGATGTACGAGCTGTAACAAGCTCAGCTCCTCCAGGGCTTTCTATATCTGCATCAGTACCACCTCAGACCTGTGAGCACCCCAGAGAAAGGTCCCAGATTGTTCTGTTCTGATGTATGCACTCTGCATCAGGACAACTCAAAGCCAAAGGCAAAGAGAACACCTTCATCACTGCCTAAGGCAGCTGTTGCTCTCTTTTATTATTTCCTGCTTCTTAGAAGTATGCAACAAAAAAGGAATCACTTCCTGCTGCAGACCTATACGGAAGTTCACAGCCCAATTTCTCCTTACATTTCAAAACAAATTACAATCACTTCCTCTTCTAGAGAGCCTTCAGAGCAAGCAGTTAGATTCCTTTCCAGAAGGATGACTCCACTGCAAACTTGTTGCCTAAAAATGATTTCCTTTATTCAATCCCATCCTTCAAAGGAATTTTCACACCGTCAGCTTATGAGACATTTGTTCCAGCAGCTATTGTGGAATAATTGTTTGCCATAATGAAGCCCAAACCCACCATCAGTTTCCACTGATATCCAGGATTTGGTCAAAATTCAAAGCCAGCTTTTCCTTTTTTTTCCCCCCCATATGACACATTCTTTGTTTCTGTCCTTGCAGTCACCCACAGGGTTTAGTTTTGAAGCTCCCTTTCTCAAACCTGTTACATTTTGACCCGGAGCTGTTAATCAGGAGATCATGCCAACTGCTGCTACAAGTTTTCCAGATCCCGCTAGCGCTCAGCAGCAACCTTGTTTCTTACTCTCATGCAGACACTTTGGCAACAATGTACTGTACGTGTTTCCAAGACTTAGAAAAAGGTAGGATGTGGCAGCGTAAATACATGAGTGAGCCTTCCTTTATCTGCTGCTGGAGCTGTGCAGGGAGAGAGGAATATTTTCATACAACTATAGAATCACTAAGGTTGGAAAAGAGCACTGAGCTCATCCTGTCCAACCACTGGCCCATCCCCACCTTGCCCTCTTTGCATCTTCCTGTACCAGCACTCGTGTCTTCATCTTGGAGTCTTTCTGCATCTATGCATGCAGGGTCTGTGCAACTATGTCTGGGTCTTTCTGTACTTACCCAGATTCTCTTTTCTGCTTTTCCTCCCCAAAGTTCCTGATACTGCAGGTTTGGAAATACTGGATCAGTAGATGTGAGTTTATTATCAATTGATTCCATGTGACAGCTTGTCCACATATGCTAGTACTAATGTGAAAGCTTGAGCTTGGCACCTGATAATACACGGTCATTCGCAGGGGATGGAATTGCCATTCACTGATACACACCAATTAGGAAAATCCTGCTTTCCTCTGTTACATATACATGGTGCCATTATTCCAGCCTGCACTTCACTGAAAGCAGTGCAAAGCCCATGTGTCACACAGAGCTGTGAATTATCCCCACTGCACTCCTCAGAACTGGAAAGAAACGGCTGGTGATATACAGAGCACTGAGGGTGAAATAGACCTTCATTTTTCATATCAATGTTCCCATCGGAACACTGAGTGACAACTGCTTGTTTTCCTTTCTCACAGCTCAGGTGCATTAGGAGCATGCTGAAATACCTCCTGCTTCTGCAGCTGAATCAGAGCTTGATGCTGTTACACACTAAATGTGACGGCCGTCCTTTGGGACGTTTCATGGCTTTTTTGTCTCTTTCTAGATTGTATAAATAAAAAATTTCTGCCTCAGCTGGAGTGTTTGTTATCGCTGTTTTTCTGCAGTTTGTCCTTCCCACCAGCAATCTCTCTGCAAAATTTGGAACATCGCTTCCAAAAAGTAATTCACATTCTTTTGAGAGCATCAGAACAATTCTCTCGTGTAGGCAAATTTCAGTCTTCAACCGTACACACAAAAAAGAAGGCAGAAAGGCTCAGACTTGGAAATACAAACAAAGCACTCAAACCACGTTGAAAAGAACAAACCCCTCTTGTGCCAGCCAAACAAGAGCGCCTCTATTATTTTGTTTAGAGAAACATGGCACACAGGTTCAAAGGAAACAAAGTAGGTGGTTCTTGTGAGAGACAATGGGCCCCTGGAATCCCTGCCCAGAGGAACAGAGCACGAGGATCAGCGTTGGTGCAGGAGGCTGCCATGGGCTCGGGGGAGAGCAAACATCTTTAAAAGAGAAAGTCAGGTATTGCTAACGACAGGCCAGGAGCTTCCCCAGACTGAAAGCTGATGTAAAATGTTAACTGTACATATAGGGTTTAAATTCATGGGTTAAAGGAGCTCTGGTAGCTTGTGTAAGTACAATGCTTTGAACAGGAAAATACACCCATCAAAAACATGTAGAAGTTCTACTGGCCTGAAGCTTTTTTCTGATTGTCTGTTGTTATCCTTCTCTTCATGTCCTTTCTGACCCATACCCAGGACAATGAGTAACTTATTCTATACTGCTGCAAAAGCATCTGCTTTGGGTACTGACTGGCACATCTCTGCTATGTCAGGACAATAGCTACAGCTTCTTTGTGTTGGTTGTGGGCCACGTGGTGTCATCTCACTGACACCGAAGTGAAAGAGAAATTTCCCATTACTTCCATGTGAACAGCAAGGTGAAGAATATCTTATTACTTACTGCATTCAAACAAATCTTCTATTGGAAGGGAAGATAATTCTGTACAAGCCAAACAAATATGAGATGTAAACAGACACTATATATTCTGTGCTTCCCATTACTATTTCTGACAGCCGAGTGTCACTTATCTCAGGTGTAAGAAACAGTAACTTACATGTAACAGATGGTTTATTCTAGAGAATTATTGTGAGAGGAAAACAAAACCTATCAGCTGCAATATACAGGATATGCCCTTCTTTGTGTGCCACCATGATGTCATGACATGTTGACATGGAGAAAGCTGAATGCTGTTTCCAGTGACAAGATTTCCAATTGTTCCAGGTCCGGCTGCGCTCTGCACAAGTGTTTACACTTCTGGAAACAGTCATAATGGAAATGACAGGAGTCTGGCTGGGCAAACACGGCTTTAAAATGTTTGTTTAATTTAGGAGAACTGCAAAGAGAAAACACTGGCGCACAAAACAAGCTGACATTAATTTAAGGAAAAAATTTCCAAATGCCCAACTGTCAGTTGATTGAAAAATGAAGTGTGGGAAACCTCTGTGTCTTGAAGACACAGTGTGAGGAAGGACTCTGTTAGCATTCAATGCTCATTTGATTTCCCACTGGAATTTTCATTTTCCAAAACAAACAAACAAAAAGCCCAACAGGAAAGGTCTTTTAAAGACAGCAGAGTCTATTTTTGGTCTTTTAATCCAGTATTGTGGATTAAACACTGAAAAGATTAGCAGTCTAATACATATCATAACAAGGGAACATCTCTTTAGGTTACGTTAAGTAACTCCCATGCTACCATTCAGTTCCACAAGGCGTGGTGACCTTAATAGCCCAGAACTGCTGCTTACAAGAATACAAAATGCTGCAGATGTTCTTCCAGTGTGAGCTACACTTTAAAAAAGTTTTGTTCCAGAAAATATCATTTTAAAGCCAAACACACACAGCGCTGCTAAGGAAAAAGAATGACAGGACATCCCTTGCCCAAGTGCCAGGGGATTTAGTTCCAGCTGTACTCTCCCATGTCTGTGAGATAAGAGCTGGGCAGACAGCTTTCTTCAGAAAGGTTTGGAGCCAACTTGCACAGCGTACATCTTCTGCTTTCAGAACTTCTGTTTATGAGAATGTCACTGGTCTCAGTACTGGCTGTGTTGGAACATTTGCAATTTTATTACATTCCGTGGCCAAAGTGTAGACAGCATCTTTGTGTCTTCATGTGCATTGAGAAAGAAAACTGACTTCTGATAAATATTATTTAAACCAAACTACAAAGCTACAATAAAAACATGGCTAGGTAACAACACATAACAGCACTAGAATCTATGTTTTCAGAGATACACGTGCATGTGGAGGTTGGTAATGTGTCCTTCTGGAAAACAAAATAGGTAGCTACATTTTTCCAGTATGACCAAAATTTACTTGAATAAAGTGAGCACTTTGGAAAGCATGACCTTCATTTAGTTGTCCAAATAGAATTTAAGCCCTTCTAAATATCTGATTCCAGTCATCGATACCGGCTCCTTCAAAATCTGTTTCCTCTTGGAGACACTTTGCCCTGGATTTATTGCTGGAGATGGGAGGCTGTCACAAACTGAAATTAGTTTATTGATATCTTCGTGCTCTCTAATGGTCCATACAATAAAAGTACCGTAGTGCCTGGTACGAGATCAGTCTGTGAACAGGATCCAGACACAGGATAATGAGATGTCAGGAGCAGCAGACACAGGCCACATCAAGGAACTGAAACAGCCGCAGGAGAAACATGTAGCTCAGGGCAAACTGATCTTTCCTATCACATCAGCCCTAAACTCACTCACTTAAATTTAAACATTCAAGAAAACTTGAAATCCAGCTTGTTCAAGTCTTATGCTGGATCCACTGTTACACAAGATTTTCCATTCTGAAATTTTTCATTTTTTTCAGACAATCCAATAGTGGGAAAATTCTTTTGGAGTAAATCTGCTGAGAATACCAGCCTAAAAACATATGAGGGAATATTATAGTCAGTTATTAGTGCTGATGAACAGAGATTTGGCAGAAACTTCTAGTCTTGTCATGTTGTTAACTCTGTGTAACTTGGTTCCAGTCAGACATAAAAGCAGTGATGAAATCCCACATGAAGTCCCCCACGAAGCACTATGAAGCCCCTGCCTGGCTTGTGAGGGTTTTGGCTCTGTCCATAAGAGACCAGTACCCACTTTTTGATTACACCGTACACAGCACAGGAGCAGAATAGCAAAGAAGATGGATTTGTTCATCTGGAACACTCTGGAATTCTGCCCAGAAAGAATTTCACAGATCATATCCGTGGGTTAATAGAGATCAGAAGATCTCTCTTGATTGAAGCTGCCGATTTATTTGGCAATATCAGCGGAAGCCTCCGACACCGCCAAAGCGCATCGACTGTAGGCTGCTCTTAGAGACACAAGCACTTTTAAATGAAGTTCTCGATGTGGATGAATATATCTAACAACTCCTTAATTATTGATCCTCTTATCCATCATTCGGGAAAACCGAAGAGCGGCAGTAAGTAAACCCGACGGTGGCTGGGCTTTCTGATAGCACTGTGGCCATGTGCCAGGGGAGAGAGAGACAGCATAAAAGTGCTCTCATTTACCCACAGAAGTCAATGTCAGAGCGATGGAGTCATCACTGTGGGATGGAAGCTAGCGAGGATTGCTCCACTGGATTGCTAAGTGGTAAAACGTTAATGGTGTTCCTGATGTACTGGAAGTGAGAAGTACATTCCTGCAGCACTGCGCTGCCCTGGAAGATCCCGCGTGAGATCCTGACCGAGGCTGAACTCTCCCCAGCTTGTAAACAATATGACAACCTGAGGCAGTAATTTATATAATGAAGCTCTCACGAAAATCTGGCTTCATAGAAAGCAGAAGATTAATGATGAAGAGAATCTAGAAAATATATTTTCAAGCTTTGTGGGAGAAAATACTGGGTTTGATTTGAGATGGGTAAGTACCACGTCTTCTCCAATCTCTCCGGCAGGCCACTGCAGAGTCAAACTCTCATGGGGAATGCTTTGCCCCCAAGACTTCATATTTCAGTATTCCTGATGAAGAAATATAGCACGGGATTTTTTTTAAAGACAAAATTCAGTGAAAAATTATCAGACGAACAGACTGTTGTACAATATTTGGGTTGCAGTACAACTGTGAGAGATTCTCTGGATTTTCTGTGCAGGAAATGAGAAGGCAGAGAGGAGGAAGTGGCTTTAAAATACTCTTTGGTTTTGTACACTGAGAGTTTAACGTATGTGAAAAATGGAACATCTCTGTAAGACGGCATAGATCCACTCAGACCAGGGAAACTGCTATTGCCAGCCCTGCAGTTAACACAGGAATGGCTACTCTAGTACCACACCTCCTGTAAAGTGGTGGGTGCTGAAAGTGATCAGAGCTCTAGGACTGAAATTATAATTATTTCACTAAATTCAGTTAGTGAAATCATAGTGCCATTTAACCCTAAATTATGTTTCTACGTAAAAAGCAGTGTTTTAAAAAGTTATACAGACATTGTCTGTTTTTGATATCAGTGAGACATCCTTTCAGGTCAGTGTGAATTACTATGTGTTTACTTTCAGCAGGTAGGGAGCATACACATCAACTGGAAAACTAATTCAGTGCAGATGGATCTTGGCTTCTGGCTGGCTGAATATTTTGCTCATCATGAATACATAAATCTAAATTATCTACACAGCTCCATATTCAATATTAAATGGAACCAGTATTTAGGAGATAGCCTCGCCTTGGCCAGAACTAAAGGCAATTATTATTCTTTAAGACTGCAAACGATGCAGTTTACCTTCTTACTTTTCATTTGTTATCTCTTCAGTGCTATGTAGCACTCCAATATTGGATGTATCGAGTGGAGGTGATAAAAGTGTTTGTGCAGAGCATAAATGAACTTTGAACAAATATTAATAGAACTATCACAGCAACATGAAGGGCAATGATTGGAGTTGCAGCTTAACACCTGCTCCCATCGAGGAGCATGGGTACAGCCGTGAACCATCTGACCATTATCTCATACTCCAGGGAGAGCAATGGGCATGCACATGCAAACCCAGTGAAGGACATGCGAAACAAAGCGAACAGAATGAAAAATGAAATAAGCTGGAATCTGAGTATCTCATCCTTGTTGGAAAAGGACGAACTTGTTGGTCCAAGCACAGCTCCAAATCCAGCTTTCATACTAGAGGGAGAGGGCCTCAGTAAGTGGGTGCTGGGAGAAAAGGGAGAGCTGCATTAAATCTCTGTTTAATAGTTTATCTCAGTGTCCTTAAGCAACAAAGTCTTTGGGACTTGAGAAACATCTGTGTTTTGAACTGACTGGGCAATATCACACATTTTCTGGTTGAAGAACACTTGTAAAACCCTGAGAATGGTGGGTGACATGACCCAACACATCACCCAGAAGGACAGACTGCCAGCAAGTCCATGGCAGCAGCAGAGGTGTGACAAATCCTACGAGATCATGAAAGCTATGGCATCAGTTGGAGAAGCAGGTGGACAGATCCAAGGAAAGTCTGCCTCATTAGCTGGGGAATGGTTACTGCAGTGACCTGACCTCCAGTCTGTCTTGTTCCTGCAAACTTTCTGCAAAATATCTCTAGGAGAGACTGTTTCCTGCCTGAAAGTCTTTGTCCAACTTCTCATTATCTTGTGTCCCAATTACCACAATGTATTCTCCTCTTGTCTTGACAGCTCCAGTTGACCCCTGGTATCAAGGAAGAATGCTGCTACATAGGCTGGTTTTCATCATTTTTCTTTTAGTGTCCCTCTATTTTTTATTCTTTTTATTTTTTGTTTCAAACTCTTTCACATTCCCATTCCACTTTTATGGCTTTGCTGACTTATCCTCTCCCCATCTCTTATTCATTAATGAAAGTACTCTGCTCAGTGAGTGATGCAGGGCTCCATCATTAGATTGCTATCTTTTCAAACACATGCTCTTGATCTCTGCCTTGCTGCCCTTCATATTTTTGCCCAGGCAGAACAGCTTCTGCAAAGTTCATTCACACCCCTCCTACATACTCTTCTTTTAGGTTATGCTAGCACAAAAACGGGTAACAGACTGCTGTGATACTGATACTCTGCATATTGTGCTAGCCAATATCATCTCAGCGTGTCCTTCACTACTCTGCCTGCAGCTAGCATTTCTTCCCTTAGAGTACAACACTATTTGTGCTAGAGAACATCAGCCTGCTCTGCATTTATACAGCCACTAACAAAACAAAGTTCTGCTTCATATCCGGGTGTATAGGAGCTATAGTAATAAGTAACACAGGGATTTGATGAGGTGTCAAATGATATAAATGATTGCATATTATCACCAAATATAGATAGAATGAGATTGGTTTGCTCCTGCTCTGTTGAGATGAATCCCTCCTGTGCAGTTATGGAAGAAGACACATTTATTGGAGATGTGTTCTAATTTATACTTATTGCAGGAAAGTGTGTTTTCCAAATGAATCACAATACCAGCAGTCATTATGCAGTTGCATGAAATGCATCCTTCAATATTTTTCTTTCAGTTTCATATGCAATTATTCAAATCATATTCAATTATTTCCAGTTTTAGAAACAGCGAAGCTATCACACAATGGATGTTCAAACGACACACAAAGATTAGCGTGTGCTTTATTCGACCCAATTTTTCTTCTATGTCTTCTCTCTTAGTGTGGGAAACTTCAGCTGGAGTTTACAGACGTGTGCATGGCACGCGTTCTCTGGTCCATTCTGCCATCTGGTGAGCACAGTGAGAAATGCTCACATGGTCAGCGTCGAAATGGATTAAATTGTGCCCACCTATTCCTGTGCTATTTTAAACGCAGAAAAGAATGTCAGCAAAACAGCAGGCAGATCCGAGGATGGACGTAACCCAAAGGCAGGGAAGTTCAGCACAGCATAGAAGCATGTTGGGAAACATGAAAAGTGTGTAGAGAAAGAAAAGGATGATGTAGGCTGGGATTAAAGGAAAAATGAGCAGTTGTAAAACAGAAAATTAAGTCTATCTTTTTTTTTTGGTTGATTTAGAACTTGTACTTTGCTCTTTGGCACTGTGTATTTGGTAAACATTTGGAGCAAGACATCCACATATTTTTATTTCTGATAAGACCAGCATGTTCCTAACTGTTTGATGTTGTGGCTAAAGTCTACGTTTCAAATGCAAAAAGAGAAAATGCACAAAATAAAAATAAACAAAGTGTTTAAGATCACAGCAGGAAGGATCTGACATAACCCAGCTTCTTGTCTGAGCTCCCAATGTCCCTCACTCCCCCTCACAGGCTATGAGTCAGCAGGCAAGGAGGATACTGAGATTAGAAACAGCAAACTGTGGAACAATGATTACACGAATGTTATTTTGGTTGCACTTGAGATGTTCCTGCAATTAAAATCTGCTAAATTGGGAAAAATGCAATGATCAGAGCATCAGCTGATAGCAGTGTCGTTTTGACTTCGTGACCCCAAATGGCAGAGTCAAAACAAGATTCTATGCCACCCAAGAAAGTGATTGAAATTTGAGACCCTTGTCACAAATTAAGCGCAATGCAGACCCATTATTTCACTTTTCCTGTGTTTCTGGCACTGTGAACAACAAGAGAAGTAGGAAAGCAAGGGCTAGCTAGTTGTCTGCTAATTGAAAGATGATGACTGGCAACATGAATCAGACAAAACAGGCCCATGGAGCCTGATGTTCCAGGCCAGATCATCATCCGGCACAGACCACCATTAAGCTGGTGTTATCACTGGAGGCTGACAACACCAGTGTCACTCCAACATGAACCATTCTGATTCTGTGATTCTGCCTTTAAATGATTTTTATAACTCTTTGGTATACGGAGGAATACAAGCTTGAGTGAGAAACAAAAGCATCTCCATGACAGACCTATTCTTTGGTCCAACCATCCTCAGCCTCTACAGATGCTGAAGAGATGATACCGTTTTCCCAAAAGCATCGGCCCCTGCAGGAGATGCTCTGCAGAAGCATCCGGAGAGGAGACATTTTCAGTAGAGACTCTTTGAATCCATGCATTATGTGCAAGAGCAACATGTGATGGTTATATCATCCTTTATTCCAGCAACACAAGGACCCTTTTATCTTCTGTTTACTTGGGTGGGAATAAATACAAAGAGTTAATATGTAACCATCCTTTCATGGGTGCCTTTATTTTTAAGGAGGGAACCACTGGCCTGAGAGTCACTGTGGAAGCTGGTGGGCTGGCAGCAATGTACTCCCTGGCCCTGCTCCTGTGCACGGCTGCTCTGGCTCACAGTGCTCTTGCAGCGAAAGGTAAGTGCCTTCCACTTTCTAACAGCCACTGAGGGAACCTGGAGAAAGATAGTTGATCGTAATACAGAAACTTGTGCTTCTGGTTTAGAAATGAGAATATCTCAAGCTTTCTGCACAATTTTTGTAAATTTTCTCCTCTCTTGCAGTCTGTCCCAAGCCACCAGAAGTGGTGTTTGCCACGATCAATGTGGTCAAAAATGAGTACAATGTGGGTGAGGAAGTTGAATACACCTGCAGGCCGGGGTTTGTCCCCAACAACGGCCTGAGGAAGTACGTCTGCCAGCCCACTGGCAGGTGGCCTCTCAACACGCTCTTATGCCTACGTAAGTAAAGCAACACAGATCCAACCCCCAGATTTTACACCTTCTCGTTAACATACCATGCACTGAGCTGAAAAGGATGCTTTGAAGTCCATGTGATGCTTCTGATATGTTTATACTGACATGATTCTGTTCTCTGATTCTTCTTTCCTTGTATTTCTGAGTTTTCCATAAACAAGCAAATACAGAAGTCATCTTGCTTCCTGCCTCCCACCAAAGAGCTGTGTGCTTTGCTGTGTTTTTGATGCTTTTTGTTATTATTTTCCTGACTCTAAATATGTTCAGTGCTGAGATGTCTCTAGACTTTCTCCTGTAAGCAAACAGTTGTCAGAAGAAAAACTGGGTGTGGAGGGAAAGAGGGAAAGCAACAGGAGAAGGACCTTTCCACACACTTTCTCCTACACCTCTGCTCCCAGATAGTGATGGATTTCAAACCAGACAAGGTGAACCTGAAGTTGGTTCATCTCAGCGGTGCTTATACTCCAAATGACATACACTGGTTGATGATATCTGCCTATCAATTGCTATTCATTTTTATCATTTAATTGCATAGCAGCTGTTTCCCTTAGACAATCAATTGCTAAAAGTGTTTTTGTCATGAAAACTTTGAACCTACCATTACTATGATTTGATAGAAACATAAAATAGGTTATGAAATGTAGTACACAGAAGTGGAAAAACTTGAAGAGCAGCCAGACCCCTATAAGATCAACCTGTTTCCACTATGCTAGCTTCATACCTTGTGAAATAATATCCTTTTTAAACTTTATTTAACAGCACAGAGATGTCCTGCCCCTGAACCCTTGCTGCATGGAACAATTGATTATACAGATCTCCACTATCGAAGTTCTTTAAGTTTTTCATGCAATCCGGGGTGAGCGCTCCCTTTTTTGTGCTACTCAGAACAAAATCTAAACCACAACACTCTACTATGGTGTACTGGAGCATTGCAAGCCAAGGAACTTAGAAAATACCACACTAAAATTCATCTGCACTTCAGAGACTTAAAACTGGTATATCTGGGTATCCTTCTCTGTTCAGCTCCAACTATTGTATCATGGGGTTTTGCTACTCCAAAGCAGTGTCTTACAGACATGAAAACCATGAAAATAGCAGAGATTTTATGCAAAGATTCATTCCAGACCACTTCCCCTTGCTTTTAAAATCCTCTTATTACATCATGAGATGAAATCCTGCAGCACAGAAAGGATAATCTCCATGTGAGTCATCATGCTGTCAGGCTCTGGAGGCTGAAAAATTTGTTTCCGTGTCTTTCTAAGCTCAGTAAATGAAAACATGAGGTTAATCCTAATTTTGCCCCTGAAGCAAATGCACTTTTACTGAAGGCTGCATCCTGGTTTTAGAAATGAGGATCCATTTAAAGAAACGGTTAAGTTAAATGCAAAGACATACTTGATTGCAGCATGCAGTCACTCTGTTTGAGCAAGTAATTAATAGCCAGTGCTTACCTGGGAAGATCCTAGGTGAGCTATAGGCCGGAGATCATTGAAGAGCACGAAAACCTCAGTTATATCCCTCTTCTGCAAAACAGACAAGAGAATGAATAAATTAATTCATCTACAATCTCTAATGTAGCAGTGGGACTTGAATTGGTTTCATTTCATTAATGATAATTTACTAGGATGCAGCTATGTGATATTGATATGATAGATACAAAATGAGCATTTCTTTAAATGTCAGTGTAATAGTAATAATATACGTACAGAGGAGTAGAAGGAAGCATTTAGAGGGAGTACATATGTAAATGAAATTGGCATTATAAAAAAATAATGCATTTCAGTAACTTCAGTGACTGCTGAGTTCTTTACAAATAGATTCATCCTCATTGCTATAATCAGATAGGAACTTCTCCTAAGGAACTCTAAGGCTAACATCATTGCTCAGTGCTCACTACTTACAAATATCCACAATATTCATCAGTTACAGAAATTACTGTAACATTAAAACAGAACATGGAGTTGAAAGTGAAATATCCTCTTGTATCAAGCGTTCTTTCTGGAAATTTGTAATACCTGGATATTAACATGTTTTCATGTTTGAATCTGAACTTCCTCTGAGGTTAGTAACTGCTTGAATTAGAGAATGATTTCAGAACTGGACTCTTGCTAAACCTGGTGCAGGAAATGGAAATCTTCTTAAGGAACAAACTGATTTTTCTCCATACAAAAAGGTTCATTAAGCTTTCTGATAAGCAGATCTTTTTGTTTTCAGTTACAATCTTGTTGGGTCAAGGACAAGCCAATGCATGTCGGATGGCAAGTGGAGTGGAATCTTCCCACAGTGTCAACGTATGTGCTCAGATACCCAAGAATTACTGTATCCTTCTTGCTATTATGGAAGGGCTCCTCTACATCACTCAGAATTACACATAATCTTCTTCAGAAGCCTCCCATTGCAGTGTTCCAAAAAAAGATAAGGAACTATCAAGAAGCAGCTTGCATATTTAGTTTTAGAGGTGTGGGTTCTGATTAAAAAGAAATACAGTTTAAAGCTCTATGTGAAAGGCCAGGATCAGGGATCACAGCTGAAGGTAAGATGCTCGTCCCTTCAAATTCATTTTCCCTGCATATAAAAAAGAGGATAGCATCATGATTACAGCTGCCATGCATGTTTTTGCTATGACCTGTCCTGTTTTATGGAAAAAAACACTATGGTTCATAACATTGTATAAAAAGCACAGCAAAAATCATAGATTACATATGCTAAGGCTCCTGAGACTTTTAATCTGATCTTTTTGGTTTTGTAGCTATACTTCCACAAGGCACTGTGTGGGTTACTTTTGTTATGCAAGTCGCTCCTGTGAAACTAGCAACAATCCAATTGCTAAGCTTTTATTTCTAAGAATGCTGTATTCTTCCAGCTGTGACTTGTGAACCTCCCTCACTTCCCGAATTTGGAGTCCTCTCTTACCGTCATTCAAAGCCTGGAAATATTTCTTACTTCATGGACACAATCACTTTTGAATGTGTACCACCTCTTGCACTTATTGGAAATGAGACAGCAACCTGCCAGGCCAACGGCACCTGGAGCAGCATTCCGGAGTGCAGGGGTGGGTAACTTACTTTCAGAATCCTAGAATATATCAACATAGAAGAACAACTCTTTTACAGGAAAAACAAAAAGAAAAGCATGTTGTTTGTAAACATACAGCACAGTCAATCTGAAAGTCAGAATCACGAATGCAAGGTGACTGCTGACAGTGACTGCAAGGCTGCACGCAACACGGGGTTGACAAAATATTTGCTGCAGGTATAAAGGTTGTGCAAACAAGGCTGCGAAACACCTCCAGCATGGAGGAGCCTGGCTGCCTGAGTGCACCTCTCTGCTAAATGCTGGCATTCATCTCAGAGGCAGACAACCTCACCCTTAGGCTAGAAATTCGCACTGTGAAATGATACCACATTTTGGGAACAACCACAACAGATGTATTTAAATTCTTTCTTTCCTCATTTGTTTTAATATTTTCCCCATGTTCTCTTGTGCAAGATGCTGAAATGAACCGACGTGAAAATTGTACAGATATTTTGAAGTATGTGCTGCATCTTTTCGAACCGTAGCAGCGACTAAGCATTGCTTTTCTTTCGTTTTTGTACCACAGCTGTCACTTGTCCTGCTCCAACGGGAATAGAAAATGGATTCTTAAATTTTGCTGTTCGTAGAACATATCACTACAACGAAAGCGTCAGCTTCAGCTGCCAGTCCAGATACGTGCTGGAGGGACCTAAGCATATCCGATGTGAGAAGACAGGGAACTGGTCCCCAAAGCCAGCCTGCAAAGGTACATGTACACCATCACTTAGAAACCACCTATTTGATTTCGTTTTCCTAAAAGAGCACCACTCCCTGTTAATGAGCTATTGCAGCTTTGTGTCTTTTCACAAGCAAACTGAAGTTGTGATATCAAGGCCCTGATAATATAAGATGAATCCCAGCATTCAGTCTACACTGAGACGTATTGGAACCGGCTCCAATAGTCAGCCACCAAAATGTATGATGTCTGAATATTTCCTGTTCTCTTCCCATTTAATGCAATCAGGAATTTTACTGGGGCTGGGCTTCTGCTGGAATTTTTTGCTCCTGTACACAGGGGTGTGAAGTTCTTCAGCATCAATAATATCAGCAGAAATACTGATGTGTGTGTTTGGGCCACAGTGTTTTTCATTGTCAAATGGAAATTTCTCACAGGATCTATTCTGTTCATTTTTCAAAATGGAGCTCTAAATATCATTATACGTTGCTTATAACTGAATTACTTTACAGAGCCATGTAAAATACCGGTAAAGAAAGCTGTAGTATTGTATGAAGGGGAGAAGAAACGAGTTCAGAGTGATCTTAAGGACGGCATCATGCATGGTGAAACTATTTCCTTCTACTGCAAGAATAAAGAGAAATCCTGTGCCTACACCGTGCCTGTTCAGTGCGTGAACGGCAACCTCACTCTCCCTTTCTGCTTCAAAGGTATGAGCTGGGTTAATTTGACAACAGCTGCCTGTCTGTGTTGGGAGGCAGTGTCACAGTTCATCTTCAAGCTGCATCTGACTGGCTGATTCATCTGTCTTGTGTTGAAGTTCTTGGTCATTTAAGAAGAAATCCTTTTCCTGTTCTCAAGAGGTGTTACTTAGAGGTCTAGCCCAGCCAAAAGGGCAGGGGTGAAGCGTTCTGGGATTTCATGAATCCTTGGATCATCTTCTAGAGCCTAGTCCTGCCTCAGTCCTGAGGTCTTGGCCTGTTTGCTGCCGCTCTGGTGAATCATCCCCGTGTTATGCTGACGGATTCTGACATTGGGTCAAGAGTTAAAAAGCAGCTGACAGCTCTCCTGATGCTGGAGAAACTGGTTTGCAGGCACTACATTGTTTAGAGTAATCAAAGGGATGAAATAGCAAAGTTTGTCAGCAAGGGGAAGTGCTTTGCACCTGTTTTGTCAATATTCCTTGCAAGTTTTTCTTTTCATTTCTAAGTGGAGCAAAATACATGTACGAGTTGTGGTGAAAGCACTCCTCCTTGTGTTTGGTTTGCCTTCAGGTGGATGTGGCTTAGCTCTTTTTCTTTTTTTTTTTATAAGTACAAATTAAAATATTGAATTTCTTCCACCAGTTTTGCACCAATGCAAAAATTCACTGCTTACATAGCAGAGCCCTTGAGACATGTTGTTTTCAGCCACTGCACATTTTAAGATTTTAACCCAAGGTCTTAACCTCTTGTTTTCAACAGAACGTGGCTTCTTTTCAAGTCTTGTTAAGACGGACCCATCGAACATGAAACCGTGTGAAGATCTGAAATGAGTCAAAGAAGTAATGCAGTACTGAATGTCTTCCTGAGACAGATACGTCGATACACAGGACAGCTTAAGTCCTCTGAGTGTCAATTCCAGGCAAACTCGGGATGCGCTGAGTACACAGCCTCTGCTTTTTTCCCTGCTGCTGTTATCCCAGCCTCCTTCACAAGCTGTGACACATTATTTCAGCTGTTAGCTTCCATTCTCTTTCCTCTGCCTCCTTCAGTGTCCCCACTACACTACTTCTCTTTCAGTATTTCCAGCTTTTATGTCATTGTAAATGATCTTCTCTGTAGCAACTCCTTTAGAATAAAGTAACTTTTGGCCAATAGTGTGTTCTGATTCGATACTACCTGGTCATCAATCAAATCCTGTAGCTCATAACTGATTTATAGAAGTCCTTCTTTATGAGTAATTAGCTGGGTTCTGATTCCATTTGCTCTCTTCTGTGATAAGGAATCAGCCTTTCATTATAGATGGACAGAGGGTCATCAGCCTAGGATTTTCGAGAATACAGGCAAGCAGAAAGATTGAGCTTTGCAAATGTGTTTAGTGGCTGAGAGTCCAGCCACCATTGAAAAACTGATACTGTCAGATTAAGGATTCTTCTACACTTCAAAAATATTGCTAAAATTTGTAAAACTATTTGTGCTTTCATGATTTTAACTTTACATGAAACTGCCGTTTTAAACAGCAGTTAATGTTTAATGTTGTTTAAATATTATGCAAGGTAGCTGGTTCCTTTTTAAAGAAAGAGAACTCTACATCGTTGAGCAATAATAATGATTTCTGGTCAGTAAGCAGCTTTGATGTGAACTATAATTTTCATTTCATTATAGGAAAACCACTGCTGTGATTGAGTCTACCAAACGTTGTGCTTATGTCTGTATTTCTACTCAGAAAAAATACTTAACATTTCAACTTAATAGTGAGTGATGGAGGAATATTTGTTGCACCCTTACAATACATTATAGTGAATCACGTGATTTTCTCTGAAGTATTGAAGCCTTCTCTGTAATGACACAGAAGTAAGCTGCACAGCAAGCAACCTATCTTAGAACTTTTTGAAAGATCCATTTAACATTAACATCAACATTAAATGAGACTTGTAAGATGCTAAAGCCACTCTTAAGGGAACTTTGAACATAACTCCCATCAGTTTTTTGTTTTTTTTTTTCTTTTTAAGGTTGCACATATTTTAATAGTATTTCTGAAATATTCTTATTTTCCCATTTTTATGGCGAGGTTGAGTCAGTTACATTATTTAAAACTGCATATGATGTGCACCGAGTTTGATTTCTATTATGTTTAAATGGGACCTCTGAAAGACATTTGACTTGGAAGCCAAAATATTAATAACTTCCTTAAATACAGACACAGATCAGCTGGCAGGAACCTATCTGTTTGGAAATCTAGTCTGAACATTGTGTGGGATCTGGATATTCAGGACATTAGCTGAGATACCAAACACAGTTTAATATTAACTTGTCTTTCAGAGTTAAACACTGTGAAGCTGGAATAAATAAAGTTTTCCCTGAAATGATCTGTATTTTGCACAAAAAACTGTTGCTCTGAGAACACTCAGATTTTTCTAAGCAGTGTTAACAAGCTTTCCCAGTTACAGCAGGATGACAATCATCACGTCAGCTGGCCCCTCTTCCTAGCTGGATAAGCAGTATTTGACTACTTGAAAGAATCACCCTTAGGAGTCAATATTCGCATGTTGAATTTATTATCAAGTCTCCAAAAGCAAGAAGGATGGGGGGAGAGGAGGGGGGGGGGAAATCTATGACCTGATAAGCCTTTGAAGTAGCGAAGTGTTTGTGAATCACAACTTTTCAGACATGAAAGGTTTGCTTAGAAGGTCTGAAAAATAATGTATTGCAACTAGAGGTGTTCCAAAGGCTGGTATGAGTGAGTGAAACCTGTCATTTTTCTTTTCAGATGTTTGAAAGAATGCCGTAAGCTGCGCTCGTGTTACTTGTGGCAACCTGCTGAGACAGTTAGAGAGATAAGAGAACACGGTACATAAAAGTACCACGTGTTTCACTGAAATGAACATATTTTTACAATTCAAATTGGGAATTAGTTCGCTATTTTGGCTGCAATATTTAAGTATTCTACAACTGTATATCTGGAGTTTTCCTTTGGAGGGTATCCATTGTGTCTGGCTGCAGCTTTGGACAAAGACAAGGCCACAGTCATTGCCTGAACATTGTGTTTTTCCTTCTTTTTGCACCAAAGTGAAGTGACTGTCACATAAATTGAGGTAGTCTTCAAACTCCCTGGCTGCTTGCATTGGTAAGCAAACCCAGAAACTGGTTCTACTCCCTCAACAAATTTCTCTTGGAGAACTGGTTCCAATTTCACTGTTTCTGCCCTGCTTCACATTCTTTTTCATGAGCAAATATAAGCACAAATTCTGCTTTTCAAAGTGAAGAGTTTTGTGATTAGCATGACAGAGAGGTATTCATATCTGAAGGCAATCCTTGGATACGTACCAATGAACAACACACAAAAAAGTTGGCTTAAAAATTCCCTTTTCAAATATCAGATGAATACAACAAAAAAAGAGCTTGTGGTGGAGAACAGAAATGCAAGCCTTGCCATGTTACCCAGCCAGTATTCTGCCCTTGAAAAGCCTACCTGGAAAGAGATGTGCTGTTCCACGCTTCCCATAGCCCCCTCAGTAAAAAAAATGTCTCCTCTGTGTAGGACTGACTTGAACAGATCAATTTCATTTAGATTACAAAATTCCCACGACAAATCTAGTTTTGGAAATCTGTTGGAAAATTCTATCTATGTATTTTCAGTTCTTGGTCATCATGAAAACGTGGTCCAAACAGCAACAGCTAAAAGATAATTCCAGCCGGGATCCAACCAGCAGCAATTAAAATAAATTAAAAAAGAAACACACCCAAGAGTTACCTTCCACTTGTTTTACATCACTGCTTTTAGGGTGCAGGTTGCAGCACAGTGCCAAGGCACTTGGGGTCCTGGGGGTCCTCACAGAACCAGAAACAGGCGTCTCCTACTTCTCTATGGGTGCCACCTCAGCCTCTGCTGGGTCCTCTTGATGTTCCTAATGTGTGTGCACAGCAGTGTGTGTGGATACACTGCTCAGCTTAGAGAGGAGCAGACTGAGGGGGAGGCTCGTTGTGGTCTACAGCTTCCTTAAGAAGGGGAGCACAGGGGCAGCAACAGAACATGATGGAGAGCGAAGCCGTGGCAGGGGAAGGCTGGATAACAGGAAAAAGTTTTCAGCAGAGGGCAGCGGTTGTGGTGGAGTTCAAGAAGTGTCTGGACAACGCTCTCAGAGTTGGATTTCTGGGGGGTCCTGCGAAGAACCAGGGGCATCGCTTCCTTTCTTTTCTCTAGTCCACGCCGCACGAGCACAACCACCCACCTCCAATCCGAGCGCACCGCCCGACGCAGCCCGAGCTCCACCGCGCTCCGGGCCCGACCCGCGGAAACGGAAACTCCGGGCCGCGCTGTCAGCAGAGGCCGCCGGGAGCGGGGGTGGGGTCGGTTTGAACCGTTGGCCGCTCGGCCGGGCCGGCTTCGAGGCGGGGTTTCCCCGCCGAGGGGGACAGGAAGCTGCCGGCCAGGCCCTGCCCGGCCCGAGCCGCCGACTGTGAGGTACGGGCGGGGAGAGCCACCGGGTTGAGGCGCGGGACGCGCGGGAGATCGGCTCTTACCTGCGGGGCCGCCCCGGGGCTCCTCCGGGCGGGGCGGGAGAGGACGTGGGACGCGCTGCACACGAGGAGGGCCGGGCCGGGCCCGGGGCCGCGGGGACACAGCTCTCCTCCTCTGTCGTTGCGGTGCTGCGTCTGTAAACGCTGTGACATCATTGGCTTGGAAGCGTCCTCGGTGCTTTTCGCCTGTTTCTTTGATTAAAACAAACTAATGAATAAATAAATGCTGATCATAAGTGTGTGTGTGTGGAGGGGAGAGGTGTTATAAACTCAGCTGTTGCTCGAACTCATGTAGGTACTGTTTTAGACAAATTGTGTGCAGCTGGCAGGTTTCAAATCTAAGCAAACTCGTTCTCATCGAAGGCGGAACAACATTCATAGTCTGCAAAATAAAATAATAATAAAGAAATCCACCAATTTTTGTATGAATTCAATGAGATACTTCATTTTATTTTTCCTATCATTTCAAAGCATGTCACGGTTTGGCCTAAGACAGCCAGAGGTGGATGTAGAGTGGTGTTTAATCTTTTCCATTTCCATGTGGGTGACCTTACAGGTTGCTGCGTTTTCTTTCAAAATGAACGGTGAAGAGGAAATGTGGAAAGAACTGGATGCAGAATTTGAACGCTGTGTTGTGGATATGAAGCCTCACCTACTAAAGCTGCAGCGTAGCTCAGGTAAATACAGTAAAATGTATACGTGGAGAAATGCTAATAACAGTATTCTACCTTACTGCTAATTGTTAGCTACACATGTATCACCTTAACAACCTGACCAAGTGCTTCATGTCTGGTGTATCAAGGAGTTATTTTGTGGGGCTTTTGAACAACTCAGACACTTTCCAGGTCTCTGTTACTATTATTTGCGTGGGCTTGTGTCTTGCAGATACGTGTTCCATTTTTCCTGGTGGTGTAGAGTGGTTATACGTGTCTATCTTTTCAGAACGCCAGAAGTGTACACTGTGGATTAAAAAACTCTTTGAGCCCTTGGGAGCGGGCGCAGGAGTAGCAGGAAGGAAGAATCGGAACTTATATGCAAAACTCCTGCTCCACATGCTGAAACGAGGAGTGCTAGAAGGTCCTTTCACACAAAATCCAGAGCCAGGAATGCTGGAAACTTTACCTTCCTATATGGTGAGTGGAGCTTCTTTGTTGCTTACATTTATTCTTAAAAATATTTGAAAGCCCTTGGTTTGGCACAAACATGGAAAACAGTTTGAATGGTGTGTGTGGTTGATACTGACTTCTATGTTACACATCTTGTAGCTGATTTGGAAATATCTTTCAATGTACAAAATCCTTTCTGAGAGACCTGCTTCTTCCTCTAAATTCAGATTCAGGGCTTATCAAAATAGGTCATAAGGAGCAGAAAGATGATGTCTGCCTAATCTTTTGAAAGGCTTTAATTTTTCTTGAATAGCAGATTGTTCTCTTGCATGGAACATGAGACGCTTAACTGACTCAGTAGTCTTCCTTTCTGACTTTTGCCATGAACTACAGCTGTTTAAACTCTGAAAGAAGAGATAATAGTATTGCACATAGGCAGTGTTAAGCTTATAGTTTGTTTTCTGAAGACCTGAGTATAATGTGGCATGCATCAGCTTTAATGGTGCATGACCAAGTTACCTGTGTAGTCAAGTTACCTGTGCTGGAGGAAAGCAGTAAAGTAAAGTACAGGAAAGCATTTAAACTTGCATGTTTTACTGATTTCCATGTGAAGGGAAGGTAATATTTGCATACTTTAATTGACTTCAACTGAAGAATATTTTTTATCCAGTAGCTGTTTGTGCAAGAAATTGTATTAATAGCATAAAGAATATATTTGTGCAAGTATATTCTAGTGTTGATTTTGCATTTTTTATTTTAATTACAGTCAGTTTATTTTGATGAACCAAATTCAACAAGAATTCAAAGTAGTAGTCCAGACTGCTTACCTGACAGGGCAATGGGAGAGTTAGGAAAAACTCGATCCAGGCAAGAGGAATTGTGGACTTTATCTTCTAAAGAAGAACCATCCGTAGCAACACCACTTGCATATGAGTAAGACTTCTATGTTTGCTTTATTCAGTATTTGATTCATATTTAATGTATGTTTGATCTGGTAAGCTTTGTATGTTTTAATTTGTATATATGGATTTATTACACTTCCTCATGGACTCAAATAGCATTCATACTTTCTGCACAGAAACATGAGTAGCTTTCAACTTCATCACTTTTCTACTTTTCTGTTATTTCATTCCTCCGTTGTGTCTACTTTCCTTACTCCTTTAAGTCTTCTTCCAAGTCTCATAGTTCTATCCTCTCTTCCTGTTATGTTTAAACGTTACAAACATTTGAAGTTTAAAATGTTTTGATGGTGCTGTCTACTACAAACACATAGGCTTTGGCAGCTAGAGCTCTATGCACTTAGGGTTATGAAGTTTCAGTATTGATAGTTTACAGCTGTACCTCAGAATTTGGAGTATCGATAGCTGCATCTTGTTTTTGCAATCCACTGTGGATTTGCAGGTACCAGCAGGCTCAAACAGCGTGTTTATTTCCTCTTAGCTGGATATAGAGCTCTTCCTTAACCATCTGATTTACAAAGCAGCTGGAGAGATGAAATACAGCAGGTTACTAAGTCTTGGTTTCCTGTTGGCTTAAGTTGTTATCATTAGCTATTAATTTTTTAGGCACACTGATGTTTGTTCTGTCTTTCGAATTCCTTCTATTGCAATGCCAAGTGTTGCATTTTTAAATGGCTCAGCTGTGATTTACACCGATGTCAGGTGCTCTTGCAAGTCGCGTTACCTTGGTACTGATTGTCCTGAAACTTTTCCTCCTATGAATCTGTTAACTGTGTGCAATTGTAACTATCATTTTAGAAGTTGCTTTGAAAAGTGATTGGTCTCATGTTTCCAAGTGCTACGTTGTAATTTCTGAGGGGTCTTGCGGTATGTCCCTGTAGGGCACAAGTGGTTTGGATGAGAAATGGAGGTAGATCACTGAAATAGCCAGCTGTGTTAACTGTGTTAATATCTCTGACTTCCTGGTAAAAAGAACTGTTGTGAAGAGCTGTCTAAATAGAATTAAAGCAATTAAGCTTATGGAAACAGGGAGTATATTGTGCTGCAGACATGCTCTTTGAGACCTCAACGCAACGTCTGTGTATCAGAAGTGCTCAGTCACAGTGTGAAGCAGAGGTGGAGCACCTGGTGGGCAGGCAGGGCCAACCCAGGGGAGCTCAGGTGCATGCAATGTACCTGAGTGACCAGAAGGGCTGGAGCCAGGATCCACCCCTTCCCAGCCCTCATTTAAAGGTTGGCAGAGGAGTTCTCTGGGGTTCCCTGTTTAACTGAGGCTTTCTAAAGGTAAGTGACTTTTTTCTTTCTTTGCTGCTTCGTTTTGGATTGCCTTCATTTGCTGCACCCAAAGACTTTACCACCCCTCTATTACTGCTGTGCAGGCATGGCTCTGCTAATGGATTTTATACACAGCTTCACTCTCAGTAGAAGGAAACTTGAATTTGGCATGTTGGCAATTAGCAGTTTTGATACCTCTGTATGTTATGTGAATTTATTATTATTTTTTTTTTTATAATAGTGAGAATCTGTTAAATGTGTGACTTAAGAAGAAATAACAAGGAGGAGTATTTCAGCCACAGTTTCTTGGAGATGTTTTATTTAATACTTATTTACGAATGTCTGTTTTAAAAGATTAACTATAATCGATGTAAGGATCAAGTTTTTCTTTGTTTTTGCAGTTCAGAGTGTGCTGTCAGTGTATGAAAAGACGCAAGGGTATGACAGTGTCTGGGATCTGCTGTTTCTGGAAGGAGCCAGGAGATGGCGATCATGTTATGTTACATTTCTCTGCTCGATATGTGCGTGAGGAGAGCTGCATCCATGGGCACGTGCTGAGTTTAGTGTGATGGAAATTTTGTATTCCAACCATGCCTTAATTCTTACAGATAGACTAAAGCGTTTTCTCAGGGCAAAACGGATATGTTGGTGCTCATGAGTAATTTTTTTGATGTTTGTTTATTCAAGGTCCTGTCTTCTAAAAGAAGCAGAGAAATAGAGAAGTTTTGTTCATAGTTGTTGTTATCTCGCAAGGTGCGTGCTGCTGTGTAGGAAGATTTTGGCTTTACCATGTTGGGAGCTGTATACCTGGCTGTATACAAATTAGATACATCCTAGGCAAAGCTTACATGGAAACTAAGATCCAGCAAGCTGGTGCTAGAAAGGGGCATTCTTATTCTGAAGTGTGAAAGAACAGGTTTTAGTAACGTATAGTTTAGATAAAACTCTGCCCTTTGTGGCTCTGTAGGGACACCCTATTGTATGTATATAGCATTACAGATTATGCCTGAGAAACATTGTTATAGGTAATGTGTGGCTGTGCTGTACCAGGATGGACCAAAGAGTTACCCTCACCTTCATGCTAGTAGGATTTATTTACAAATCCCATTTATTAGCAGCAAATTGCTTCCTCCTTCCATGCTAGTTCAGGGCTGTGGTTGAGGCAGGAGTCCCAGGGCTGGTGTCAGGACCGACAGTTCTCCACCTGCCTGTGGTGGGAGGAGAAAGGATGTTATATAAGATTAGTTCTGTTATTTCTGGAGCCTGACTTGATAGCAGGAGGATAGAGAAGGGAGTGAAGAAGCAGTGAATGTTTGGTATGAGTGAAGTTGCAGACTGTCCTCAGTTTTTGCACCATCTGTTTACAGAGCCAAGTAAAGTGGCTTCCTTTTCAAAACAGCAATCACAGAACTAAGTGTAACTAGACTTTCCTTACCACTTTTTCCAGTTTAAAAATATTACAGGTGACTTCTTGGTTGGTTTGGATATTTGTTAGCTCTTTATCTCACAATAATAGGCGCGTGAGTTCTGTTCTTCTTGATTTTCAACAATCTGAGCTTTATTTAATTGTTAGGTAACCTAAATGTTGTTCAGAATAGTCCATTGATTAAAAATGCAGACTTACTGGCAGGTAAAGACTTGTCTCCTTTCATTGAGAGAGAACTTTGTGTAAATTATTGGTAAGATGTGAATGATTTGGAATGCTGGATATGGCTGATGTATTGTTATATCTCTTTTGGTTGTTTTTTCTTTTAATCTCTTAAGACTTTTCTTATCTAAAGTCATCTGACTTACTGCCTTGTGGTAGTTATTTTGCATCCATGTATGTTGTTAATGCTGGTTGTTGCTAGGAGGGAAGGTATGCCTCCAGTTGTTGTATTTCACTATTTCCTGCTGTTCTGATGAAAGCTGGGGTGTTGTGCTTCTTGAGAAGTTTGCCTGTGTATGTCTTCCTAGAAGTGTCTCGTTTATATTTTACATACAACAGTTGTCTTTTTCTTCATAAACACTTAATTCATCTCAGTGTCTTTTGGCGTAACTTAAAGTTTAATTTTCTGCCAGATGGAAAGAACGAAGGGTATTTTAATGGTCTGATTTGATTTTAATACTGTATAGCTACTCATAGGAAGGTGGATTTACTAACAGGAGTTTTTAATTATTTTAAAGCATGTGGATTTGACACTGGAGAATATACTGAAAGATGTTTTGCTACTGTTTTGGATCTTTTGCTGTATCAACCTATCTAATAAGTACTTTTTTGCTTTGTTGCATTTTGTTCCATGCTGCTGTTCTTTTTTTTCACTGTTCAGTAATTGAGAAATGTTTGTTGTCCAGGTTTGTGCGTGACAGTTATGTTCATATATCTCCTATTTCTAATTTACCTTCTGTTCATATGTTTCATACTAAAATCTTTTCCAGAAAAAAAGACTATCCTGGCCTTTCAAGTCACTGCTTTTCTATTGAGCTGTGTGTATAATTCTTGCTTTTGTGTTCAGGCTGGTGTGTTATGTAATGATATACCTTGACCTAACATAACATTTTTTTGTGTTTCCCAGACTCCTGTGGAGTAGCCAATCAGCATCATCATTCCATTTTTTTTTATCTTCTCAGTTGTCAAACTTTCTCCTATTGTATCTCATGTTTAGGAATAGCAACCTGGTTTACAGAGAGGTATCCCTGCCTGTAGTGGGGAGTTGGAACTAGATGACCTTAAGGATCCCTTCACACCCATTCTATGATTTATCTTAAAATCTATTGGGAGATATTAGGTTGTGTAGTAACTGAGAAATCCAAAGAGAACTTCTTAGCATTCTATGATAGGCATGATATTAGTTGTCTTAAACAGTACACTGAAGTGACTTTAAAGGCTTTTTAAAAAGAAAAATAATTAAAAAAAATCCTTTTTTGTTCTATTTTTGACCTTTATATCTTGTTTATTTTCTTCTCTTTTAATGGATTTTACTCTTCAAGTAACATCTTTTTGTGAGACACAAGTTGCTGAAAATGAATTTTTTTCTTACTTTTTTTTTTCTAATAATAGAGAGAGATTCAAGTATGACAGGAAGCAAACATTGAGATCCCAGTCTACAAGTCCTCTTCTCCGGAGTGATGAAGATAACCTAGCATCATCTCTGTCTGTAAGATGCTTCTCCTTTTTCTGATAAAACCTACTGTAGTTTCAATGAATTGTTTTTATATATCCCTGTGGAGCTGTTGTTTCTAATTGCATGAGTTGTGATCCTTGTGTAGAGGTGCAGATATTAAGGAAGGAGTGACACAAAGGACTGAAGCTCATTAAAACCTCCCTTCTACAAGTGTATGGGAAAATAACTTCTTGTAGGATGTTCTCAAGTCATCCTAAAGATTGACCTATGTTTAGTGTAATGTTCTTAATGTTTACTGCACTGTTATCCTCAGGCTTAGAAAACTGTTAACATCATCATCTAGTACAGTGTGCTGCTGCTTACTAAGCTATTTAGATTAAAGCTATCACAGGTGCAATGGCACAGTCAAGAAGAACCTTGTAGGTACTGCCAAATCTAACAAAGTTGTTTTTACATTGTCTCTATTAACTCTTCTGATATTTTGACTTTTTGTGTTCCAGGACTGTCGTCATAAGAAAACCATTACTTTGGATGACAGTGACCTTGATGCACGTCTCAATAGCTGGAATCTTGGGGTAAAAAAGCAGAGTGCATTCCTTATTTATGGACTTGAAATGAAAACTTCTTATTAATGCAGTGTACTCCTTTGAATTTAGTCAACACTATTTTGTGTAAGAATCAGTCTTTTAGAAATAAAATGGTAAAGCTTGGAAAATCTCATTATGAATACATGTCATCCTAAATGTTCAAATGTCTTATTTTTAAGCAATTATCATTTTATTGTTTTTTCTTATGAGTAATTATATTGAATAGACTATCTAGTGGTCAAAACCAAATATCTTATTCCAAAAGAAATGTAGACTGATTCTAGAAAACTTAATAACATTACTTTGAGTTTATGCTGGTTTAAAGAAGAGTTTGTTGATGTATTATTAATGGGTGACCAGATAATCCTAATTCTTCACACTATTGTCAGCCCAGAGCAATATGACTGAGTTTTAAGATCTTGTTTGTAACACTTGCTGTTTTGCATGAATGGTTAAGTTCTCTTCAGAAACATAAATGATAAGAGAGAGTGTTAACTTTTTTTTGTCCTATTCAGTTCTTCTCCTGCTGTTTTGGTGAATTTTAGCATTCTAAATGTAAATTGCGTCCTTGCTTTTCTTCTGAGACAGAAGAAAGTCTTGACCTTGAGGCAATCCAGGAGCTGTCTGACTTCTCTCTCCGAACTGAGGATGTAGATTAATGGGAAGATTAGTCTGGGGTTTTGTTATTGCTCCTCAGAGCTCCTTCTATTTTATAGAGTAATATAAGATTGATTTGTAGCACTCCTCAGTTTAAAGAAGAATGTATCCTTTAGAGATTGTAATTTTTTTTTAAAGTGAGGAGAGCTGGTGTTCCAAATATTTTCAAGAGTATTTAACATCAGTTCATGAAATTGCTCTTCAGGTGACTGAAACAAATGTACTAACAGTCACTTGCAGATTTTTGAATATTTGGGTTACATAAATACCTGGATTATATGATCAGATTATTAAAATACCTTGAGCTCTTAAAGCTGCTGTAAGGGGAAACTTGCTTATGGCCATCTTACACATTGTTCCAGTAGAGATTGACAAAGAATCCCTGCTATCAAGCACTTTGATATCAGTGTTCATCTTCCTTCTTCCTTATCACTTTAATTTTGTTTTTTCTTTTTTGAATTGAAATTTCAAGTTGCAGTCGTGTTGGGGTTACTAATGGAAGGTTATTAAACTACAGTAATCCTCCACTGATACAGAAAGTCTCTTGGTTAACAAATTGACTTCAGTGACACACAGATCAGTTGTTGAATTACCATCCTTGGAGAAGAGACTTGAACAAGTTGTTAGTGAGAACAAGAGCCTGTGTTTTGGATATACTTGTTAGTAGTGGTAATAACCTACACAAAAAGTCAAACTCTTACATCACTTTGCTTGTTAGCATTGTTGCTTCTTACAAGTACTAAAAGATTATTTTGTTTTGTTTGCATTGCAGCGTTCCCAATTATCTCTATCACACATTTTATTGTTCAAGTTCTTTATATTCTAGGCATGATTTGTTAGATGTCTAAAAAAGTTCTGATTGTGATAAATTTGCTTCTCATATATGGAATGCTAATATTAGCTAATTTTAAATACGTTATAAAAATGTGTTTTTCTTAGCCCTTATTGACTCTTATCTAATCTGATGTGGGGCTGTGCTTTATGAAGTGTTAATGCCTTGAAGTTGCATTTGCAACATAGAAAAGAAAAACATCCTTTTGTCTCCTTGTTAGAAGGGAAAGTTTCAGAGCTGAGGTTTAGATGAATTCAAGTTTGGCCACAATAACCCCATGCAATGCTATAGGCTTGGGGGGGAGTGGCTTGAAGAATGGCTAGAGGGAAAAGACANCATCTATGAATCTATGAATCTATGAATCTAAGTTATCTTTGGCTATTTTGTTACTTTGAACTCTTTGTCGTTGTTTAGATATTTTGGTAGAGGAACTCTTAGTATATATTCTATCTTATATTTTTATTAGCAACTGTCAATAAGCTTTTACGTTGTATTGGAAATTCAGTATACATTGTGAACAGGATATCTCCACGTTCCCTTTAGATATGTCTCAAGAAATAATTAAATATTGTAAAACATCCATAGTACTGAGGAAAGAAGATTGCTGGGTAAAAGAGTTACTTGACTTAGAAACTTTTATTTCTCTCTTAAACTCCTCAGGTTGCAGATAAACACAAGTTTTGTGTGTAAAAATTTAAGTCACGCTGAGGAGTAACAGTGAATTCAATTCCTGTGTATTCTTATCTGACTGACCTGTTTTTCTTTTCCTGATACTTCTGGTACAATTTCACTTGACACTGAATTGTAGTAAATCCTGGGGTGCAACAAAGTGCAGAAATTCATCATGTTTCAGGTAGGAAGCATACAGGCATTGTACCCTGGGGAAGTAGCAAAGAGGCTTTTAATTAGGGAGAATGTCAATTTCCCTTATTGAAATTCAGTCAGGACAGGAGTTAACTCTTCTGCTTTTTCCAGGAGTGGTGTGAACTCTTCAGTCTGTAGTTCTTGGGCACTCAGATCTTGTCCAGAAGAATCTATCCTGGGAAGTGTTATGGCATAATAAAAGTTTAACAGGAACTGAAGCCATAGAAATTCTGCAGTTGCTGACCTGAAATATGTTCTCCTTGCTTGGAGGAATTCTATGTAACACAGGGTTAAAGTAGATGCAAACACAGGATTTTTGGATGGCTGCAGCAGCAGGGCATGATCTGTCTGTTTTGTGTACTTGACTCGTGCCTGCCTGTGTCTTTCCAGTCTAGTTCAGCTCAACCATTTCTGTACAAACCATTTTATTATCTTTTGTTTGGTTTCTCAGTCTTTCTGCTTACTATAAACATATCTACCGTATACGTTATGGTGTTGGAGGGCAGCAACGCTGTAAAAACTTTCCCACAGTGAACTCCAAGTGGTGTTGTGACTTCAAAAAATAAATTCTACTTCCATGCTGACAAACAACCTTCATGTGCTTTAATGTCCTTCCACTAAGACTGCAGAAGCAGCATTAAAGTGAACTTCCCTACAAATGATGATGTTAGATAAGAATGTCCTTACTCAAATTTCCTGAAGCTACTCAGCAGTTATTTCTGTAGGGAACATGCTGGCTGGGTTTGTTAGATTAAAGTAAGAACTTAGGGCAAGGTTCAGTTTAGTTGTTTACCATTTCAAAATCTTAAGTGTTCTTAACTCTTTCATGTGTGTTTTTCCATCCTTGTTTTGAAAACAGTTGTGTTCTGTCTTTGAAGAAGCTTACAGGGAGAATATGCAACAAGCCTGCTGATCCAAATGGTTTTTCCTGCTTGTTAATATGTACAACATACCTTCTAACTTGTTACTGAGCAGTAATAAGATGCCATTGTGTATTACTGAAGATAAATATACCTTTACCTTGATAAGCATCTTCCAAAGAACAAAATATGACTTGGGAAGAGGTAGAATAAAGCCATAACATTACAACCTTGTTGTTATGATGTCTACTGTGTCAGAAGAGCAGAAGCTTTGGTATAAATTCCTGGGCTGTGACTGACAGAAGGTCTGTATGCTGCTCTCAGCCTCAGGATGTCCTATGGCAGGATGTAGTGCTCCGGCTTACACTCTGTGCACTGTCGTTTCTTTTGTGAGGAAGCCATCTTAGCTCAGCTTATTTTTCCTGTCAGTGCTTCATTCACTGCTTTTATTGGTAGCTTTTAAGTCGTATGCTTTCGAAACTCATCATTTTGGCTGCTATATGCAATAGAAACTGGAAATATTGGAGTTAAAAATTATGGCTTGTTTACCTCGAATTTGGTTTGGAATTATGTTTTTAATGCTGGATTTCTTCCCTCATCTTTCTCAATTTATGAAAAGAAATATGTTAACAGAAATAGTCTTCCTTATGGAAAGTACTTTTTTTTCCCTTTTGATGGGGATGTGATTATGTACAGCACTCCCAAAACCAAGATTTACTGGTTTATGGGGTCTCAAGGACTGGAAGGTGACTGTGCCAGTCCTCACAAACTGAAAAGTGGTTTGTTGTCTGACTCTCCAATAGAGTAGGAGAAACAAAAGTCTTTTCTACAAAGATTCAAAATGTCGTTTTTTATGAAGAAGTGGTATTTACAAATTAGAGTTCAATTCTAGTTCAAATAAAGATGTCTTTCATGATGACATTTATTTGGTTCATACTCCTAAAAAAGCATGATGTGATTTACTGTTCTTCTCATGGCAGTCCTTCAGTTTCATACATATGTATTTTGGTTTGTCTTTGACCTTTTGCTTATTATTTTTAAATTTGCATGTTTCTCATAAGTACAAGCTTTTTTCTTTTTTGAGCATTCTTTATTGTGATATTTCCTCTTTAATGTGGTATAATTTTGAGAACAAGAAGTTTTGCAGAAGGCCAGCATGAAAAGAATGAATGTTGAGACATTAAATGTTTACAGATCAGTTTAAGTGGATATAATCCACAACAAGTAACAAAGTGGGAACATTTAACTTCAAAGCACATATGGCTGCTGTTACAAAATCAAAAAATGTGAGACTTAGGCCATGCAAAGTATTAGAGGCACATTTTCCTTCTCCCTTATAAACAAGTAAGATGTACCTTAGCAAACAACTTCATGATAGGTTGAAGTATTTTAATTAATCATTTATATTTGCAGTAGTTTTTAGCTTAAGGAAAGCAGAAGTGTAACTACTTTGGGAGAGAGAGAGAGCTTTTGGAAAGTCATTATGCCTTTGGAATGTAATTCCTGCAGCCTCACCTTCTCAAAGTGCTGCCAGCTATGGATGGGGACTTGCAATATTCAGGACTATGTGCCGCTCCATTTTCCAGGAGCCAAGTCAGGGCTGACCTTCAGTTTTCTGCAAGCCCTCAGTGTTTGGGGTCTGTGTAGATGCTGGTTTGGCTTGTGGGGGGGATGCAATATAGAACTGGAAGTGAAGTGAGCTGAAAGGAAGTACATAATACTAATCGGAGGATTTTAGATGTAAGCTAGTATTGCAAGGACAAATGTGTAGGAGAAAATCCTCCTAAATTTTCTATTCTACGTGATTCTGTATGGATTTATTTCTAACTCTCTTGTTTTTTCTATGGTTATCTTGTACTTCTTGCTCCTGTATGCCTCTCCTAGCTATTATCATCCACCTGTTTTTTCAGTAGGTGCATAGAAGATTCCTTTATTCATTAATGTCTACCTATGTTTTTTTTTTTTTGCTGTGCCAGTCATTGTGGTGTAGTTTTAAAGCAAACAAACATAAACCTTTATATGTGAGACTTATGTTTTAGTAAACTCATTGACATGAAAATGGGTTATTTAGTCAAATACTGACCAGCAGAAATGTTGGACGGCGCTGTTCATTGAAACTGAATGTACATGTTAAATGCTAATATTTTCAAGTACTTTTGGGTGAAATACCATGACTTTAACTGCATATGGAAATCCTATGTAACCTCTTAGGAAAGGAAATGAGTACTGTATCAAATAAAACTTCAGAGGGATTAAGTCTTTTTTACCACTAAGTTCAACACAAATTTATTTAATAGTACCAGAGAGTGCAAATATCTGATATTTCCCATGCCTCATAGATCAATTTAACCTTTTTTGTTAAGCAGGCTAAATTTTGTGAAATATGTATTGTAGGCATATTCCAATTCTAAATCTCACTGCCACAATTTGTGAGATTATACCCTTGAAAGCTTCTCCTGAGTGTTACACGTTCTTTGTGATGTGATGTTTGAGTCCCATCGTCTGAGAAAATTAAAAAGATACAGTTCTCTGATAGAGAAATTGGGCTGTGAACAGTGTTCTGTATTCAGTTCTTACAAATAGTGATTGAAAGAGCTGCTTTAATTGTGCAGTACTGTTAATGAATTATTTCCTTATGTTTTGTCTCTATGACTTGTGTATGTCGATATAGTTTCAGTACACTCATGTTTTTCAAAGGCATGACATTAGAATTATTGTAATCAGGAATATTCTCTAGCATTACACAACTTAAATAAGGAAGTCATTAGATAAGTTTTGTTTATAGAAACCGTATTTAGCAAGTGGACTGTTATCTGATCAATCTTAAAGTCGTGGTGCGCTTTGAAATTAAGGTAAATCATTTGGGATGGTAAGACTTCAGTGAGAACCTTTCTCTCATCTCTACAATATGTACTGCCACTTTGTTAGATCTTTGGTGGAAGGACATTCAAAAGGCTTTCTTTAACTTGCTGTTCTGTTGTGTGTTTTTGTTGATTCTGTTTTGTTTTTCTGTTTGCAAGAAATATGTAATTGTCAGTGATGCCTTGTTCTTTAACTTTTGTTTTTCAGCTTGAAAATCCAAGATATTTACGGGAAAAACCAATGCCAGTGTCTTTGGTAGGTATTTATATTCCCTTGATATACTATAAGGGCAACTAATTGGGCTTAATATTTTTCCTTCCTGTTTAGGAATGATTTCTAGTTAGAGTTATTACTTAGAATCTGTTTTTTTTTTTTCTTATTCAATAGATGACACCCAAAGCTGGGCTAGGAAAAAGCAGCAGTTTCTATGAGGACCCAACCCTTTTTCGAATGCATGAAAAGGAGGTAAGGTGCTATTCAGCCTTTGCAGGGCTGTAGCTAAATTAGCAAGTTAGGGTGTTTGTTTATTAATTTGGATATTCACAGAGTTTGAAAATCTCGTGTAAGAGTATTTCTCAGAAGTGGTAGGACTTTTTGTTAAATACTTTAATATATTTCCCAGTTTCTTAGGGAATAGAATAGACTTTCTGAATACATGGACTAGAGTTTGGAAGGAATACTTTGTTTTGGAAAGTGGGGATCTAGAAATTTCCAAATTCACCTTTTCTCAGAGCAATGGATCTCATTGTCAAGTTAACTTTGTCCCTAAAAATCTGTAGATGTAAACCTGATTTCTATTAAATTCTGCACTGTTTCTGTATTTCCCTCATGTTGCTCCAGTCTTCCTTTATTCATTTGTTTTTGTATTGTTTCTTTTGAGTATTGTTTTTTTTAGTAAGAATGATGACAGTGACATAAGATGCCTATCTAAAAATTTCATACTCTATTACTTTGTTTTGAACTTTTGAAGTATTTTTGAGATCATTCTTTTTTTTTTGTAGTTAAGACCTGACAATATGTTATATTTTTTTATTATCTTTGCCGTAGTCTAATGCCATTTAACACCAACAATTTAAAATCAGCTGTGAGATGCAACTTGAACGTATAATGTTTAGGACATAGAGTCTTACAGAGAACATAAAAACCACAGTTATCCTATTTTTGCTTTTAACATTTAGACCTTTGTTCACAAACCATTTCTGCACCTGTTTTGATTCTGTAATGCTAAGCACATGGCTATTTTTGTTAATAACCACATCACAGTTTTATGAAAATGTGATCATCATCAGGCAGTGGTTTTTAGTCATATTTTCCCCCCATATACTTCTGCCATGAATTAAACCATTTGGGAAGCTGCCATTGCTGAAAAATCCTGGGTTTAAACAAGGAAGGTGCAACAAAACAAAGATAAGTTTTCAGCAGTGCAGCAAGACAGAACAAATTTCATATGGGGCTTATCTTGATAAATAGGAAAAAGCTTTGCTTTGAACCCCAGCTTTGGTCATCCTGAGTGCTACTCAGTACCCCCATGGAGTGAAGGAGGGCAGAAGAAAAGTCAAGTATTGGTGGTCTTCAGAAAAATAAAGGCAAAACCACTGTGAATGTAAAGTTTTGGAATTTGAAAGAAATGAATTTGATATGATTTGTTAAATTTTTCTCAAATAACCAGCTTATCTGAATAGTAGATCCTTCAAAGAGAATTTGTCTATTTCAAGAAGCTCCATTTCTTAATTTTTTCAGTTTTGGCTGTCTTAATTGCCTTTTAAACCGAAGGCTATCACCAGGAGTAAATTAGTACTGAGTGCTATATACCAACTGTGTTATTAATAATAATACTTTATTTTGTGTTTTATACAATGTTTGTTCTTTGTGCAATAGCTATTACTAAGCTTTATTTGTCTGGGATAACTGAAAACATTGAGTATTTGCAATATTTTTGGTGACTTTATCACTTTATCCAGTGATAACATTTTGGGTTTTGGAGAGCAGATGCTTTTCCATCCTTCTATATCCCAAAGCAATCTGGCAGAAGTGGTCATGTTTTCATCTGGAGTAGTGTTGTGCAGTGCAGCTGAAGGGAGGAGTAATTGTGGGAAACTTGAGGGTTGAATTTTCAAGAGGATATGTATTATCTGCAGGATAATTTCCACAAATTTGTTATGTGGAATGAGGACTGATGAAGGGAGAGTTAGGATTCCAGTGATAAGGAAAGAATAGTGAAAGGCACCTGAAAGTGCAGGGAGTGGTGAAAATGTCTTTCTCCTGGAAATGCATTTTAACTGATGAAGGATTGTGTGAAAGATGGAAAGGAAGAACATGTTTTTTAAATCAAGAACTAAGTGTTTAAAATAGAGGTTTAGAACTTTTTGTTTTTGTAATCTTCACTTGTTTTTCTAAGATAAAAACTGGTCCCTAAGATAAAATCAGCATGCTGCAGTCTTGGTCTGGCTGCAAATGTTCTGAGTGTAAGGTGCTGGAAGCAGATTCACTCTGCTTCTCACTAACCTGGCAAAAGATTGTAACTTGAAAGTGAGGGGAGTTTATTTAAGGCTGTGAGGTAGAATGCTAGATACAGTAAAAAGAGGAGGCAGAGAGGGAAGTAAGCTGTAGAACTTGAGAGGTATTATCAGTGAATGGAGGTGGAGTTTTGGAAATAAATGAGTAAGCACGTGGAAATAAAGTATGTGCCACTGCAATTAGAAGGAGATGGGTGTGCTGTGCTGGAATGGATCAAAATGGATCAGATCATAGGAAGTGAGTAATTAAGAGCAGTGAGACTGTGACCATAATGCCAACAGCAGGTAACACTGTTTTCTCCTTTCTTCAGTTCTATGAAGGGATCAATGGGCATTGTCCTTTTGGCTTTAATTTCTTCCTCTTAATGGCTTTGTTTTAAGCACTTCGGCATAAATACATGAATGAGACATTTAATGCATGCCAGAAAACAACAGTAAATAAAACTAATGTGGAGATATCCTTCTTTTAGAATACTGTTTGTAATTAAATTAAGCTTTTACCAATGTAAAATTAACATTATATTGCTCTGAGCTATCGCATGGATTTGATTTTTTTTCCTCATTGAAAACATATTTTGTTCATATTTTCCAAGAATGGCAACAGTCTATCAGTATTGTTCTTTTGCATTATAATGAAGCCAATTTGGATGCAAGCTTGTGTGTGTATGTCTGCAGAGATTAAATTTACACACTGGCTAGATATAGGTATGTATGAAAATAGAGGCAAGGGAGCTGGTACAGCTGGAGAAACTGACTTAGGCATGCCCTGGGGCTGATGATCCTGCTTATACTTCTTAAGCTCAGATGTATTTACTAGTAATAGGAGGATTGGATTGCTGATGTTCTGAATGCATCTGAATTACAAAAGCACCTGTAGGTTGGCCTACAGAACTTGAATTTCCCAGTAACTGGAGGTTCATGGTCAGTTTGAAGCTTCATGTGTTGAAATTATCTTTTCTTCTGACGTGGAAACCGCTTCCCCAGGAGCTCATCCTGCACTGGTGTGTGGTTTGGGTAGTTCTCAGAGGCAGCGATGGAATTAGTGACTTTTCTATCTTCTGCCCTAGAAAGCTATTGGGTATTCATGCAGGTGGCAGTAGAGCCTTGTTGTGGCTTTATCTGGGAGGAGCTACCTCACAGTGATGGCATTAAGAAGCCAAACTCCCAGTAATGTGGAGAGGGAGAAGGTCGGGTTTCCCCATGATTTAAGATGCAGAATTTCAGGATCTGGACTTCAGTATTCACTGGGACCTGTGTATGTGTTGGAGTGCCCTGGAGGTGTTCAGGAAACATGGAGGTGTGGCACTGGGGCACATGGTTAGTGGGATAGGTTGGGTTGAACTTGGTGATCTTAGGATCATTACAGTTAGAAAAGATCACTGTGGTTCCATGTGGGGACATGGTTGATTGGGAATGGTAGTGATAGGTCAACAGTTGGACTTCGTGATCTTACATTCTATTCTCACTTGTATTAATTTATTGTTCCCCTTCATTTGTTTCCCTGTTAATTCAGTCACTCTCCTGTTCTTAAATTCCTTGCTGTTTTTGAAGTGGTAAAATTTGCTGAGACCTTTAATTCTGGTGGATGTTCTTGTTAAAATGTAAGAATGCATGTTCAGGTGTGGCCCGTGAGAGGCAAGAGATGCCAAAATGGCAGATAAGGCAAGTGATTTTTTTTTTAATTATTTTTCCATAGCTTGTGATATCTTGGGTAGAAAAACTTTCATTTCCCTTTAAAAAATATGCCAAGCAGTAAGTATTGTGACTTTGAATGTTTTATTTCAGTCTTTTTCTTTAGCCACAAACCTGATGTCTGTTTTGAATTCAGTGTTTGATTTATTTTGAGAATTGAGTTGTAAACTGACTCTCACTGCCTAGTGATCATTCTGAGCAACGATCTGTTAGTTCACATCTAGAAATGCAGCAATCTTGACTTCTGTTAACATGATTCCTGACTGATTAATGTCCTGTTCCTGAGAACATATGCAAGTTGTCCATTGTCTTCGGTATGAGGAAATCACATCCTGTCTGCTTTGATAATTCTTCAGAATGTAATGTAATAAAACCCAAACCTTATTTTATTGCTAGATTTGTGTGAGACATACGGCGTATGTCAGGATGAGACATGTTTTCATAAACTGACTTGTGATTTATAATTCCTGATACTAATTGGTCCGGTCATAGAGATATATACACACATACATGTACGTATATATATTTGCTGTAGTTTGTGAACTATGTCTTTAATTATTGCACACATGTGCTGGAGACATTGAGAAAGATCAAAGAGGTAGGTTAGCAATTCAAACTAGTGTTTTAACCAGTAGAATGTCCAGATGGTTGCCAAGCAGCTGGGAATTAATCTTTTGCTGCATGATTAATCTCTACCTCAAAGTGTCTCTCTCTTTCTTCTTCAAGTTTGATTTTCTTTTTTTTTTTTTTACATGTATAGATCCCATTTTTTTTAAGGCATAAAATACATAGTACCTACTCTTTCTACTCTGTGCTCTTATTGCTTTGTTACAGTTGTGAAATAAAAACAGAAGTGCAGTTTTAATGACTTTTTAGATCTTGAAATGAGTGCAAGAAGTTCAGTAGCTGAATGTGAAAAGATAAAGAATAACACTAGGAAAATAAGTTGTGTTGACTGAGTATATACAGAATAATTTATTTCACTGGGCTCAGCACTATGTGGAATTAGATGAACTTTTCAAGCAGTATGTACTGTTTTATTAGACTCAGCTTTTGCTTGTTCTCTTTTAAATTGGCATGACCTCCGCACATTCACAAGGATCATCAAGATTCACTTTTTCATACTTGGCAACTGAAGATAGTTTACTGCATTTCTGAGCTCTCTTGTATGTAATTGCATCTGATAAGTTGTTACCACACGTAAGTTTTGTCAATTCCTATATGTATTTTAACTTTTTTGATGCTTACTGATACTTCCTGTACTGTGAGAGACAAGACACACTTGTTATGTATGGAAGAGGGACAGTTACCACTCCAAATAAAGCCCTTAAGTAATATGATGTGCTGTGCTGCTAATATACCTCCTATATTTATTAGCTATAAAATACATCTTGGAGAGTAAAAATACCATTTGAAGTTATTACCGTGGTTGGAGCACAAAGCAGCATGCTTTTCTCCCTGTTCCCAGTGCTCTCAACTTGAAAATCTGTGAAAAAATTACTGTTCTCTTTTGAAAGAGATTAATGACGTTTACACATCAGTACCAACAATTACCCATTCAGCTCCTTTTCTGTATACAGCAAATGTTCAGTGTCATTAAAAGAAGTCAGACATCTTGCTTGATGGGATAAAGCTGATATGATCTGACCTAGGACAAAGCTTTTCACTTTTAGTGGCTATAGAAATGGAGTAGTGTCCTACTAATTTTTTTACATCAGTTAGTATTTAGTTTCTCTTCAAACAGAACTGTTAAAATGTTTTAAGTGGCAGTAGTAGCTGTAGTGCTTTTAAAGAGCGCAGATACAAAGGGGGTTAGAAATTGTGGAGAGAAGAATAAATGTTTGTTGGGGCAAATAATGTAGTCCAGATCATAAACATAGGCTTTTGTGGAGGGACCTTTGCATCTGGGCAAGATGCCATGTATACAGAGGCTCTTTTTACATTGCAGCTTCTGGCTTGTGTGTTTCACTTGTTTGCTGCTTTTCTTTCAGCCTGTCGCTGGTTTGTTGAGACTACATGGTCTTTGCAACAGAGACTTCCCAAGACTTTTTTCTTAACCTTAGGCTTTATCTTGGATACAAATACTGATGGTACTTAATGCAGGAATTTGGAGTGGTTACGTATGTGCTGTTTCAAAACACAGTTATAAATTCATTCATTTTTTGGAGGAGCAGATTTGTGTTGCTCTGAGATGTGCCTGACACCACCAGGAGGAAAGCCCAGTGTCAACATGGCTCCAAAGTGGAAGCCCTGCTCTTACTGTGTGTAACATTCCACTATGAAAAATACTGCATAGCACCCACGTTTAGAAGGAAATGGAGTCTTTCTGCCCTTATAAGATAAGGGTTGCTCTATCTGACATTTTGGTTGTGATATGCACGCTTTGTTTTGCTGTGGACTTCTACTGTGCTTTGCATGGTTCCATGAATTTTCAGCTCATTTGTCACTAGAACGAATGTGATGGCTGAGCTCATAAATGTGATCAAGTGTATTTCTACATCCATCTGATATCTTAGTACCTCTTTCCCTTTCTTTTCATAATATAATGCCATTTTTCCTTGTTTGAAAACACTTCAGGAGTAGATGGTGAATACTGATCTACAGAATGGCTTGTGTAAGTGAGTAGAAGGTGCTTCATAAATATGAAGAGTAATGCTAAACTATACATCACACACATACATTTCTATTCAAATCAATTGCTGTAAGTGAAGTACTGTATTTCATTCTAATGTTTCTTTCTTGGCAGTGGTGTGTACCCATGTGTGTTCTCTGGCTGTTCTGCCTCTTGAACTTCTCTAAACGTTAGCACACCTCGAAGTTTTTCTTATCCAGGTTTGAGGGTACAATACAAGATACAGGAAGAACACAATGGGAAAAATTCCCTGTTAATTATAATCTGAGCTTCACTATGGCTTTCATGAAGTTGTATTCATGCATAATCTCAAGTATTTTTCAAGTACAGTGTCTTGCCATGTTAAACTTGAATAAGCTTGTTTCTGTAGAAAGTTCTGGTTGTTTGTTTTTTTAAGAAATATTTTTCTTCCATGGAAGTATCAAAGGCTTTGTTTTGTGAACTGATTTCTTTAAGCAGCTGCATTGCAGCAAGACAAATAAGTTTTGTTGTGTGCTGTAAGATACACGAGTCATTGTTCTACATTGTTAGCTTTCACTTTGAAGTTCTCATTTCTTGTTTACATCATTCTCCCCTTTTCCTCTCTTTCTCTGTCCCCCATATATTCATAGACTCAGAAAAAATCTGGCATGCAAACAATACTGTTTTGTCAAATATCCAAAAACCTCTGATGGATGTTAGGACTTCACAATGCCACCTCTGGCCCAAGGGAGATGCCTGGAATGAAAGCAAGTGAAGAGTGAGCAGTGTTTCAGAGCTGTCTCTGAATTACAGCCTCAAATCCATGTTGTTCCTTTAGAGACTGACTTTACAGGCTGTTTGGTTTTTTTTTTTTTCTGATATTTCTAGATTACTTTTTTTGTAAATAATGACGAGATGAATATTTGCCTTTTGTCACTAGGAAAACCTGGGATATCACCCTTATTTTTTCAAAGATTTCTGACAGCTGCGGGTTGCTCTATAAGTTTTAGTTTGAAAGCTATTAAAATTTTTATAGCAACTAACATGCATGTGAAAAAGCAAGGCAGTGATGTGAGGAAAACCCATTGTTAGGTAACTGCTTACTGGCTGTAGTGTGTGAGGCATTTTCGTTCGGTTGTTGCTGTTTCGTTTTTTAAATCAGGAAGAAAGTGTGAGGAGACCCATCAAAGCAGTTCTGTTCATATCACCCTCCATGGTTTTAAATAACAGGGACAGCACAGATGTTTGACATCAATGATGTTTACATGGCCTTAGGGTTTAATTGCTTCATACTCTTTGTAAGGAGAGTAAACAATGACAGAAATCCAAAGGAATGGTGGTCAGGATAGCAGTGACTGCATTTCATACATAGCTGTAAACTTCTACAATATAACCAAATATCTACACAATAGCTGGGCTTTTTTTGTTGTTGTTCCTTTCACAGAATGGCTTTGGTTGGAAGGGACCTTTTGTTTTAGTGGTCACATGTCACAAGCTTAACGTTCTCTGCTGCCTCTTCTCTGGAGAGAAAACATTAGAACTGATCAGTGTCAGGACAACTATTTGCTTTTAACATAATGGATGACTTACATTTTTCCAAGCTGCTTTTATCTGCTGTGTTTTTTCTTGAACTGAAGGAGGTGTTGGTTTGTAATTGTGGTGAGTGTTTTATAGAACAGAAGTACGTAAAGGTATCAAGTGCTATGGCACGAGTGGCTGAGGCTGACTTAGAATGGGAGGTTTGGAATTTGGCAGCTGCAGATATGCACTTGGCTCAGTTAAGCACTGTTGTCGTCGTGAAGGTACTTCTTTGTTTGAATTGTTTTAATCTTTGATTAAATACTTTTGAAATTGAAGGGGAGAAGTTGCATCCAATTGTGAAGTGAGCTCATTTGCTTCAAACCCAGCCTTAATGAGATCACTTTCTAAAATGTGTTCTCATCCTACTCTGTATTCCTTCCTTTATGCCTGCAGAGAGCTGGGGGAAGGCCAGTTTCTAGAGGGTGGGCCCAAAAGCTGGCTGTCTTGTTCCAGAGCTTCTTGGCTGTCTCACAGGTTTTCACAGAATAAATCACAATTTTTTTGTTTCTTTTGGAGTTTATCAGCTGAGGTGAGAAACTGGGCTCTCAGCTGGGCTATGCAAAACTGAGAGTATGAGAGGCATGTGGAGGTGGGAGCTAGCAAAGCAGGTGAACTTCAGTGCCACGGGCTCTTGGATGTTGGCAAGAGATTGCCCTGGTGCGTTCTGGTGAGGTTGTGGTCTCTCCTGTGTGATGTGAGGGATTTCTGGGATGTGCCATGGGTTGAGAGCTTTCCTGATGGCATTGTCCTCTGAATGGGAGGAATAGTGAAAGGCAGAAATGTGGATCAGCCTGGAGCTGAACCAGAGGTGCCACTTTTGCTTTGTAAAAACTCTGAGAAACACAAAATACCTATTGTATTTGTAGTTTCAGGGCAAGCTTTATGCAAGAAATTAAAAATACTTTTAAGACTGTAAGTAATACCCAACCAAGCCTCATTGTTGGGAGGAGGTAAGTACAGAGCTTTGAAGAAATGCAAGCAGCAGCAGGAAATGGATTTGAACAATCAAATTCAGCAGTGATTTTAGTCCTGTTTAGGCCTGTTATGAGTAACCTTAAAAAGGAAATGTGTTTATAATGAGAAATCTCTGAATAATAGAAAACAAGCAAAAATAAATGTGCATCTGGGCTAAGGGACGTTCTTTGTGTAAATATAACACCTGCCTAAATGGTGAAGGCACACTTCCCACACTTGGTATATTAACATAAATATGAAAAGCTCTGTTCTGAAGTGTTTATTTAAATAAAAGATGATAGCTTTTTTGGGCAGTAGTGGTTGTTTTTATTGCCAACAAAAATGTCTTACCAGTTCATTTTCTAAATAAATATTTTAGGTTGAGACCTTTTGTAACAGCTTTATCAGATAAACAAGAAAATGCTGAAAAACTGAATATTGATTATTTTTCATAGCAGATATTTGTTATGGACTTCCCATTGCCTTCTGAAAGGCACATTAATTATTTAAAGGTCATGCAAAGGTCAGTGTGACTTATTCTTTATTTTAATTAAGCTGTTTATTGGTTGTTTTGTTGTTGTTTTTTTAAAGCTGGACATGAAAATGAAAATGTTGGAAGGTAAATTTCATGAAGAAAAAGTTCAGTTACAGCAGAAGCATGATACTGATGTTCAAAAGGTAAGAACTGTTTTTCTTTCTTTCCAGGAACAATAGAACAAAATCTGACTATAATGAATTGTTCACAGTTGTACTTAAGCTTACTCAGTTGTGATTGGTGTTCTTTTAAAGTAAGATTGTAGGTTACAGTTTTCAGAAGCTGATGTGAATGTGGAATATTGTATGATAACATGAACATGGGAAGTGGAAAATGCTTGCAGGAAGCAGATGAAAATACAAGATGGTCTGGGTTTTTAATTAATTATTAAACAAGACGACTCATGTTAGGAGCCTCCCAGCCTGTATGGATTCTTATGCTGGTGAAATGGTGAACTTGTAATTTTCCTTTTAAATAGAAGGCACTTCTAGGAAATTGTACAGGAAAATACTTAAAGAAATTAAATTTTTATGGGCAAAACCTCAAAAGAGCAGTAGGATAATAGGAATGTTTATCACATGTTCCTACTAGTAACAGCAGCAATGCTTAAACCATAGGCTGGTCTGTAAACAGTCTTCACTTTTGTTATTGCATCGTTAAAGCTGTATGTTCCTTTTAACTCTTCTCAGCATTAAAATGACACCAGATATACATCCCTCGACTTAAGTTGGATTTGTCTTTATTGTACTGCGTGACACCACTTTTGAGGAAGATTAAAAAAAGCTGTCAGGCTATAACATTACCTTTAACACCACCTTGTAAATGTGTGCGGTCAGGTTGAGTCACTAAGTGTCTTCTGAAGGCCCCAATCCAGCAGTGCAATGGGAGCCAATTGTGCAGGCACTATGGCTTATGCTGCTGTAAGCTCTATGTTTCTGAGTATCTCAGTTTTGTTTCTTAAGTCTGAGTCACAGACCAGGAGGAAGTGAGTTGACACAACACTATGACACATCAAAGCCTCCTGGAAGGATGTGAATATTTGGTCAGGTGCGTTTTTGGCTCATCTGTTCTCCATGTCTGCAAGTAGAACTGGTTAGTGAAGATGAGAGAACAAAGGAAACAGCTTTTTGAGAGTAAAAAATAGTCGAAATGCTTTCTCATTCCTTGAGTTGTCATCCTTTTCTAACTCATGTTGGAATTCCATCTTTTGAAGTTGTTTAATAATATTGGATGTTTCAGAAAAGGTTAAATAGTGTCATATTAATCTTTAAAGACACAAACCATTTAATGCAGATGGAATAATATTGTTTTAAGATGAAAGCTTCTGTTTGATGAGAGATTTGGGGCACTGCTATAAAATTGCTGTGGCTTTATTGTTTATCTTAAATGTGAAGTTTCAATTAAAATGGAATCTCAAATTGTGCAACCATTCAAACTTTCTTCCCTTCAAAATCAGCATGCACAGAAATGTAAATGTGGTTACACCTCATGGGCTTGGTCTGTTGCAAACAATTGTTCTCAGTAAAGTCAAAGAAAGTCTAATGATGTTCACCAGTGATTTAAGCATTTCATACACCAGCTGATAACTTTAATGCTTTTAAGTAGTATTAGTCAGTATAAATATGAAAAAGGAAATCATTTGTTTGCAACAGTAGCTCTGGGAAACTTCCAGATTGTTCTAGGACACTAGCCGAGTTTGTGTATTGTAATTGCAGCATTGGATTTGTCCAAATTTAAAAGAAAATGAAAAGACTCCCCCCCCTAAAACATAAAAGCCTTTATTAATCTACCCTAGTGCCTGCTTTTACCTAGATCAGTCCTTTGTTTATGACTTGGCAGTCTCAGCTATGAAAATTACTTATAATTCATTGCTTAACATGCAATGTCTAAGCGTACCTTGAAGGCAGTTCCTTTGATGGGTATCAGTGTATATCATTCCATGTGCTGGCTGTGGCTTCATGTTTTTAGAAGTTTATTACAGTGTTATGAATCTTGACTGCAGATTTTGGATCGGAAGAATGATGAAATAGAGGTGTTGAAGTCCCTCCACAAAACCAAACAAAATGAAGCTGAGGAGATGATTAGAAAACTGGAGAAGAAAGGTGATTTTTTTTCTCTATGGTTTATTTATTTTTGTAGTGACTGTACTACATCCTTTCTGTGGCCATGAGCCTGTGTGTTCCTTCTACGTACAAACATGCTTTCCCTCTTTGTTTGCAGGTCTTGCCCTTATTCTTCTTTTGGACTTGAGATGCTTGTGTGGTTGCCTTTGCTAGTTGTCCAGTTGTCAAGCTGAATTTTCTAAGAGACAGCGTGATTTTATGTTTAATACTCATTCATTTATAAGAGTCACTGAAAGAAAAAGGATCTTTGATACCTAAGTATTTTGTCCACTTCTTCCAAACTTTTGGAATCTCTGGTTCAAGGGGAATCTATTTATACATTCAGTACATTTTAGTCAAACCACAATGTATTATTTTACGTCTATTATGGCAAGAGATTTCAAATATCAGTAGTAGTCTTGAATACATTTTAACTATGAACTTGGTCCATCTGAGTGTGGCTTGTCAGCAGTTTTTGGATGTTACTTTCTTCTAGAATTCCTTGGAGTCTACTTATGCTGTGGATGGAACCACAATGTAAAATAATACACAAGTTTGGTAAACTAGGTGCAGAAAGGGAGAGAGTTCCATGTATATTTTTTCCTCCTCCCTGCAAAGCAAATTGTCCTGCAAGCAAAAAAAAAAAAAACCTCACTAAAATATTCTCTAAGTATAATGAGAACACCTTGTACTATTTTAGTGACATATGACTTTGTAAGTTGTAAATAACATGCATTAAGTATTTCTAACAGCAGAAACACATGAGGAAAGCCAGGTCAATTGGAAATTGTTGCAATCTGTTGGCATCTGTTGCCAACAATGAAAAATCCCAAGGATCTCTTGAATGGTTGTTTATTTTCCTATTTTTGACAGTTCAGACCCTGCTTCGTGAGTCACAAGTCATCAGAGAAGCAAAGGAGAAGCAGATCACAGAGTTAAAGAAGATGTGTGAGAAAAGCACTGAGACCTTGAACAATGAGTGGGAGAAAAGGGTAACCAATAATGCTTCAAAGTGAAAATGTACATCTGTGATAATACATCTTGTTGCTTTAAAAATATAGAGAGTAGGATATGTTGCTCTTAGAGATATTTTCTTGTGCTGATCTTATTTATGTCTAGAGTAGTCTGTCTTGCCAACTTTTGCATACCTCAGCCTCCTGCCCCCACCTGCTGGTTGCTCTAAAATTTGGTCCTGGGCTCCTCTGTGCCCCCTTGGTGAGTCTTGAGATGTATTAGGGAAGTGCTTATTTCTGGTTGACCTGGCAAGGAATTTTAATCTCAGCAAACCTGCTCCTACCTGCTGTCACCACGGTTCCTTTGAACTATTACTTTTGCATCTCATCATGAATTCTTCAAGGTGTTTTTATGTAGTTAGACTCAAGGCAGCAGCAAGGCAGAGAAAAGCATGATCACTGCAGTAGGGCTTCACCTTTGCCCATGTTATTGTCAGTGTTTGCCTTGCTTCCCCCTCTCAGAAGTGGGAGGGCCAGAGTAAGGGCAGAGTGACTTCCCTTGTAGATGAACTATGCTGCTTTGTGTTTTGCTTTGTCTTTTTTTACAGCCTTTGCAATTGGAAGTGATATTGGTTTAAATTTTTTTCTGATGAAAGAAAAATGCTAAATCTTGTCTTTTGGGCTCTAAACATTGATATTTCAGTGCTTCGTTTTACAGAAGTATTATTTTTCAGCCTGAGATCAGCCCACTTCTTGTAGTTACACGTAACTGTCATCAGTGATGCAAGCATATACTGAGAAGGCAAATAAAGATGTTGATATAAATTCTAATTTAACAAAACTATAGAAGCTAAATTGAAGCATTTATATTACAGAAGATGGTAGAGTGGAATATGATGGGAATACAATGTTTTGTATTTAAAAATATTTGTAAACTACTCCTTCATAGCGCAACAGTAGATCCTTTTTAGGAGTGATATGGTTTTGTTGCAGAGGATAGAAATGTAGCCTTCACTTGTCAGATGTTCTGTTGGCATACTATGACAATACAGTACTTATGAGTGCTAGTTTTATATGCAGTTTGGTAATGTTTTTTGTGGTACAGCTTCACAGTGCTGTGGCCGAAATGGAAAAGGAGAAGTTTAATATTCAGAAGAAGCACACGGAAGATGTGCAGGAGCTGCTTGAGAACACCAAAGCTCGTCTTAGAAAAATGGAGGAAGATTATATGGAACAAATAAAGTCAACTGTAAGCTTTTTTTAAATATTTTTAAACTGCCTACAAAACTTGAGTGCTCTAATAGCAGTCTGGAACACTATTTAATCATGCCACAATCTTTTTGATCTTCATTTAGCTTGAAAAAATATTGTATCCATCATATTGGTGTCATAAATAAATGTCTGCTGGTGGATCATGATAAGATGGTGGGGGGAAACTTAATCATTAGCCTCAACTTTACTCTCTAGGGATGTGTAATCCTATGCCAAGCCTTTTAAGTAGGTCTTGTTCCAGCATACAAACCTTGTAATTATGTAAATTATACAACAGTTTTAGCAGGGCAACATCACCCTAAGCTGTATTGTTGAATTACTTTCTGGATACTTTTTCCCTCTGTTTTTGTCTGATGTGGAAAGAGACTGCTGAACACAGATATCGATTGGAAAGATTTCAAATCTATCTTTTTTGGAAAGCGAAAAATCAATACTGAATTCTGTGTATGCTTCTGAGATACCTTTTCTAGTGTATCTTTATGTTGTATATCAGTTTTAACCTTTTAAGATTTGTTATTTTATTCCCATTCGTTTCACTGTGTGTTTAAGTGATGTTCTTAGAGGCAAAAACCCATTTGTGATGATCATCAGTTTGACAAATAGAAATGAGTTCTTCCCTGATTGCAGAATTACACAGGAAAAACTTGATTGGAGTGGAAGTCTTTGCTGCAGAAAGAGAAAATCTAAGGAATTGAGTATGACAGATGAAATAATTCAATATGTAAACAATGTAGAAAGCAAAAAATTAACAAGAATCCTAGAAAGCATACTGTTCTTTTTATCAGTGTTGAGTGAAAGGACAGTGTCAAAAAAACTTTATTCCCTTATTAATGAATGTTGAGTTTAAAAATTAGCATTCAAATCATGTCATGGGTAACAGTAAATACAGAGAAAAACGGACACAGTCTGTCAGCAAGATTGAATTTAAGAACCATCAAAACTAGACAGATCTTGCTGAGCAGCTTCTGATTTAATAATTAAACAAGGTAGAGTTCAAGGCAGGGCTTAAGATGAAAGACTAGACTGTCACTGGAAATTAGTTTTCTTTTCTTTTTTTTCCGTCTCTTGGTTGTGTTCTTTTATTTTCTTTTATTTTTTGGTATTTCAGAGATTTCTTCTTCAAAGTTTGACATTGTCAAGAATGCCACCGCTGTTAGCAAGTGAAACAGACTGAGCAATATAGCTCATAAAGTTGGATTTTGTACATTAAACAAGTATAAATATTAACTTCCTGAGGGTGGGGCTACAGGGAGGTGTTATGATGTTTGGCAATATGATATATATGTGAGTTGAAAAGAAACAACTCAACCAACCAAAATGGCACCAGACTGTTAGCTGGCCTTATACCAATGGAAGAATTTTCTGTCCTATCTTCACAATAAGTCACTTGCCAGGGTTCAGCTAGCCACTCTGACTGTATGAGGTTCTTGCTTTACTACAGGCTCATGTAGATGTTATATGGCAGCTGGGGCACTGACTTCAGAGGGCAGATGTTGGAGGTTTTTTTTATTTTATTTTAGCAAAGAGTGAAAATATTTTTCCACTTCCCTCGTGTTCAGACCTTTGTTAATACAAAAATAACAATATGTATATCCTGGAGGGCAGCTGTGTCTTATTTTATTCCTCCTGTGGAATTCTTCAGTCATTTCCGTGCAGATCAACGTAAATTTAGGGAAGAGTGGGAAATAGTTGAGTAGAAGGGGCAAATAATTTGAAAGTAATTCTTCTCATTTTTAGAACTGTTTTATTAGGAGTTAACATTATAGGGGGAAGATATTTGTTGTTAACTGGAAGAAATTCACTGTAATTAAAGAAGAAAAAGTCATGAAATCATTAAAGTTGGAAAGACCAATAAAATTATCAAGTCCAACCATCAGCCCATGCCTGTGCCCACTCCATACAATGTCATTTGGTGCCACTTTTCTTGAAAACCTCCAGGGACAGTGCCTCCAGCACCTCCCTGGGCAGCACGTTCCAGTACCTCCCCAGTCTTTCTGAGAAGCAGAATTTTGTAATGTCCAACCTGAACCTCCCCTGGTGCAACTTAAGGCCATTTCCTCTTGTCCTGTCAATTACACATAGAAGTGGACTGGGGAATCGTGTACTGGGAGAGTCTAGAGGAATGTGGTCTCAGCCCTCATATGTACTTGCTATATTCCTGTGCATGATGCTTCCCTTCTTTGTGTGCCTCCACCTTTCCAGTAATAAAATGGAGATGGTTTATTTACCTTCAAGATGATTGGTGACTTTTTTCAGTTCATATTTGTTAGTTGATTTGAAACTCAACTACATAAAGTTTGCAGTGTTATGTGACATCTGTATTATAGCCATCCTTCTTACATCCTCAGTATCTGTACCTGCTGCTGTATCTTATCTCCTCTTTAAGGAAAGATTTGTAACATAGAAATTGGTAATGTGTATTGTTACATGTAATGGAGTGGATGCTCCTCTTTTTAGTTATTACTTCAGTGGGTTTTTTTTTAGTATGTATATGCAGCATATAATTTATTGTCATAATTGATGACAGCTCTGCTGTTGCAACCCTTGTGTCTCTGATCACCAAAAAATGTTGTTGCTCAGGGCTACTGGATAACAACAGGGGTGTAGACTAATTCATTCTGGTGCTTTTTTAACAATAACCTATTCTTTCAGAACCAGACAGTCAAAAATCTGGAGGCTCGAGTGCAGCAGTTGATGGTTGAGGCTGAAAACAGTAATTTACAGCGTCAAAAGTTATCCCAGGAAAAGTCTGAAGCAGAACAACGTTACCAGGTGGCATGCTCTGAACTTCAGGAAATGAAAGCAAGGTAATTACATAGTAGTTGCTGTTTTTACTATTGAAGAATATGGAACCTCCAAAAGCAAGCTGTAATGTTTTCATCCAGTGAACTTGGTGAATGATCATTTGCATTAGAGAATTGTCATAAAAATCTGTTAATTGAGGCATGAAAACTTCATTTTGGAACTGACCCAAATGACCATCAGAAGTGTTGTAAGAAAACAAAATGCTTATAAGAAACAGAAATACAAGGGACACATAGTACAGTCAGACTTGAAAACTCTAAAATCAATGCTGAGCAGGTAAAACAGCAGAACATGAAAGCAGCTTCCATATTTTGTTTGCTTACAGGCACAGCTTGCTTCAGAAAGACAAGGGCCGTATTGTACAGGAATATGAGGAGAACATTCAGCAGCTACGAAGAAAATATGATGGTGATATAAATGTAATGAGACAGGAGCATGCTCTCTCTGCAGCTAAGGTACATTTCCATGTGTATTCCATATAGATGTTTATTTTTTGAAGTGGTGTCATCAACATAAATAAAATGCACATGAATAAATCCAAGAAATGTTCAGTTGCATAAGTAATTCATGTGCACAAGTATAAGACTAGAGTGAATTGATTTTTCATTCCCAAGTTTGACTGAAGAATGTCTGAAGATGACAATTTTGGGATGTATGTGTACATACACTTGTGTTTCTGTAGCTGATGTAGATAAGTGCAGTTATTATGCAGCTTTTTCCTTGTCCTTATGTAAAAATTCTGAAGGCCGGAATATCTCCACACACTTAAAGACCTTTGAGCTCTTATAAGGCCTCTTCAGTAAGCTGTCCTCAAAGGCAAGCTGAGGAAAAAACTATTTATTTCCAGAAATAAACTGTCTTGCAGTTTTCTTTAATATGGAACATTGTGTTAAGTATTTATGTACTTTAGAAGATATTCTAAAACTCTGTGAATGTATATTCCTCCCAAAATGTAATAAATCTGTTGACATAAAACCTCTATCAGGCTGGTGTCTACTACTGCACATACCTAGTGTATGGCATTTATTCTACTTGAATGAAATGTATGTAGAAAAGGTTCCAGTTTTAACTGGCATCAGTGTCTGGAACACTAAGGTGTCTTGCTCTTTTTTTTTTTTTTTTTAAGTGGAATTCTGTTATTATATTCAATTATTCAATTAGTTATTTGTGGCTACTGTGCATTTATAAGCTTACCAGAGGGTGATGTAAAGTACCCAGAGTTTTTTGGATATTTAAATTCTCTTCCAATTTCCGGGCACATTTGAGAGGTGACTTTAAAATGGCAAAAAGATATCTCTGTAGAGCTAATGGGAACACAGAACAAAAGTTCTTTCTGTTAAATCCTTGCAGGCATCTGATGTGATTGAAGAGTTACAGCGTAGTGTGTGTCTATTAAAACAACAGCTACAAGCTTCAGAACATCAAAGAGAGCAACAACTGAGGGTGAGCCCCTAACTTCTCACTGATGACTGACAAGCTCCTTTTACATTTTCCCAGTGATCTGAATATTTAGTCTTAAAGTACACTTGTTATGCAATGTGCATCCTCTTGTATTTTATTAATATATATATAGAGACGGTGTAAACTTTTCCATAAAGCAATCTCACCTCTTCCTACATCTTTATGGCAGAGAGCAGAATTTTCATAGGACCTTTGTCCTTTTATTTTAACACACAATTTTTAACGTGATTTAATGCCATAAGCAGGTACTGATGCATTATAAATATGTCAAAGAATACAGTTATGCTGATTAAGAGAAACTTCTTGCTGTTGCTTCCTAACAGTTCAGCTCAATTTTCATCTTCCAGTAGATACTGATTAATCCTATTTCAGGTTAATGAGTTCCACATCTGTATTGTGCATCACTCCTGTTCAAGTTTTGACACCTGCTGTTCTTCCCTTGTCTTTTATTTTGCTGCTGATGTAGTACAAAAAAAACATGCTAGTAGCTCAGGAGAGCAAGTTACTTTTTCTCTTCAGTGGCTTGAACTGTGGCTTTTGAGATGGTTTTGTGTGGATACCTTTGGTGTTGGTTGTTGGGTTTTTTGTATGTCAGATTTTCCATGAGTTGCAGTCTAAGAGTACTTCTTGCATCTTGAGTTCACAAACAAGAATCTAAGACCTGTAATCTTCCACCTTTTTAGATGCCCTGTTAAGCTAATGAGATAACAAAGTAGTGCCTCTTCTGCTAGTAATTAAAAATAAAAGCTGTAAGTCAATTTTAAAAGTGTTGCTTAGGGATGATATAAAGTGAGCTTTTAACTCTTATGTCTGTTCTGGGTGTGTTTAAGGACTGCTTTGAAATCAGTCACAGCTTTATTTCCTTTGACTTAGTTCACTTCTTCATTTGCAGGACTATGACTATAAACTTCAACAAGACAAACTTCACTTGGAGCGTGTATATGAAAACCAGGTAATATCATAAGGCAAATTTAGTGTATTATGGACGTTTTCAATGAAATCCTCCCTAAAAGTGAATTTTGTGCAGAACAAGGCTATACAGATAATGCAAGCTAGCACCTCGTCTGAGAAAGTTAACTTTCAAACAGCAAAAGAGATGTATACACACCGAATATTTTTACAACACCAGTGTTTTGAAAAAGGATCTTATGCCATTTAACTCCTTTTGAAGGGAATTCAACCCAGCTTACAGGGTACAGGACTGTCAGTTCTCATAGTATAATTCTTTTCATTATTTTGATTCTCTTAACTATTGACATCTTAACTATTGACATCTTAAAGTATGTGTGTATGGTATAAAACCATAAAATGGTATAGATTGGCCCATAAAACACTAAAACCAAGCTTGCCTTCAAGTAGAGGAATCATGAAGTCTCTGATGTAATCTATTCACTTAAGTACGTACCCATTATCTAATAATCTTTATAGGCCTACAGTGGCTATTGCCTGCTAGGATATTTAAACATCAAACAAATAATAGGTAGTAACCCTAAATGTCACTGTTTGATTAAATGTGCTTATCTGCTGAATCAGGAACCAGTTAGGCTAAATGGTTTTACAAGCAAAGGAAACACCTGCTTTTTATAAATAATCTACCACTTGTTTTCCAAACATTCAGCTAAGAGTAAGAACAGTGATGGATTATTACTGAGAGCCATTCTTGAGCCAGCTTTTATATATACATATAACTTAGCCAGGGCTGGTAACACCTTCTTCACTCTCTGGACATGCCATCAATATTGAGACTCTCTGAAACCATCTGGATATTCAGGATTCTGTACAGTAAACACCTACGTAGAACTGTTTACAGTAGTGAAATTCCATAATACCATTATTATGGAAAAAAGTCATGGCACCTCCAATTGGATCTGTGCCTGTAATTTAATATTATGTTTCCTACACTTCTAAACGTAGTCTTAATATAAGAGAATTTGTATTTTAGTAACAATAAAATGTAAGATTGCAAATTATTGTAGATGAATAAAGAAATTCCTATGCTTCTCATTCTATAAAGAAAAATGTTGCTGTTAAGTCACATCATGACAGTGTTTCTTAAGCAATCCTGAAAGCAATGCAAGTTCTTGCACTTAATATGCCTGTGGAAAAAGGTATTGTGAAAGCTTGTGGTTTGCACCACACTAAGGGAGGTTGCTAAATTCTGAAGCAGCTTTCCTCATCTGAAAGATGCTTCAGAAACATCTGTTACTGGTTATTGAGTTGGGGAAGTAGGAGTCAGATTTCATTCACTATTGTGTCTGTCTTGCTTCACACCTAGATAGATACTGTTAGTTGTCTGTATCAGTGCTAAAGAAATATGTAAAACTAATATCTTTTAGAACTTTAAATGACACGCTTTATATCAGGCTTTGTTTTACCTAATATGATATTTTTTTCTTCAAATGGTAGATTCTTGGCATCCAGAATGATCTTGATAAACAAAGAGAGAATGACCAAACAAAACTTCATGAACTGGAGGAGGCTTTGAAGTAAGTGAATACGGAATAGTTGTTGAAACATCTGGAGAGTTTTAGCTAAATCTAGTAAATAGCACATGCTTAGTGTTGTGCAGCCACCTTCTGTTGATTGATCTGAGTAACATTCTGATTGTAAAGCTCCATCTTTAGGGTTTTAGCCAAAAAGAAAGTTTATTCATTTTTAAGTGGAAGAACAAAAAAAAGATGGAAACCAGTGATTTCAGCTGATCTTTCCTTGACAAATAAATGGAACAATCTTCAGTTTAGAATGGATATTGGACTATTCTGGAGGAAAGGATGGATTTGAAAAATGTCATTAGAACCCAATGCAAAAAATAGTGGGCTGTTGTGTTGGGTGCTGTGCAATCTCCTGCTTGATACTTAAGGTATTTCTTTAGGAGAAGCCATGAGATGCTCAAGTCTGTTGAGGAAAAACTTCAGTCTTGGTTTTAATCTCAGCATATACTACACTGAGTTTGAATATAGTTTCTATTTGTCCTTCAAATAGCCATAAGTTACATCTCCACTGTGGATGTTTCTTTGATACCACACGTTTTTGTGTCAAGTAGTTATTTTTCAAATCTGACAAGGATTCAGAGGAATGATCCACAGCAGAGATGCTTTTCATTACCTGACTTGGAAGATCACTCTTGCTAACCTTGTATGTTACAAAATTAATTGGGATGCAACAAGTTTGATATTCTCTGAGCAGAGGAGGGGTTTACATGCAGCAGATACACATGTCACAAGACTCTCTTGTTACACTGCTTCCTTTTCTGATTATTGTAAAATATTTTCACATGTTTATACACTTTAAAATAAAAATTGTTGAAATAATTTCTAAGAAAAACAGATAAATAAACCAGAAGTTTAGTGATAACTACTCAGTGAACTTTAGCAATATAATCTTATCAGAGCTGATAGAGGCACTTTGAAGTCATTGGTGTGAAGTTTGCATTCCTTAATTTCTATACATTCCTTAATTTCTATAATCTCTTAGATAATTACCATCAACAGAGACTATTTTAAATCACTACAGAAATTAATACAAACTCTAGTGTTTAATCTTTAAATTCTTTACACTATATCTTTTTATACCTTCAGAGACATTGCATTGTTTAACAACTAACCTTTTAATATTTTAACATCTGATTCATTTATAATGTTATTTGTAAGCCATGAAAGCTTAGCAATGGAAGATAATTAATACCACTTCATTTCAGCTTGAAGTTACTAATGTTAAATATGTTTAATACAGAAGTATGAATTTTCAGTCCACTGGTTGTTCAAAACCTTCTGGGTGCTATTATTGCAGTGTAAACATGGTAGTGCACTCCTTCAGGCAAGTATTTACCCACAGTGAAGTGGGTTAGTGGCCCGTAGATTTTGAACTTTTATTTTTAGTTAACAGCACTGTAATGAGAAGCTCTGCAGATAGCTGAAGAGGTCCTAATTTATTTCAGATATTCCTTGACTGTAATTAAGCCTAGGTTTAATGTTTAGATTAGAATAAGGATATGAAAGAGCCTGGTTTACTGGTGGTGGTTCAGGGCCCACAAAGCTTAGAGCACGTTGGCAGAGAGCTGTCCCAACCTTCTGCTCTGTAAGAATGAACCTTCTGTCTTAAACTGAAGTTGGGTCAGCCTTGTGGGAGTACATCTCAATTGCAGAGCTCGCATACTCTTCAGTGATGAATCTATACTGCTGTTGTCTTGGTTGTTTTATAGCAGTGATTTGGAGTTAATTTTAAAGTTAGCAGTGGAATTAGTAATGCTTTTTTTTTTTTTTAATGGAATAGACATACAAATGAGCTTTCATTCTTGTCCCTGTTGGGGTGGAACTGGAAGTTGGAAGAACCATCAGGGCTGACTTGTGCTGAGAGATTAAAACTATTTTAATGACAAGTATATTGCCCTCGTGTAAGCTCAGCACATATTCCCTTGACCAGTTCTCTCCAACTTCAACTGTGTGGAGCAAAAAGCTCTACATTCTTCATTCCTCCAAAGGGCTGTCCAGAGGCTTCTCTCCCACTGAAACTGAATTGCTGAAAGTGAATGACAAGAAGGTATTTTTGGTATGAGGAGAAATATTCCTGATGGTCAAGTCAGCCTTTATTTCAAACAGAAGTGGCTACAGAACTTAGAACTTGGAAGTGTAAATGGCTTGCTGTATGGTAGAGATGATTCACTACTTTGACATCTGTACTTTTCTGATCACAGAAGTGTCGATACATGTGGATGTCAGGAACAGGCTTGCTGCAGGCCTGGTATGGAAGAACAAGGCTGGCTTTCTGGAAGCCAAACCTTTAATTTAGTACTAGCACATGCCCTGTCCCTGGGAGTGCTGGAGGCCAGGCTGGACAAGGCTTTGGACATCCAGATCAAGTGGGAGATGTCCCTGCCCACAGCAGGGGCCTGGAACAAGATGGTCTTTAAGGCCCTTTCTCAGCCAAACCATTCCATGATTCTCTCTCTAAACAATATCTGTATGCCTTTATATACAACATGTATGTGTGTAAATAATATAGTAAGCAGTAAGATTTCTGTCAGAAAAATGGCTGTATTCCTGAAGATTTTGTTCCATTACTGCAGAAATTAGTGCATTTAGAAGTCTCTTGCTATTGATGAATTCACAAGATCAAATGTTTTATGTGGAAATGCTTTGTTTTCCTGTATTTCTTTGACTACTGGCAGAGCTGCAACTAATTCAGTAATTACAAGCTGAAGCACACACTGTAAATCTTTAGAAAGTCACCTCATCTTCCTTGAGATGGGAAAATATAGTTCACTGTCTTCAGTGGAAATGATACCTTGTGGAATTGCAGCTCAGAACCCAGTAGGTGCATCAATGATTTCTCATGAACTACTTTGATCTGAATGCACTTTGATTCTGAAGTGGCCACAGGATTTTATCCCGAGCAGCTACACAGCTGCAAACACAAAGAAAAGGAAGTGGTAGGCATTTTAGGGACTTTACTATTCTTATTTTTATTTTTTTTCCCATGGTATGACAGCAAAGAGTGCTATTGCAGTTTCAACACTACCCATATAGATGAATAATGAAAGTGAGGGGAGAAAAGTGTAACTCATTTTAAATAATGATGCCAGAGGTTTTATACTGAATAGATGTCTACAAAGTTTATGGGAGGTTTTTGACAAATATTTTGCAGAAGCATTGTTCTAATGCTCATGATTATTGGTGGTGACTTCTAAATATAGATGTCATATTTTGTTCAATAACGTGCATCATAGGCATTGCCTAGTAGCAATGCTGTAAGAAGTGCTCCAATTTTTAAGCATTTAAACTGCATTTATTTAATAACAAAATATTATGGAGAAAGCTTCTGTGCAATTGTTTAGGGGAAATGGGGTTTTCTCTAATCCCTCTGGTTGCATAGAATGTCATGAGAGTAGGTTGCAAATAGACTAAAACTGTGGTTCTCACCTCCTTTATTTTTAGTAGAGGAATAAGAATTGAAGGGGTTTGATTAGATTACAGTTAGCAACCCTCTGGTAAAGAAGGGATGATCTGGCAGTATCAGTAGTTGCAGTCAGAGGTTTTTGAATTATATAAATAGAGATGTGTAGCCCACCTTAGTGTTACTATGGTCTTTGGTTCGCTTCTGTTCTGGAGCCTCTACCTTTATGACTCCATGGATGTATAAAGGTTTGCCTGTCTCAAGATAGAGCTTTGGAGTGAATTATAAACATATGAGAGACAAGATTGTCATCATCTTTCTTCCTAACTCTCAGTGCCCTTTGCCTGCATAGAAGTGCAGATCTTCCTGCTGCTGGTTTCTTGGAATAATGCTTGTGAGGATTTTCCTGTACTAAAAATAACTACAGGATCTGATTGAATGCTTCTGAGTTTGCATCTCTTGTATGGCAATTAATATTTTCGCTACGCTGCTGGAATGTAGCTTTCCCAAGATCTGTTTTGAAGTACAATTGAAGGAAATGAGCTTTATAAAGTGATCTTATGACACATTAAATGTCATCTCTACAGGTGCAGGTGTTGCAACTGAACGTTGAAGTGACAAGGAATGCGTTGACACGGCCTACAGTTAAATGCTTCATACCATTCTTCCTCTCAATCTTTGCCATTTTTTTTGAAACCTGCCTATGGAGCCAAATCTCAGAGCTTTGCAAGTGATGATGATACAGAGCAAATGCTTAGCAGCTGGTTTCTTGAAAGTCACTCAATAGAACTGTTTGTTTACACAAGAAACTGGCAGCACCTCTCTTCTCCAGTGCTGCTCTGCTCCTTTTCATCTGAATGTATTTAAAACTGTTCTGGGGAAAAGAAAGAGAGAAACTCTCCAGAAAGTGACAGAGCTGCTCTTATCTATTAGCAGATTTGTATATTTAGAATGGCTGTTAGGGTATGCAAGTATGATTTTCAAAATATTTTCTGATTTGTTTATGATGGCAGGGCAAAATGTTTCAAAGACTTTTCAACCAAAGGCATGGTATGAAGATGGATCATGGCAGTAGAAATGCAATGAAATGCAGAAAGATAAGCAAGTTACTTTTCTTTTCCCATGTGTACTTGTACATGTGCACATATACACAGAAGAGCTTATGTTTATGCTGAATCTCTCTCCTACTTTTTCCTACAGCTATGACTTTTTTCATCACATAGTTTTCTTTTATATGTGAAGAGAAAGTCCAGATGTTGTTTGGTCTAAATGACTCTCTTGCCTTTGTTCATAACTGTAATGCAGTGCAAAGCACAGCAATGACAGCAGAGCAGCAAGGTCCCAGGCTGCAGAGAGTGAGGACGTGCTCAAATGCTGCAGCCACTGGTGTAGGAATAAGGGAGAGAAGCTGCTTACCTTTAGATAGATGGCCTCAGGTATGCAGGGATCTCCAGTGAGATGCCTCTGCCTTCTCTGCCAACCCTTAAATGAGGGCTGGGGAGGGGTGGATCCTGGCTTCAGCCCTTCTGGTCACTCAGGTACCCCTGAGCTCCCCTGGGTTAGCCCTGCCTGCCCACCAGGTGCTCCACCACTGCTTCACACTGTGACTGAGCATTTCCAGTACTATGACATGCAGAAATATATCAAATTTTAGCACCAGAAGTTTTATGCAAGAATCTTTTAGCAATCTCTTGTGAACTCCCTTAGTCTTCATATCACTTTTCTAAGTTATTATAACCATGTGAATGTTCATAAATCTGAGATAGTGATAGTACACATAACACAGCTAATGGAAACCAAGATGGATAATGGCAAGAATAAATAAAAACCTGAAGATAATTTGCAAAAGGAGTAAGTAGCAGTGAATCTGATTTCTTTTAGTTTTGCAGGCTGCAGTTGCATAAATTGTGCATTTACTATTGTGGTGGATGATGATTTTTAAAAGTTAAATATGGAATTTCAAATATCTAAATTCAGTGATATTATTTAAATTCTGTGATTTATGATGGATCCTGAGCATTTAATCCCACACCTTTGGAGCATTTTATTTTAAACAAGTCCCTCTTTAAAATGCAATTATAAGGAGTGTATCATTTGGATTTCCTGTAGTGGAGGAGGTGAGAAAGACCACTGCACACAGTAAAGTACAACTGCATGAGCATCATCCATATGGTGATAAGTAAATGGAGTAATAACTTGTACCACAATGGTTGTTTTTTTTGTGTGTTTTTTTTTGCTGCTCTGTGCTGAACACAGATTGAGTAACTGTATGTTGTTATTAATATTTTTTAGGATAATTGTTTAAAGTGTAATTATTTTCCTGCAGTTAATTCAATTTTTCTTTGAAAGTGTATTTGTGTACGGAGTTCTTGTAGGAATGGAAAAGCTATTACTATTTGAAGCAGGAAATAATTAAAGAAATTTGAGAAGCCATTGTCTTTAATTTCAAATGTTGCAATAAAGAACATTAAGAGTTTATACTCATGTTTGCTGTGTTCATCATTCTTTTATTAAAAATATTTCGTGTTGTCCTGTTACAACATTGCAGTATGGTGAGAGAGGCAGACTTTGTGATTTAGAAGCAGTGCTGATGTTAAGTGGCTGGAAAGTTTAGAGAAGGTTTTACTCTTTAAGAGAAGAGTGTTGTGGTCTTGGGTTGTTGGGGTGTTTTGTGTTTTTTTTTTTGTATGTGTGTTTTATTTTTTCCCCTCTAAGAATCACTGGAAAAACAGCCAGCTGTTCTCCACTTGGTGCTCTGATTGAGCATCTGAAACCTTTTAGAGCTGAACCAGTCAAAGTTTCCAGCATATTGTAAACATTCCTTCAGCTCCAGCGAACATGCTGACATAACCCTCACTCTAGGGGGCACAATGTAAAGTATGAACAGAGGACAAAAAAATGTGGTAGCTTTATTTAATAGTCTCACTTAAAAGAAAACCTAAAGTGTTCTATTAACTATTTACAGCCTTTCATTTTCTTTCACCAGTTTCTCTGGAGACCTACTGGCAATAATGAAATGTGTATTAAAAAAACTACAGTTATAAAAAAGAAAAAGTGATTTGTAGCATTTGTCTATACTCAGTGTATGCTCTTATCTTAAGGGACATATTGCATCTTAATGATAATAAGTAAGGAAATGCTTTGCTATGACATATAGCTGTGTGAAATGAGAAGTGTTGCCTTGTTAGATGAACAGTGAACGGTGCTATAATGTATAGGCTATCTGCTGAAACTGATATTGAAGTAATTAATGTCATTAAGGGCTCTAGAGTTTGATCTCAGTGAGTGAATATGTAGTTAAGACAAAGGTCAGAACCATCCTCTTATTATTCCAAAAAACTTCCCTTTGATGCTAGGAAATCTTTTCTATTCAGTGCAGTATATTTCAAGGCTATAGTACCCAAAACTCAGTTGAAATGAAGAGCCTTTGGTTGTCCCGAGGAAGACTTTTAGATCACTGAATTTGATTGCTAGTTTTTAATGAGTAAAATGTTTCAGGCTAACACCTTTTCAGGACCAGCTAAAAGTGATCTGCAGAAATAATTCGAAGAATGATGTCTTTACTTTTTTACTCGTTGCCAGGCAGACTTCAATGCCATTTGGTGATCTTGAGTCTACCTTTACTTTTTTTTTTTTGCTTACTTTGTGCAGCTTTCCTTCAATTACATCAACAGCACAACCAACCTTCACTGAGAAATGAAAGTTAATATTTCTAACAGTGCTTCTGTTGAAAAAAGTGTAAAATCATGTCTACCACACTGGTGGACACGTGGAAGCAACTGATGAGCTGCATAAGTGCTCATCATTCCTTGGTATTGAGTTACTGTATAGTCCAATACAACACTGATATTACAACATCCTAAAATGTAATTGCCTTAGATATATGAAACAACTAAATGAATACTGTATCCTTGCATCTCCTGACTTCTGATAGGCTTAGTTTTGAGTCCTTCTCGTTCACAAATGGTGTTTGGTGGTGTGGTCAGGGTTGTCTAAGGGGAGAAGAGCAGCAAGTTTAGTGGGAAATATTTTTTTAATAAGGGCTTTTTGACCCATGTTGTAGACCTCCTTGAAATAATAAACATGGCATACTTTAAACTGAGGTAATTAGTTAGCTGTTTCACTTAGATTTCTGTTTTGGAAAATATTGGAGACAGTCTGAGTACTGTTATTTAATCCTCATCATCCTGTACTTCCAGCTGCTGTTGGCACTGTCACTCATAGCATCCTGCTCATCTTTGATTCTTCTTGCCTGGTTTTCTTCTTCTTGGTGTTCTCTCCTATGGGTTGTCCTTGAGATGGTTCGTTTTATTCCACTCCAAGCTTCTGTGGTACAGCACTGTCCTCTGATCCCATCTTTTCCTTTTCTGTATCTCTTCTTTGGGTAATCTCATGAATGTTGGCTGTCTGTGCTGCTGAGTCACTGCTCTGTCTTTTAATTACAGACTTGTCTCCTTTTATCTAAGTGGCAATCTGCAGCCACCTCTCTTATTCTCCCCTCCATGTTCCACTGGCTGAGGTTTGTCTGTTATCTCAGCACGTGAAAGCCACAACAATTAATCTGTGTCCTTTTTGGATAACCAAACCTTTCATATGTGATGCATCTAAATCTTGTAGACAATTCCTGCACTGTTTAGCTAAGTTACATCACTTTCCTTTCCAGCCACATTTACAGTGCTTACCCAGACTTTCTTACCCAGACTTTTAACCCACATCTCATTCATCACTGTGCAGTTACTCTTTTTATTGTGTTTGTGTGGAACCTAGCACAACAGTGCCCTGTCATTATTATAATGAGAAATAGTTATAATAGTTATGAGTGTGTTTGACCAATGTCTGGTAACTTTGTGAGCCACTCCTTCTGAACATAATGCATTATTCCTCTTATTTCACTGACGTGTGAAGTTACACACGTGGGGTATTTACTCTAAATGCATTAATGACTTTAAGTAGTGGTTTACTTTGTTAGTGTTATCTTGTGATTTATTTAAAGCCTAAGTATATGGTTTAAAATGATTGATATTTACGATATAATTATTACAGCTTACTTGAAGGAATGCAGACCAGCTTTTTGATGTTAACATCTCAAATTATGCAAAATGTAAACAATTTATAAGTGGATTCATGCTTTTTGTCATAAAGACAAGCTCATCTTGCCTTGTGCTTAAAATCAGGGAGTAGGAGATAAAATTGTTCTCTACCTTCTATTTTTTTTTTTTCTTTGAAATGATGAAACAAGTTAGAATGCTTTCTAACAACTTGGAAATATTAAAGTGCCCAGGGACAGGATAGGGATGATGTTTTGAAGGCAATAAATATTTCAGCTTCACATTTCAGTCTTTCTTCTCCGTCCCTTTGATCTGGCTTTGGTTTAGTTGTCATTCTGCCTGAATGACTTCACACTGTCTTTCTTCCTCTCCGCACTAAAAAGAAGTTCTCTGTGCATATCCCATATGTTTGGGTGCTCTCACTGTTAGGAGAGCTTCGTTGTTCCTCATTGTTTGCTCATAATAACAGTCTCTGTTGTAAGATGTGCTAACTGCAACCAGGATGGATGTGCTTAGGGCTGGTGTATAATTTACACAGAAAGCTGATAGTTAACCATCGCTGTTACAGTCATAGAGCACGAGCAGTAAGGTGGTGTATTTCAGAGCATTTTCCTGTAGCAGTAAATTAAAGCAGGAATATCATCTTTCTACTTACGTGTGGTACTCCAGGCCTTAATGCCATCATATATGTGGTTAAAGCATCCTTCATTCTAGGATGTGTTCCAGTGGGCAGCGATGCGATTTTCCCTCAGTAGCACTGATTTTTGGAGAGGAAGGGAGGAATGAGCAAATGCAGATGTGTTGTGCAGGAGTGTCAGGTGAGCAGCTGGAGGAGGCCTGCCCTGCAGCCACATCTCCACACTGAGATCTCAGCTTCACTGAAGCCTCAGCCATTGCTGTGCTGTTCCATGCCAAGAGAATATTTCCAAATCTATTTTTGCTCTAAGAAAGACCAGGAAGAGGGCGTGTTTTAAACACAACTTTTAACTTCTCAAAGCATGATCTGTTGAATGTTTGCTACCAGACCGAAATTTACTTTATTCTTTTAACAAGCCAGGCACTAAACTTTTAGAACATTGAGATTTTCACCACTGATTACATTTTCCTATTACTGAGAAGCCCTCTCAGCTCTGCCCAGGGTGTTGGTGTGCAGATTTGCCAATGAAACTTTCCACAGAAGTTGCCCACATGTGGCTCAGGGGTACTTGTTCTGTGCATGTAGATGCTTCATGCAATCAAAGACATTTACAGCTGCTGAAGATGGTATGAGTGAGGTGCTGCTCCAGCTCCTTGCTTGTTGGTGGTCAGCTTTCCCCTTTGCATAGGGCCAGGTGAGAACCTTTTGGCCAGAGGACCCCTGCAAGTGATGCTGCTGGTTGGTGCTGCATTTGCTGGAACACCTTGAATTTATTTAGTCTCTCATGTAAATCTCTGCCTCACCCTGTTTCATTAACTTGCAATGCTGTGATGTCTTACTGCATTTGGTTGTTACCTCTTGGAAGACATTTTACAAAGCAAGGAAAATATTTCTGATTAAGCATGAAGAAGTATTCAAGATGTTCATATTTTCTGTTTATCAGTGTGCTTCAGAACACTGCTTTCTAAAATTGCAATTCTGGACTTCATAGTCCACTTTCACTGAGATAGTCTGTGCTGTGTAAAATTGCTAGTTCTGCTCCCATATCCTTTATACACTGAAACAAGAGGAATTTGCTGCTTTTAAAATTGGGGACAAAGAGTAAATTCACCCTATTTTTATTCTTAAGTCAGCTCAGCTTTAGGGGATTTTAAGTGATGTAATTGCATTGTATTCGGCCCCACAACTAGATCAGCTGAAAAAAATAGCCTTCAAAGTGAATATTGTAGTGCTTCATGCTAGGCACAGTGCTCAGTGGCTTGGGGAAAAAAAGTGAAGCTTTTCTTATATTTGTGAACCACAGTCCATTGTTGTGCATGTTTTCTCAGCTCCTGTACAAATACTGAATGCACAGTAAGTAGGCAGAGCTTGCTCCCACATCCTAAAAACCATAACAGAATTGTTCCAGGTATTATGTCCTAGATGTTATGTCTATGTAAGGCATTAAGTCCTTAAGTGAAAGGAAGATGCATGAAAGCAGTCCTGAAAAGTTTATCTCATAATATTTCAAAATGGAAATAGACTGCATGGGAAGGAGATGTGTACATTTGGAGGCTCACTAGCAGCACAAGGACTGGCATCATCTTCTTTTGTGTTTAAATCTGCTGGGAGAAGGTAATGATGTGCTTGCTGTACCTCAATCTCTAGCAGCTAATGGAAGTTCTGTGCTCAGCAGCAGCTCCCTCTAAGCTACGTGCATTTCAGAGGAGCCATGAAGGCACAGGCTCTGCAGGTGGGGTCAGTGATCAGCACATTGGACTGGGTTGAACTCCTGAGGGGACGTTGGTGTGCTCGTTCTGAGCACTGTCTGGACATCTTTGTAATTGTAATTATGACTGCAGTTTTAAATCATTTCTGGTAGGAGTTTAAATCCCAAATGACCTTTGTGCCATTTGAATTTATACAGGGAAAAGTTATTTTTTTATTGCACAGCTATTCTGTAAATTAATGGGGGATATGGTTATTTGATTAACATGTAGATTTGCTTTCTCCTGAAGAGACTTCAGCAAACAGAAGGACTGTGGGGGTAGAAATAGTGTGTTTGTGTAGAGGTGATGGATGCTCATTAGCAAATTTGAAGAAAGTTTTTAGAAACAGATGCTGTTCTGTGAGCACACACACATCCTTAGCAACAATCTCCAAAATGAGAACGTGATGCAGGAGTTTGTTTTGTTTTGGCCAAGATTCTGCTAGGGAAAAAAAAAGGTATTTTCCTTTTCCTAATGAAAATATCAGTCTCTTTATAGATGGCAGAATGAAGTAGGCATAAGGAGGGTACCAAAATCAAATAGTTTTCTTCAAATAAGCATAATGGAAAAAAAGGAAGTAAACAGTAAGATGCTTACTCAGGGCTTGTGGCATTTCTTTAATCTCCTTGCTAATAGAATTACCCTGGCTCTCTGCAAATGGGCACTCTGTGAAGATGTAGGATTATGTTCTTTGTCCCATTGTCAAAGGCTGGTATGAAAACCACGGAAGAGGATGTGAATGCTGTAAGTTTGGGATTGGCAGCTTCCTGACCTTTGTAAAAGGCTCAGTGCTGTAACAGCCAGTGCAGTGCTGGCAAAGTGACAGGCTGGATGAATTAGCTGGTCTTTTCCATCTCTTGTGTGTCAGTTTCTTTGTTTTATATGGAAACAATCTCTGTCAAAGTGGGAAATTTATCATGAGGTGCTTCCTCTGCCTGCAAAGTGAAAACGTCAGCCACAGATCTGTTTGGATGTGTCTTCTGCTATAAACCACTGGTGGAGCCAGCTCCGTCCATCGATAGCACTGTTGTGTTTGTGTGTTTTGACACAGTCGGGCAACTCCACTGCCCTGCAATAACAGCACACGTAGCAGAACGTTATCTACACGTCCTGATTGTCTTCTGGGTGAAGAACCACATCAGTATTTCTTAAATATTTGCAGGCTATCTGCATTTTCTTCTGAGATGTGTCAGTGTGGTGGCATGTGTCCATTTTTAAGGTGCATATGTGTGCACATATGTCTGTAAAATGCTGTACATGCTTTGCTATTGATAAGCTATGATGCCTTAAGCTCACACTGATTTCGATCTGTGCTCCAGTGGTGATATACTGAAAAGTGTAGGCTGTTAATATAAGCTATCTTTGCATAAAAATTTAACGTCATTACTTAGAAGACTGAATAGATATTAAGGCTTTATGGGTTTCTAATATATTAAGAAGGTACCATATGTCACACGTTGTGCTGCTTTGCATTTTGATACATGTCAGGCAGTGAATAATCCTGAATCTTGTCTGAGCAACGATAGCTCTGGGATAATTGTTTTTTTGTTTTTAATGGAGCAGTGCAGTCCTGCTATAAAGCAGTTCATTTAAATATTATCGAGATGATGTACTTCTTAAGGTGAGATTTAAAAGAAAGAGGGTTATACCTCAGGTAGTGAGCCATCCACGTCAGAGCAGACTTTGAAGACAGAGGCATTGTCAGGAGCTATGAATGCTATGTTTAGGCTTGTGGAATTTGACAAGAGAAAGCGAAAATAACTGTAGACTTCTATTCCCTTCTTCAAAGTATTGCTAAGGGAAGTTTGGCAGAAGCTGGGACAGGAAATTGAAATCTGAATACTATTTTAAACTGATAGGGTTAAAGGCCTTTCTTTTACACCAGCACACTTGTTCTTTTATTTGATACTTGAACTCTGAAATTTTTCTGTGACTTTCTAGGGAGAAGGAGGAGCAGCTGACTCGGGTGACAGAGGTACAGAGGCTGCAGGCCCAGCAGGCAGATGCTGCCCTGGAGGAGTTTAAGCGGCAGGTGGAGCTGAACTCAGAAAAAGTCTATGCTGAAATGAAACAGCAGGTGAGAAGGTCACAATGCCAGCCTTTCTGAAACTCTGTCTCAGTAGGATAGCGTATTCTGATCTTATAATGCCAGAAACATGCTTCACTTGATAGTGCTACATCAAAATCTTTCACAATGTAGTGTCTTTGCTAGCAAGTCAAAAAGGGATGTTAGCGGATGTTTCATCTTTCTAACAAAGCCAGAATTGTCATTGTTATAGAGGTATCTGCAGTTATGAACCTGATTAGGGATTCTTCAAGAGCGAGTCTCTAAAGTGTTAGTTTATACACCCCTACAGAACAACGTTTATAATTTTTCCACTTAATTGTGTGTCTCTTCCCACTCTTTTCGGAGCGACTCTGTCTGCTGTTAATGAAGTGTTGTAATCAGTCTGAGCTCAAACAGGAGCAGAGTCACTGTGCCTGCTGTCATCCGTGGGCAGGGAACAGGGAAATCTGTTTTTCTCTCCCTGAAATTTAGGAGCAAGGATTTATGTATAAAGATTTTAGTACCTTAAATTCCTTATGGAACAATAGTTCAACCAATGTCTCCTGTGTTTTAAAGATGCAGCGTGATGAATGAAGTAAGGAACAAGTGACAGGTGATCAAAAAGGAGAGAACAGAGTATTTTCCTAACTAGTTCATGTGATCAAAATCCCTTTATGTATCTCAAGCTTGTACTTCCACCTGACCATATGCCCAGTTCTCCAGCTTCACTCACCATAACCAAACCTTGCTGGCAGTAGGACACTGCGATGCAGTCTTGTACTGGTTTTCCAAGGATGGCAATGGTATAGGACAGTGGTGAAGTTTTTGTCAAAAAGGAAACAAAATAAGCTTCAGACACAAAGCTACACTCCCATCTGTTACTGTGGAGCTAGCCAAGATGTATATGTGAGTATCATTTGATGTATGAAAAGCTATGAAAAGTTCTATGAAGATATACATATCATTTGCTGCTATCAGGCATCAGTGGAGCTCTCTGAAACAGTGCTTGTTTCAATATTCCTTGGAATGAAAGGAGCTGTCTTATAGGGAAGAATTATTTTACTGGCACAAAGATGGAAAATGGATTAAATAACAGTTCCAGTAAAACTTGGAAAACTTAGGAAATCAATTGTCATTTAAAAAATACAGTAAACTTCTTCTGAGAAATTGTTCTGGGATGTTTTGAAAATAAGATTTGCTGTACTCCCAGAATCAGCCATAGAGTTATTTTGTACCTCACAGAAACAGTAAATTATTCTGTACAACTGAGCAGTAGTGTTCTACAGGAGCCAAGGCCCGAAGGTGAAAGAAGCAGTGCTGAAGCTGTCTTCATAGCTTTGTCCTTTCCCACTCCTCTGCATGGGCATGCTCTTTAGATAAATCACCCATTAGATGATAACATCATGGAAAATGCTCTGCTTTTTTTTTTTTTTGTAGTTAGGTGGAACTTACAAATCAAGATCTGTAGTAGCTATAGCAACACTGCTTTTTACTACACTGGGAGTGCTGGGTTTCTAAAACCTTTTCTGTGTGTGTGAGGTAAAGTTACTTATGGAGATGAGTAGAATGGGGTCTGGCATATTTTGCTTCTTGTAGTCAATATTTGATTCGTTTGTTGACTTGGTGATTTTTCTTTTGCCATCTGCTTCCTATTTTGTTGAGTTTATGATTATTAAGAGCCACCTGATGCCCCTCAGTGGGTGAGGAGTACATTTTTTAACTGCCAGACCTGCAGTTTTTCTAATAGTCAGTAGGAAAAAGCAGAGTGTGTTGTGGTTCTTCAGCTCTGGTGTTTCTTGGGCTAGGCAAATGCTGATCAGGAGCTTCTCTTGCAGTTGTAGGAAATGTGAATTGCTCCTAACGATCAAAGATTGTAAACCCTGTTCAGAATTAAGGCATCTTTGCATGGTTTTTACTATTTTGTGTTTTAGAATATTTTCAATCTCTTGAAGATTACTCCTTTAGTAAAATAGAAAGACCTCATATTTTTCTGTGTTTATTGAGCTGAGTGAAGCCTGGCTTTGGAGGTGCAACTCGAATTTGTAGGTGGAAGAAATCTTCATGAAGTATTCACTGAGGCCCCTTTTCCTAACAGCAGACTGTAGCAGTGCAGTTCAAGGATTACTGAAAAGATGGTCCATTTTGTTCTGGTTTTTTTTTTGTATTTTTTTCCACCTTGCCCAAATAATTCCTCCTCCTACATCTCCCTCTCTCGCTGCAGTGTTTTCCAGGAAAACTCTTCTCTTGCTCTGAGCACTGCCTTTTCTCCTCTTCATTTGGCTTACAAGTGATGTCCAGACCAACTGGCAAAAACATCTATTGAAGACAGAGCGCTCCCTTAGGCCAAACAGAATTCTGGCTTCTGGTTCAGGAATTCAGGCATTTCTTCTTTGTGCAGCAGATGGATGTGTGGCAGCAGTGGTCCTCCTGACAGCTACACTCCTTTTCCTTTCTGTCTCTTGTAGGGCAGCGGTTTATTCACTGCTTGTGCTGGGACCTAGATCTGAAATAGCTGATGAGTATTCACTGCAGCATAGCACTGTATACGTATTCCCCTGGAAACATGCCTGATGCACAGCTAACAGTTGTGCTTTTGATACAAAAGCCTTTGTTAATTGGGTTATAAAATTGCTTCCTTGATGCCGTGTGCTGGAAACCATGGGACTCATTATTCATAGGCGATGACTATCATCAGGGAACTTTACTTGCAGCCAAATAATTCTCTTTTAAGTTATTTTACTGATTTAATGTAAACTTCTAATGTGTAGTTTGTGCGCTGACTCACGCATTGCCTCTCTGGAATTTCCACAGGCAATGTATTTTTAAATGAAATACATTTGAGCCTTAAATTTGTCAAGAAAAATATTCAGTTAGTTTTAATGGGATGTTTACTACTGTCAAGTGAAAAACTGAGCCAACAGTTTGTGACCAGAGAATGGCATCGTATGTACCTTTAAGTTACTAACAATGCTGTATTCACTGAATATTCATTTTCATTCCATACAAATAATTCTCTTGTTATTCTCAGCAGGTTCTGTTCACGGCTTTGATGGTTTGCAAACAACTGTGAAAACATCAGAATGCTATGCCTTAAAAAAAATATATATATTCTCTTTCTTTTACTGTGTAGATGGGAAAGGTTGAAGCAGATCTAAGCAGATCAAAATTGCTCCGGGAAAAGCAGTCTGAAGAATTCTCCAGGCAACTGGAAGAGCTCAAGCAAAGCTATGAGCAGCAGGTCAGTCAGCTCACTCCTTCGGGCTCAGGGGAGCAGGGACAGGTGTAGGTCAGTTCCTGTGGCTAAACCCTGCTCTCACTCTGTGTTACTATCCCCTCCTATCATGACAGAGTTTCTAGGTACACAGAATTTATGGGATGGAGGAGGGAGTGTCCAAATGAAAAATATTTTTGTTTCCCACCTGCAATCCTTTGTACATCTGCCTCTTGCAGATTGTTTCCCAAGCTTACAGGTGGCAACACCTATTTTCATAATGGCCAGATGAACTTATCTAATGTGTTATCTGCCTTTCTTCTTGCCAAGGAATAGTGTTTTAATCTTTTTATCACTTTTTAACATGGTGAATGCTCATATGAATGCTTGTTTTGGCTCACTGCTAGGGATTTTCTGTATTGCAGTGTAATTTCAGAGTCGGGAACCAGTCAGGAAATATTTGGGTGGAAACAAGAAACTCGAGTGCAGCAGTGTTGTGAAGTGCAAAGCGAAAAAAACAAATAGAGGTGGCTAAATTACTGTATGTCATAGGCTTGAGAGCCACTCAACTCACACAGGTGTGTAAGGTGGTGTCTGTTTGGTAACACCTGTTAAAAGATTGAAATCTTTTCTTTTATTACTTTAGGACAACCATACCGCAATGATACAGATAGCCCATGAGCTTAAAGTTCTCTCTTATCAATGTTTTTATGTGGATAGAAGTTTACATTTCCAGCAGGGAAATACAATTTCATTTCCTGACCAAGTTTATCTTCCATGCTGGTAGGGGAGTGAAGCATTACTTTACACCTTATTAAATTAAAGGCTAGAAATCAGAAGCACACTCGTTATTAATGAATCATGGACTTTATTTATTAAATTTTTTAATTTCTGTGAAAGTTTTTGCAATGAATTACTTGCATTAAAGATGAAGTTCAGCATCAATTAAAGGGCATACTGAAGAGAGGATGATGGAAGTGTTGGGGATAGGTGGATGTCCACCTTTAAGTGGATATTTTTATGGAACCGTATGTTCACATCACTCTGGTGGTATGGTTGGTTTCTTTTTTTCTCTACAATTATCAGTATTGTATGTTTTTAAAGCTGTAAGTATTTACTCAAAGATTCTGTTCCCACATCTAGGAACATGATCTGTAGTTCTGAACACTAAACTGCAGTTTGTATGATGTTACAACATTTCTGTTCCTATCAACAAATGGTCATTCATTTGTCACTATGTATGATAAGAGATAATGAGCCATAGATTGAATCTTCTGCCAACGACTCACTCCTTTGTGCACTTAGGGAAAGAGACAGTGCTTAGTAGTTTCATGGTTTGGTTTTTATTTATTGTCTTGTATTTTTGTGCCTCATATTCAGAGCTTATGAATGCTGGATCAAAAAGATGAAGCAACCCAGAAAGCAAGCAGTGGTTGTGGTCATGTTTTGATGAATCATTTTATGTTGGTATTCTGTAACAGTGGAGATATTGTGGTAGACACCAGTGAAAACATTTTCTTCCAAAAGGAGCTTTTTGCTGCTTCAATTTGTTTTCATTTGATATGTTTAGCTACTCTTCATTAGAGTATAAAGTGGCTTTCATGAAATAACACTGAAACACAGGGAAAAAGGTTTCGACACTAAACAGATAAGCAAGAACCTCAGGAGAATTTTCATAGGAATCCTGCCTTTACCCCATCATTTTTCCATTTCTGACCATACTTCGTTTAGAACGTGCTTTGAAAGCTTGCAAGCCTGAAAAACTGTGGGACCCTTCCTGCAGGTTGTAATGGGCTATCATTAGAAACTGCCTTCTTTTGTATTGTCATTTCTGCAATATAAAACTCTTTCAGTACAGCCACAGAACGGTATGAGCTCAGTTCTTGCACACTTAGATTTCCCTTCAGTAGTTCCAGTAGTTCTCTATTTATGCTTCAGAAATTCTAAAAAGAATGTAAAGCAGACTTTTCCTTGCCTTGTTTTACTACATACTTCTTCAGTTGTTACTTGTAGAGGTATAGCCTGATTTAGATTATTTAAATTGGGCAGTAAATTAGAATTGGTGGTGCATTTCAGCGTGACTTCAGCAGGCTTCCAGTCCTGAAATAAATACTCAGCTACAAATTGGATACTTCAGCTACCTGAGAAATGGAGTGATTGCTTTAGAAGTTCTGCCTTGAGTGTCTAAATGATATTATAGAATGGAATTTGTACAGAATTAGCTTCGGGTTTATTTGGGGCAGGATGGCATGCCGAATGGCAGAGGAAGCACTGGAAGCCTACTGGACAGTTCAGTTGTCCATTCATTAAGTGGAGTTGATAATGAAGAACCAAAGGAACTGATGGGTTATCCCCTCCTCCAACCTGAGAATAATTTTGGAAGTGTCAGAACTTGAGTGCCATGTTTTTACCCATCTGCTTTATGTGAATACTTGTCTGTGCTTCACTGTAATCTTGAATATTGATTTCAGAGAGATTTCTCATGTGCATATGAGCTGCTGGTAATGGGACTGAAAGATGCCCCTACCTGCAAATCAGATAAATCGACTTATCGTGTGTGTGCATAAAACTCCACATTTTTTGTTTGAAAAATTAGGAAAAAGGTCAAACAAAACAATGGGAGTTAGTATTCTGTCAATTTTTCCACTCTCCTTTTTGGATCTGCTAAGAAGGCAAAGGAGAAATTCAGGGATCTTGCAGCATTTTGTTTCAGCTGTCACGTGCCGTTCTCACGTTCCAGCTTCATCTGATTCAGTGCCACTTTCTTTTGAAGTATCCACTGAGAACGCCCTTAGAGAGAAACTGGTGGTGTTTTTTTTTTTTTTTCTTTAAATATACTTTAGCTCAACTTTGTTCTACTTGCAGCTGTTAGATTTGAAAGTATATTTTGAAGGGAAAAAAAATAACTCCAGCAGTACCACAGTTCCTATCTGCTGGGAGCAGCTGCTTTCGGCACTTCAAAGCCAGTGGACACCACAGTGAAGGCCTCAGCCTTTCCTGCCTTTGAAATGGTTGCAGTATCTATAGCTGGGCTTTATGGCACCATCAGCACAGGAAAAAAAGGTTGTTTGGTTTTTTTGCAAACCCTCTCACCCTTTTATTTTTTTTTCTTTTCTGCTTTCTAATGACATTCTCGGTTTAGCTCAAAATACCTGGGAAGAGTTTCTGCTGCAATTGCATTCTATTGGTTTAAATATCTGAAAATAAAAGTCTGGAGCCAAATCTGGCAGTAACAGATTTTAGGCAGGCAACGTTGCCACAGAAAGTAATGAATACACTTCTTGCCTGTATGCAATGTGTGACTGCACAGCAGAGCATGCTCCTGATGGAGCAAGGCTCTGGGCAAGGACACTTTGCAGCAGGGTGAAGCACATAGTCACCTTTGTTTCCAGTAGACTTTAATAAATTGTAATGAACGAAACCCTTTTGGTTGCTTTTGGAGATATTACTTCAAATGACGCTTGTATGTTTTTTCTTGGAAAAAAAAAAATTATACAATAGATCACTCTGATGGCTGTTACATGCATTTTTGGGGTGTTGCTGAAGTGCTACAACTGAGTGATTGTGTAGAAGTTGACATGTGAGTCTACTGAGAGAGCTGAAGTCTGTGACATTTCTTATTCGTAGCGGAGAGAACGCAAAATGAGAAACCTGATGAGTTGTTGCAGGAGGATGGCTCTCCTTGCTGAGCTATGGATGCTCACTCTGAGTACATCAACCTGAATTTATAAATGAGCTTTTTATTTGGGCTTTTCTCTGACTGTGTTTATTCCATTTCAAAGTAATACGTATTCATCCTTCGATGACAAAGTGGAAAGCTAGGAAAAGTATTACGTGGTAGCTGAAGGATCTCCCTGTATCTCAGGAAATCTTTTCTTGAGACATTTATTGTTGAGTGCTGACTTCTATAAAACTTGTGACGGAATAATTAGAGCGGGCTTCTTGCTCTGTTTAGCCAAACAGTAAAGAAACAGAGCACCTTCAGAAATGCTTTACTGGGTGTTTCACAAAATCTCTTTGAAATTATCGTGAAGATGAGAGAACTGGTCTTGGCTTTTGAGCCTGGAGCAAGATGAAGGTGTGGTTGAGCTTAGATGTACCTTTCATATTAAAGTAGGAGAGCTAAAGAAATGCAGAATCAGACAGTTAAAAGTGGGGAAAAAAGCATGACTGTAATCTTACCTGCCAGCAGCAAGGGTGAGTGCTGGAGGTAAGAGAAGGGAAGTTGTTCCTGTTAGTGCAGTGTGCTGGAGCAGAGGAAAATATTATGTGAAGAGGAAGAGAAATATTCTTTATGGCTTTTTCAGTGTAACTTCCTAGTCAGGTCAGTGTGAAGAAAAGAGTGCAGTTTCCTCTGAGGTAAAATGTTTTATCATCGTGGTCATTGTTTTTTACATAAGGACATAGATTTTAAAACCAACATCTTCCACAGTGCTGGCAGTGCCACTTAATATTAAAGTTACAAGCACATCTTCATGCTCAGTTTCTCAAAACTATTCTAAAGCTTAATTTAGATTAATGGCTTTGCATCTTCTCTCCTGATTTTCAGCTCTTCAACTTTGTGCCAAAAGATTTTGCCACTGTTTGGATGATCAAGTCTGAGATGACATTTAGCTTTTGCAAAAATTGTGGTGATATACTCTTGAAATGCTGGAGGCCAGGTATTTTTCAGCTGGGTGTGCTGTTTTATTTTGTTTTCTGTTTTTTTCTCTTGAAGATCTACTCAAGTGAATCTTGGTAATAAACACTGTTTAATGCCCATTTACTGGAGTTTAGCAGCTAAATGTTCCAAAGAGTCTTACTGAGAATTTCCATGTCTTCTCTGGGAAATGGAGCCAGAAGTGTTTGTGAATGGAGGAGGTGTAAAGGCTGTGACCTCGTGAGAGAAAGGGAAAATGTAGCTTAAGTGAGGAATAGAGTAAAAAGTGTGGATTAAGCATGGAGAAGGAGAGAAATTATTGAGAATGTGGGTGGGATTTGGAAAGCCATCCCTTTAGGAAAATAACTCCCGGCTGTGCATCTGAGGTCTGGAGCTGTTCAGGCTGAGAAATGCAGCTCAGACCTATGGATGAGGGGCATGTCTTCAGAACGACTCACAACGTCACCAGTCCTATCTCAAGATACGATGGCTGTGTGTACACCTTAAACTACTGACTCCAGTTCCATGCTCAAGTCTTCAGGAGCAGTCAGTGTGACACATCAATAGAGATAACAAGCTTAACGTTCAGCTCGCTTTGTCCCCGTGCCTCTTTGCAGTTGGGAGTTCCTGCTGCTGCGCTTATGTCCCAGCTTTTCTTTGGCTGTGTTCTTCCCTTCTTTATTTTTTTCCTCACTTCTTTTTGGCCAGCCTGTTATCCACTTGAATGAAGAAAACATTTGCAAAGACATGCTTATGAAATATGTATTCCTCGAACAGTGAATGCCTGAATATTTTTAGTATGCTGGTTTGGCTGAAAGGACACCATCTTTGTAGAAGGCTTTGTTCCTCTCCTCTTTGTCTATAGCCTAAGATAATTGAAATACAGCCTGTTCTTGCATGGAGGCCAAATGAGAATGTTAGTAGAGGCTCTAAATTTTTCATGTCATCAGCAACAAGCTGCATAAATTTCATTTAACAAATTAATCCAGGATGCATAAATGTATCCTTTCAACCATCCTAACGCACAGATGAATGCCATTTGCTCAGAATATTTGAAGAATAGTTTCTTCAATCGTCAGCATTAACTTTTCCCTTTGTGATCTAGCTAAAACTCACAAATGGGAAAAGGATATGAATTTAACCTTCAAGTATAAAGAGTGGGTGAAAATCTGTCTGTACTATTGCTGTTTCCAGAGCTGTTTAATCAGATGGATGGGTATTTACACTGACTCCTTCAGGCATTTCACTTGTGTGTGCTTCAGAGTTGAGAGCTGAGCTCCCTGTATAGTCAACAGAGTTAGCTTTGGGAGGAGGGAGAGGACAGACACAAGGCCAGGATCTTAAACTGATGTCTGCAGTAAACACAAGTCAGCCTGTGAAGTTGACTCTTGGTGTTCGAAGGAGGTCCTTGGATAAACAAAGACAATGTACAGTAAATTCTGCAGCAGAGCCTGCTGCAAACAGGCATTTGCGATGACTCAAGGTGTATTACTTTGAAAGAAGAGTTTCTGTTTGCACACTTGGCATTGGCTTTCTTGAGGCAGGCAGACTGGGGACCCACTGATGTTTGTCACTGTGCCACAGGAGGTTTGTTCTCAGGGATGCAACTTCAGTGCCACTATGCTGGCAATTTAAAAATGAATTTACTCATGGCAGGAAGATTGGGAAGACAAGAGGATTGCTGTGATGCTTTTGCTGCTTATACTTTAAAAATATTACCTCAGGAAGGCCTTTGTAAAAGAAAATTTATTGATCAGGTCTCACCACGTAGTGAGACCACTCGGGCACATTGTTATGTAAAGGATTAGTAAAACTGCAAGTTTTGCTGAAGACTAATTTACGTCACTGAATTTCTCTCAGTTTGCAGAGTAACAGGAAACAGTCATGCCAATCAAATTATTGCAGCTTGCAATGAGATAGTAAAGTGTATTTTTTGCTGCCATGTTTACCCTCTGCTCACTACAGTCCTTTAATCTTTGGAATGTTTTGTTTTTGAAATTATAGTGAAATCTCAAAAAATGTGTACTTGTAAAAATGCATTTGATTTATTTACTGCAAAATAGTTCTAGTGTACTCCCTTCTTTTGCAGTAAAGACTCCTCTTTTCCACCCAAAGTTATGCTAAGCCAGAGCCCAGCATGATTAATACTTGATCCTCAAGTCTGTTATATCAGATTACTTTAGAAGCAGTGTATTTGCAGGGATGGGTAATCCCCATATCCTCATGAAACACGCACATTTATTTATGGGCTTAGGAGATGGTAAGCGCTAGCATTTACTACATTTGTAATTTGGGGATAGATCACATTGTGTGGTGCTCTGGTCCAGAGGTTAGAGCTGGTTTTGAGCTGAGCAATTACAATGAAGACACCTGTTTTACCAATGGAGGAACGGGGAATATTACCTCCAGTAAAATGTTTGGAAATATTCTCTTTTTTTTTTTTTTTAATAAGATAAAATTGCTGTAAAATGGATGTGCTGTATGAATGAGCTTTAGTACAGTTCTTTGGCATGGCATACATAATTTACTGGTGGCTTCTCAGGCCCTCAGAAATTCAGTCATGCCAAAACAGTGCTAATAAAATCATCCTTCCATGCAAAACCATATTTTATGTAGGCGTTACTTATAATATTTCTGGAATTGTGGACATAAATTTACATGTATTTTCATACTTTGGTGTCAAATATTTATTGTAGCAGCTACATTTTTCAAAGAGGTAGTGAGCTAACTAATTTCCTTTCCCTCCTCTGGGGACTGTAAAAAGATTTTCAAAGGCATACTTGTTCTTGAGAACAAGTTGAAATTGTTCTAAAATTGAAAAGCCTGAACTTGGCGTGTGATGTAGAAGCAGAAACTGTATAGTAGAAACTCTTGTCTACATTAGGGACTTTAAAAACGTATTTGCTGACGTCGATTGTCTTCTAAGTATTTGGTTTCTGAAAATATTTTCTTCAGTCAGCAGAATATTTACTGTCAAGCTTTGTTCTTCAGATGTACAAACCGATCTGGCCCAAACAGCAGCAGGGTTTTACGCTCAGTCTTCATTGGGAGGACTCTTGTTTTAACAGGTCCTTCTGGAGTACACCTCAGCAGTTAGATGCAGTTACATCTGCCCAGACTAGAAGCCCATTGCACTGTGAATGTCACGTTGCTTTTGGCTAAAATGTACAGTATCTCAACCTCTGTCTTATATGTTTATATTCTAGATATGAGTAGGCATGTCAATATAATCTGCTGAAGAGCTAAGCATCTAGATTTAGGTGCAGTAAGATCTCAGTGTGATACAATTTTAAAGGGTGGTTTGTTATTCATAAAGGTGGGTGTGCCTCAAAGAAGAGACAGAATACTTACTGACTTAGGAAGACTTCATATAGTTTTCATACAGCTTCCCGAGATGAAGAAGTCAGGCTGTTGCTGTGAACCAGCATGGTGTTCTTTCTTTTCCTGGCATACGTTAGCTCAATACAATAGTGAGAGAAAGAGAGAAGTGGAAGAGAAGCTGTGGTGCTTGGCACTGGTTCTTTAGGGGAAAAGAAGGTTCAGTGAGTGCTCACCAGTATCGTGAACCGCCGCCTCAGTCGCTTGCCATTATTTGTATAGGAAAACAATTATTACCATTTGCAAGGGAAGCTGGGTTTTGTAGGCGTGTGTAGGCACAGCCATAGGGAATTGCATGCTCTGAGCAGAGAGGGCTCACACACTGAACTTGCTGAAAACCCTTCACATCATGCTGCCGCCATTTCTGCTCCCATGTTGGACTGCAAGCACTCCCCTCAGAGCTGCACTGCTCTCTTCTTAGCTCCTTTTCTTTTTTAAAATTCAGATGCTTTGCCACTGCGTTATGCACGTTGAAAGTGGACTAATTTCTAAATGAAACTGCTTAGTTTGATTGGGTAAACCCACGATGCACACGCAGAGCTGCAGCTGGTGCAGGAAGGAGGGCCGGCCTTCTTCTGGAATGTTCTCTGTTCTGCAAATGGAAAAGTAAAAAGTCAAAATACTGGAAGTTTCTCACAGCGAACTAGCTCACCCCTGACTTTACATGGCACCACAAGCTGGGAATTGTGGTAATTAAAGATAAAAGTTTCAACAAGACAACCTTTTTCATCAGCGTGACCTCTTTTTAATCAGATCTGATGTCGGAATGACTTGATTTTTGGGAACAGGGCAAAGCTTCTGTAATTTCTTTAAGGGAACAAGCATACTTCCATTAGACGTGCTGAGGACACTGAGAGCAGATGAATGTAAACAGCTCTGTGCACAAATGTTGGGCAAAAACCTGAGGTGCAGAGCTCTGCACAGCCACCCAGACCCACGTGCCTGGGGCAGCGTCGGGCTGAGGTAAATAACGTGGAGGTGTTAAACCACAGAACGCCGCCTCTGTTCCCCACACGTCATTTTGGCAGTACGTGCAGAGCCGATAGCGCGTTTTGCTTTCAAATTTGGGGATGTTCCGATCCGTGGTTTGAGAGAATTTGTTGCGTTTCGCTTTGCTTGAGATTTTACACAAAAACCACGACGAGGGACACCAGAGGCCATGGGCAGAGCACTGCCGAGGCCACGGCCCGCGCGGAATTGCCTGCTGCAGCTTTAAGATAGGTGCCGGGCGCTGCGGTGCCGGCTCCTCCCGACAGCTTCTGTTTGAAGCCGGATTCTCACGCTGCACATAACCCACCATCTTCTCGATCAGGGCGTTTTTCTTTTCTTTTTCTTTTCTTCTTCTTTTTTCCCTCCCACCCCCCTTCCTCAAAATCCACCAAAACTGAAGAAAAATCCAAGTGACTGTTCTTAGCAGCTGTGTGGCCCGGAGTTCAGTGGGGAAGCGGCTTCCTGCCGTCCCTATTCATCACCTGCTTCAAAGGCCGCCTGGCTGCTCCAGTGTGCAGGCCAGGTAGGGTGCCATTGTGCGCAGGCGGGGAGGATTAGTATCAAAGCTGCGGCAACCAGGCCCTTGGTCTCGGGCTGCCATTCAGTCTAGCAGGGAGAGGCTGGGGCTGGCCAAGGTCACAGCAGCCAGTGTGGTGCGGACTGGGAAAGGATCCTGAGAATAGAGCGCTGCTTCTGAGACCGTGGTGCGGGCTTGCGGCACAGCAGGTGCCCTTCTGGAACACATACATCTGTTTATGTTGGGGTAGCGTGGCTGACAACGGGATAATAGAGCTTTGTTGTTTTTTATTTGATAATTTTCTTTTTTTTTTTCAGAAAACAAAACAAAACCTGTACACACCACAACGTTGGATGTTGAAGGGGGGGGGAAGAGCTTTCGCTCTGGAAAATCATCAAGAAATCCCCGAAAGATTTAATACTGGGGTTGGGGGGGTTGCGTTTGTGTACTTGAGCAAAGGGGCGAGCAGGCTGGCTATTAACCATTTAGGATCCTCGGCCCCGCGGATGAGCAGCAGCAGGGTATGGGGGACCGGTCGCGGAACGCGACAATGCAATTTTTTTTTTTTTTTTTTTTTTTTTTTTTTTTTTCCCTTTAAACGCTCCGACATTTGTACCACCAAATTGGTTAAGGATGCGCTGGATTTGCTCGGTTGTCGCCATTGTTGGGATTGTCTGGAGGAATTCTGTCACGCTAACGGTGGCTTTTAAAAAGGTGAGGTAATAGTGACGTAAAAATAAAATCGCCAACTTGATGAAATTAAGGGGAAAATTAAGCTGTAGACGAGTTGTCATGACGACAAGGATGTTCTATTGATGAACTGTACTCCTCACTGTCCAATCAGATAGTGGAGCTGAAGCTGGAGCATGAACAGGAGAAGACGCACCTATTCCAGCAGCACAACGCACAGAAGGACTGCCTGGTCCGAGACCACGAACGGGAAATTGAGAAGCTGGAGAAGCAGCATCGCGCTGCCATGGCAGAGCACGAGAGCAAAACTCAGGAATGCAAGAAGCGAGGCGGGCAGGTAACGATCAATAATGTTTGAAAGGCGTACACTTATTAGGAAATGCTAATAATTGGGGTCTCCCGTTTTCCAGCTTGGTTGGTGATGTGTGCTGTGTGATCATTTGCGAAACTGGCACGTAAACGTGATCTTGTTTTTCTTTTCTTCCTTTTTCTTTTTTTCCGCTTCCCCCCTCCCTTCCCACTACTGAATAGGGCTTTAACTGCAAAAACCACAGGTAGCCAGATTAAAAATCCCATGGTGCGCTATAACTCGGCCTATTTATAATCTTGTCTCATTTTCTTTCATGATGGATTTGTTTAAGAAAAAAGGTATCTGTTCTTCTCCCCCCTCAACCCTCTCATTCACCCCTCCTTTTCTTCTTCCTGGGCAAATCCATATGAATTATGTCTACTTCGTTTGTATGCTTTTTTGTTTGTTTGTTTTAAATCTCTGCAGGTAGCTCACAAATGGCTTTATTTCATTTTGGTCCTTGTCTTATTGTTTCAGTTTTGCATTCTAGATTTGCATTGTGTGTTAGAGTACGTATGTCAGATATCTGATGAGACAATGTGCCTTTTGGATTGCTTGCCATCACGTTTATTTTCCTACACACGCACGCACCCCTCCCATCCTCCATCTCTGTGGTCACTGTTGGAAGCCATTTGGCAGAATAACCCCCAGCTGGGGTAGCATTTGACTCTTCAAACTTCTGGATGAAATGTGCACTGTCAGCATGGCAAATGATCTTTATTAGTTTTCAGTTAAAAAAGAAAAATCTTATTGCATTTTTCAATATATATTTTTTTGTAAGGATGGCATGGTGTATTTTCCAAAGAGCCTATACGAAAAAGGCCTAAAATGGCAACATTTAAAAATTTAAGATGATTTCATAGTTTGAAGAGTATTCAGGACATAATCTTTACTAATCAGCATTAGAATCGCTTATCACGCGTGGAATATTTTATAGTAAAACTGGACATTTTCGTAAGGCATCTTTAACATGTTTTCCGCGCACCGCTGCCTTCTCTATGAGATGTTCGACTGACACTGAGGCGTTTTCATTTTACCTTCCTGTAGACTGGTAGGCTGTGTCTTTTACTGAAAGCTGACCTAGCACAGCGAAATCGAATATTTAATTTTTGTAACAAATTTTTGGGGTTGCCGTTGGACGACTCCGACTATCAAAATCCGCCTTAAGCCTGTTGGAAAATAAGCCGCGTGCTGGGGGAGGACGGGGGATATATTGCAGAGCCAGGGCTTATTTCTCCATTTCCACCATCATGGATTTCCAAGGAAAATGAGAATTTGGTGGGAACGCTAGGGAGAAGGTTATTGAGGTGGCTTCTGAAAAATTAAACCATGTCCCTGATTCTCCACTTCTACTGTGAGAGCGAACAAAGACGTAAGGAGCTGAAGGCGCTGGTTTCTATCTGGATTTTTTTTCTTTGGCCTAAGATAGATACGTCTTAACTATTTGCAAGAGCTCTTGCAGAGCTGTATCATCCTCTCACCTACACGCCTCATGCTGTTTGTGTACCAAGACAGAGCTGTATATCTCGGGTTAAGAAAACAGTTTGAGTTTTGTCGACGTGACCACGTTCGTTGCAATTGTTCTCTATAACGCCGAGCACAAGCGCACAGGGACTGTCTTAAGCAAATTCAGAGAATCTGGGAGGCGTCCTGTAAGTATATCTCTATTTAGTTCTGTTGTGGGTTGTTTTTTTTAAAGACCAGAACCCAAAATTTGGTTTTGCATTCTGTTTGCAATGGGATATAGGATGCTACTACAGGCGCTGCATAAAGACCTTGGTATCATGGCAGCTATTATGAAAATCAGAACAATCCAAATGGCAAAAAACTTTGGCCTTTTCTTTGTAGTTTGAATGGCCACGTACAGTTGTTTGAGCATTGCTGCCTTGAGAATGACATGTAAATCAGGGGAAAAAATGTCATTGCCTTTGACTAGAAGAGCTGCTGTTTATTTAAATTCCACTGAGAATCTATCTGCTTTCAAGGACGCATCGTTTTTCTGCTTCGGAAAAGCAATCATTTGTAGTGCCTTCATCTGGTCTTTGTGTTAGAATTCACTTTTGTCTCTGCAGTGAGCTTAGCAGGCAATACGGGTGTCTTTTATGGAATTATAGAATGTCTTTTTAATTAAAAAGAAAAAAAAATGGGACTACCAAAATGCATAATCTAATGTGACTAATGACCAATGTCCGTTGTGAAATATTTGATGGTCTCTTAACAAAGATATCACAGCAATCTAATGAATCTGTGTACTCGGGGCTTTATACAAAAAATAATACAAACATTATGAACATTGAACCATGTTTGACAGCAGTAATTTTAAGAGTTCTTTGTATTACAGTGAAGGTGCTCTGAGAAAGGAGAAGAGGCCATTTTGCCTTGCTGAAAGAAAAGTGGATTTGCTGGGTATTTAAAAACAAAAAAAAAGTAATTAGTGTTAATCACATATGAGTACCTTGGTTTGAACGACCTATGGGTTCAGTGTTCAGGGAATGATGTGAAAGCGCCTTCATTAAAGATATTTGCTTCTAAAATCCTTTGCCTATGGAAGTAGCGAATGTTTAAAGAACACATTTTATACTACGGTACTAAAACCAGATACGGATGAGTACTGCAGAACAGTTCATTGTACTGCTACAGAAAGGATCCAAGCCTCTTCTTTCAGATAGGTCTTTAGCTACTATAAGAGGAAATATAAACCGTTTGATTTTATTCATATAACTTTGATTAACATTTTACTCAAAAAAAAATAAAAAATAAAGATTTCAGTGCATTCCAGTTATTTACTATAACTGTTTTTCTTAGAAAAATGATTTAAGTATATTTTCAGGAAAGGAACGTGGTTTAAGTAGATCACCTTTTGTATTCCTGATGAATTTCAGGATAGCTGCATTCTACTTCAGCTCTCGGGTTTATCTATTTCTAGGAGGCTTACTTTGATTTATTTTTTTTTCACCTGGGGTTGTAATGCTCAGGGAGGAGTAAATTGACATACAGGTCAGTAAAAGTCAGAGCAGTACAAAGGCTTTTATGCCATGCTGTGTTCTTGTAGTTGTTTAAATCCTGTTTTTCCTATGAACTGCTGTAATATTGCTTAAATAATAGTTAATAACAAAGGAATTTCTTCTTGTAAAAAGTCAGTTTTAAATCACTGCTTGTGTTTAATTCAGATTTTGGATATTATGTGGATTTTCTCTACAAGTATTTTAAGTGATAGTTTGGTCATTCTCTGCATCATTTTAGTGTGTTCATTATTTCACAAACTGGGGAACTCCCTGGATGAGAGTGCACTTTCTTTGTTTTCATAAAAATAACCCTGTTACCAAATCAGAGGTTTTCGGAAGCAAGGCTTCCGACTACAGAGAATAGAAGATGTTTTTTCTACTCTGAAATATGATAGCAAGGTTAGGAAATTTTAACAACTGATGCCAGCTGTGCCAGCTGTGCCCTTGGACTTCCCCTTTATCCTGTGGCTGTCATTCTCTCCCCAGCTTCTGACACATGCCCTGAACCAGCTCAAAGATTTTCACTTTCCAGCTGCTGTACAGAGATGGATCTCTTTCATGCTTATTCTCTGACTGTTGACCTTTGGGCAAGAAGAAAAAAAGTACCCCTATAACATCAAATAAATAAAGCAAGAGGGGAAAGAAGTTCCTTGAAGAAAGCAAATTCTTCCTCTAGGTTCTGTTGCGTGATAATTGCAAAACCACTTTTCTCATCCATTCATAATTGGGTCAAGAGTTACTTGAACACCAAGGCATGCTTTGTTGCTTTCTGTCACTGACGTCGCAGTAATTAATTTTAACATATACTGTTTATTATCTCAAAAACTTGGCTGCCTTGAGAGAATGTCAATGGTGTTTGGGGTTGCCTTAGGACTCCCGGTACTCCAGTACCAGCTGGGTGAAAAAACCTCTGGCAATTCTGAAGCTTTTCAAATTCACACACTGCAAATGGAAGTCTGATTGTGCGTGTGTGTATGTGTATATATATATATATATATATATATAAAATACATTAAAAAAAGGAATGGGCTGGAGGTGATGAGAAGAGTTGAGAAGATGCTTTGCTGTGTCTGTAGCATCTGTTTCCTTTTTCCTCTCTTGCATTTTCGCTCTTCACGTTATCCTCTTGGCCTCCACCTGCCCGCCTCCATTCACCTTGCAGACCTGTAGCTCCTTTGTGAGCCTGCGTAGGACATCCTTCCCCCCCGCCCCCCCCCCCGCCGCCGCTCCATCCCATCCCCGCCCCACTCGCGCACGGTCNAATTCAGAGAATCTGGGAGGCGTCCTGTAAGTATATCTCTATTTAGTTCTGTTGTGGGTTGTTTTTTTTAAAGACCAGAACCCAAAATTTGGTTTTGCATTCTGTTTGCAATGGGATATAGGATGCTACTACAGGCGCTGCATAAAGACCTTGGTATCATGGCAGCTATTATGAAAATCAGAACAATCCAAATGGCAAAAAACTTTGGCCTTTTCTTTGTAGTTTGAATGGCCACGTACAGTTGTTTGAGCATTGCTGCCTTGAGAATGACATGTAAATCAGGGGAAAAAATGTCATTGCCTTTGACTAGAAGAGCTGCTGTTTATTTAAATTCCACTGAGAATCTATCTGCTTTCAAGGACGCATCGTTTTTCTGCTTCGGAAAAGCAATCATTTGTAGTGCCTTCATCTGGTCTTTGTGTTAGAATTCACTTTTGTCTCTGCAGTGAGCTTAGCAGGCAATACGGGTGTCTTTTATGGAATTATAGAATGTCTTTTTAATTAAAAAGAAAAAAAAATGGGACTACCAAAATGCATAATCTAATGTGACTAATGACCAATGTCCGTTGTGAAATATTTGATGGTCTCTTAACAAAGATATCACAGCAATCTAATGAATCTGTGTACTCGGGGCTTTATACAAAAAATAATACAAACATTATGAACATTGAACCATGTTTGACAGCAGTAATTTTAAGAGTTCTTTGTATTACAGTGAAGGTGCTCTGAGAAAGGAGAAGAGGCCATTTTGCCTTGCTGAAAGAAAAGTGGATTTGCTGGGTATTTAAAAACAAAAAAAAAGTAATTAGTGTTAATCACATATGAGTACCTTGGTTTGAACGACCTATGGGTTCAGTGTTCAGGGAATGATGTGAAAGCGCCTTCATTAAAGATATTTGCTTCTAAAATCCTTTGCCTATGGAAGTAGCGAATGTTTAAAGAACACATTTTATACTACGGTACTAAAACCAGATACGGATGAGTACTGCAGAACAGTTCATTGTACTGCTACAGAAAGGATCCAAGCCTCTTCTTTCAGATAGGTCTTTAGCTACTATAAGAGGAAATATAAACCGTTTGATTTTATTCATATAACTTTGATTAACATTTTACTCAAAAAAAATATAAAAAATAAAGATTTCAGTGCATTCCAGTTATTTACTATAACTGTTTTTCTTAGAAAAATGATTTAAGTATATTTTCAGGAAAGGAACGTGGTTTAAGTAGATCACCTTTTGTATTCCTGATGAATTTCAGGATAGCTGCATTCTACTTCAGCTCTCGGGTTTATCTATTTCTAGGAGGCTTACTTTGATTTATTTTTTTTTCACCTGGGGTTGTAATGCTCAGGGAGGAGTAAATTGACATACAGGTCAGTAAAAGTCAGAGCAGTACAAAGGCTTTTATGCCATGCTGTGTTCTTGTAGTTGTTTAAATCCTGTTTTTCCTATGAACTGCTGTAATATTGCTTAAATAATAGTTAATAACAAAGGAATTTCTTCTTGTAAAAAGTCAGTTTTAAATCACTGCTTGTGTTTAATTCAGATTTTGGATATTATCTGGATTTTCTCTACAAGTATTTTAAGTGATAGTTTGGTCATTCTCTGCATCATTTTAGTGTGTTCATTATTTCACAAACTGGGGAACTCCCTGGATGAGAGTGCACTTTCTTTGTTTTCATAAAAATAACCCTGTTACCAAATCAGAGGTTTTCGGAAGCAAGGCTTCCGACTACAGAGAATAGAAGATGTTTTTTCTACTCTGAAATATGATAGCAAGGTTAGGAAATTTTAACAACTGATGCCAGCTGTGCCAGCTGTGCCCTTGGACTTCCCCTTTATCCTGTGGCTGTCATTCTCTCCCCAGCTTCTGACACATGCCCTGAACCAGCTCAAAGATTTTCACTTTCCAGCTGCTGTACAGAGATGGATCTCTTTCATGCTTATTCTCTGACCGTTGACCTTTGGGCAAGAAGAAAAAAAGTACCCCTATAACATCAAATAAATAAAGCAAGAGGGGAAAGAAGTTCCTTGAAGAAAGCAAATTCTTCCTCTAGGTTCTGTTGCGTGATAATTGCAAAACCACTTTTCTCATCCATTCATAATTGGGTCAAGAGTTACTTGAACACCAAGGCATGCTTTGTTGCTTTCTGTCACTGACGTCGCAGTAATTAATTTTAACATATACTGTTTATTATCTCAAAAACTTGGCTGCCTTGAGAGAATGTCAATGGTGTTTGGGGTTGCCTTAGGACTCCCGGTACTCCAGTACCAGCTGGGTGAAAAAACCTCTGGCAATTCTGAAGCTTTTCAAATTCACACACTGCAAATGGAAGTCTGATTGTGCGTGTGTGTATGTGTATATATATATATATATATATATATAAAATACATTAAAAAAAGGAATGGGCTGGAGGTGATGAGAAGAGTTGAGAAGATGCTTTGCTGTGTCTGTAGCATCTGTTTCCTTTTTCCTCTCTTGCATTTTCGCTCTTCACGTTATCCTCTTGGCCTCCACCTGCCCGCCTCCATTCACCTTGCAGACCTGTAGCTCCTTTGTGAGCCTGCGT
>VXAB01002642.1:81825-92151 GCA_013399175.1 Odontophorus gujanensis | reverse complement strand
CCCCCCGGCAATCTGCTTTGAAAATCCCCCCTTGCACTTGTACGCCGTGATCTTTCTGCAGCTGTTTTGTCTGAATTAGTTCTGAGCTCTTTGAGCCTGCTGGGTTCAATAATACATAACTAAAAAGGCAACGATCATTGTTTTCATTCTAGCGATGATCACTGTTTTCCTTCAAGCAAATTCTTGGTGTGCTTATGGTTCTGTATGGATAGGTAGTGTATCAAGTGGAGGGGAGAGAGGAGGTTTATCCTGTCTCCTCCATATATATGTTGACTAAATATACACAATAGTGTGTATGTGCGTATGTATAGTCAGTATGTATATCTGTATGCTCTGTGTGTACTGGTGTGTTTATAGGATAGAGAGCTTTATCGACTAGTGATAGCTATTTAATAATAACTAAACACTCCCATGTGTGCACAATTTGTCTGTGCTATAGAAGGAGATTTTCAATTCTGTATTAATACAGAAAGAATTTGCTTCACAGTAGAAGACTTAATCCTTGATCTGAGAGAACCAAGAGTCGATACGCAGATAAATCTCTGATCAGCTTGGTTTTACTTCGGGTAGTTATTCTGATATCTCCAAGCATCAGTTTCCACTTTTCCAGTACCAGTGGAAGCTGTTTATTTGATTGTGTCTGGAAGGAACAGATAAATATACCCTGTGAAACTTTCAGATGTTGATGATGCTACTGAAGTCACTTCTGTATATAACTTCAAGTAAATAAATTCTATGACTCACTTTTTCTTTGACTTTTTGTCTTCTCACAATAGAAGATGTCTTTGGCATGAGAAGAAATGTGCTGCTTGCTATGCAAGCTTTCTCTACAAACAATCTAAATCACGGAGTCACAATCTAAATATTTGTTTGTTTTATTTTACTTGGAGAGTGGCTTTTGGGCTGACAGTCAAACTTCTGCAGACAGACAGCAGTTCCCTTTGAGCCTTTCTTAAACAAAGGGTTTTAGCTTTATTACAGCATGTTTAATTTCCCACCGGTCAAAGCAATGTAATGAACATGACTGTTGATGTAAAACATTAGAAGTACCAAATATTTGTTACAGCCCTTGCATGGTTTCTCTTGGTTGTTTTTCATGTCAGGCTGAGACAAGATGGGGATGGATCTCACTGATGAGGAGTATCTCCTAAAGATCAAGGATCTGATGAAGGATTCTGTAGAAGAGATACTCAAATAAGGCTTCAAACAATCATCCAAGAGCTTGGTGAAGTGACCAAACCCATCGTTTCATGGGGAAATAGTCAAATACTACTTCAAATTGCTCTCTAGCAAGCAATGTAGCTGGTTGTAACTCTACTTGAGCAGATGTAGAGGGGTATGTAAAGAATGTGGGCTACAGTGCAGACATTCTTTGAATTTAGAGGGAAAAGTAAGGCTCTGCTCTAAAAGCCAGAAGCACGCAGATCTCAGGCTGGTGAATCCCTCCACCAAGCACCTCCTTTGAGGGCATGGCCTCAGCCTCCTGTGCACCTTCTCCTTCTCTGCTAGGATAAATCTGTCTTACTGCCTTTGTTGTTTTGCATCAAGCACTCAGCTCCTGGTCCCCACTTGGAAGCTGCTGCTCCTGTTTGAGATGTCTTTCAACACAAGGCTGTTGAACAGGCTATAAACATCTGCCACTTCCTCACTTAATGGAACCATTGAAGTGCTCTTGTGCTGGAGAGGTGAATCGTCTATGATCTCTTCCACATTTTTGCTTGATTCTCACTTCTTAACAGCATGACTGGAATTAGGCAGTGAGCAGTTCAGTGCAGGAGGTGTGACTTTTCTTGCTCGTGCATCCTTTTGTACTTGAGAATATTCAGCATCTGAAATATTTGCTAAAACGGCTTTTGGAAGCCATGCATAATGGTGCAGAAATTGTTATTTGCTGATCAAATATGCTAAGTTAGCTTAGGACAGGACTGACATTTTGTGCTGCCAACAGTGTATGTAAAAGAGGAAGCAGTTGCCATAGAAACTAGCTCATCACTTAGTACTAAATCTGATTCTGAGATGGAGCTCTCAGCAAAATGGACTTTGTATGATATAAGCTGGAATATGTGGTAGTTCTTACACTGTTATGAGCATTTTATATTGTTATATTGTTAGGGGTTTTGATTGTAAGTGTAGGCAGCTGCAAAGGTAGCATATGCAATGTCACTGCAGAAAGGGCAGGGTTCATATCATATAGCAGTATTTTATTTTATGGCATTACACACAGCTTAGTGGAAAGTGATTACTTCTTGAAGAGGAGTTAAATAGAATAATTTCTGTGAAGGGGAGAAAAAAGCCCCAAACAAACGCATCAGCTGGGTGAAAGATCTTTAAGCATGACAGTTTTTAACAAATACACTGGGTGTGGCTTTGCAGACATTGGTGTGAAACGATCTTTTAAGTTAAAATTCTACAAAGGAATATTAAAGTGATAAATGAACAAATCTTTTCCTTTACATCCAATTGGAATTTCTATTCCTACAGCTTGGATCTGTAGCTTCTTGTCCTTTCAATGCTATCTTCAGGAAGAGTTTGCTCCTGTCTTCTCCTTGGTTCCCCCCTGCACTCATCTGAGGACAGAAACCAGGGCTCCTCCTCAGCCCTCTGCTCCCCAGGCTGAACAAACCCAGTGCTGTGCTGTTGGAGGTGGCAGCTCTGCTCTGCAGCATGCTGACCATTTCTCCTAACACAGCACCCAGAATATTCTTCAGGTCTCCTTGTGTCCTAGCACCCATGTCACTGTTGGCGATGTTAAGTTGCAACAGTCCCACATTTGACTTTTGAGAAATGCTCTTTCTAAACTCCTGTGCTTTCCTTGACTCCTGTGCCTCCAGCATAGCAGCCCAGTGAGCTCTCCACTCATGCTGTAGTCCACCCAATGCTGTCTCTTCAGTTTGACAGTACAAATTCTATAATAGTCTGTGTCCAAAGCCTTACTGATGTCAAGATGAAAGATGTTGGCAGCTCTCCTCTTACTATGGTTGTTCTGTTGTAGAGGACAGGTAATTTGGCCAAGCATCATTTGCACTTGCTTGTATTGCTGTTAGCTGTTCTCAGGGACCTATTAATTCATCATGTGCCTGTAAATGAAATGAGATTTTGCTCCATACATTTTCTAGGGATGAAGGGCAGGACATAACTACCAACTGAAGTGCAAAGTATTGCCAATCAGGTAGTTTAATTTATTGCAACATGCTTTTTCTCTTGTCCGTTATTCTGGAGAAAAGATTATCCAAAATTGATTTTGTCTTTATTCCTTTAGGTCAGCAGATACTAATTCCATTCACTCACTGCCACCACAAATCAAATTTTGAGCAGCAGTCCAGCCATTACATGACTTAGCTGATAGGGGAAATTTTATGATCCATTCAGTTCCTCATTTCAGTGGTATTATAAATGCCAAATGAAAGACTGAAACACCAGATGAGAAATTATGACCATCAGTAGTTTGAAATGTTAACATCACTTGTTCTGGTAATATTGCTGGTCTTCAAACAATGGGATCCGTATGGATGCTAATTTCCCCAATTTTGAGCAATAAATATGGCCTCTTTATGGTTTCAGTTATGATATTACTCAATACCACTGCAGGATCCAATAGACTCATGATGAGGTAATAAAGAGCAATTTTGGAGATCTGATTATTTGTATTCTTCTTTCATGTGGTTTGAGATGGGGGAAGGAGGAATCACAAAGCCAGTGGAAAGCTTTGCCCTCTGCTGTAGCTGACACGCTTTGGCTGGAGATATGTCAGTTGAGAAATACGAGAGCATCCGTAGAGCTCCACGCACACCCACATTAAAGTGCTGCGGAGGAACCTTCAAGTGGAAAACCAGTAACAAATTGCAGCTGAGCTGCCTGTGGCAAACTGCCCTGTCCTGGGCGCCCACCATCGATCAGCTCTCCTTTAGTCAGGAGGAAAACAAGAAGGCACCTCTGGTTTTCCTCTGTTTCATTGACAGGAGGTTTGTGGTGGGGGGAAAGGAACCCCTTCATGGGCTATCTTTGTATCTGCAGATGGTGTTACTGGCACAGACACCAGGCTGAGTGCTTCCCTGTTAATCAACTTCGCAGCTGTGTCTGTAGCAACTTCTGTCTCAGTTTCTGCTTCAGATGTTAGGAATTTGCTAACCCGGCTGCTGAGGGTCAGCCCCTCTGTAACCCGGCTCGGGGACACCGCTGCCTTCCTCTCCTGTGCTGTGCAGGGCTCTGCTCAGAGCTCTGTTTGATCCCCGAGCAGGGCCAGCTGTATTCTACATCCTTCCACATTTCCCAGCCTGGATTGTTGCTGCCGTTTTTTGCGGTTCTGTTTTCCCCCACAGCCAGGTAAGGGCAGGGATTTTGGGTTCTGCGTTGAGGAAGTTTCAGGTAGTGAGCTCTGCCTTGTCTCCTCAGCTGTAGGCTCTGAATGTGTGCTAGGCACGTGTTCGAGCTTACGGAGTCACGTATGCCTTCTGTAAAGAAACACATTAAAAACCACATTATTTTACAATGCAGGGAATGTTTTCAATGTGAAGTCAGACAGCAGAACTGTTCTTTGGCCCAGTCACCTTTGAAGACATGATTGTCATCCCACTTTAATAAATAGCATTTATTTATTTGGAAGGAGTGGCACAGGCTCTGACAGTGATTTAAGGTCTTTCGTGTTGATTTCATGAGAAAAAATATTTTTCACAGCATGACTTTAAAGTAGGCTTTTTTCTCCCAATTACTCTACATGTTGGCAGCAAATTAGCTTTGAGGGCATATTGTGCAGATCGTCGTTCTCTGATGTACTGGGGAGTCATTTTTGGATCTTTTACCTCAATCACACCAATGACTGACATTGTTCATGTCTTCAGTTTCTGTAGATTTGAAAGACTTTCTTTTGACAAGGAAGGTGATATGGAGAGAAAATAAATAGAGCCAAGGTACAAGAGTACAAGAAATGATTGGCAAAGTGATGATATCATCAAGTGTTCAAAGCCTTTGCAAATTGAAGCTTATTACTCTGACATTTTGTCTTCTATTCAGCACTAATTGGAAACGTGCCTGGGTGCATGATGTGGAAGGTACTTAATACCTTGGTGTTTATCATGACAAAATGACAGAAATTGATGTCAAGGATGCTGTAGATTTCTGTTTAATGCAGAAAACAATATATTTCAACTTGAAATTACGTATCTCATTGTATTTACATGTGAGAAAGTCATCCTAAAATGCTGCAAATAAGACAACTTTTATTTTTGGCCCCAAAAATATTGGCTTGGTGGCAAATATTCTGTTTTTTTTCCAAGTTTTTCAAGCTGTTTGTCAGAGTTTATAAAAACAGCACTGATGTAGCTTTAAAAAAAGGCAAAAAAAAAAACAAAAAAAAAAACCACCAAACAATAAAAAAAACCCTGACACAGTGCTTTTACTTGAAACAGACCTGAAAATTCCAGGACGAATGAACTGCAGTCTTTTGTAGGGGTGATAGAATTCTTCTACAGTTGTCTCTGACAGCTTGAATTCTTCTGTAGTCTGTGCTTTCTGGTGTATTGGCATCTGTAAAATGAATTTGGGAAAGAGAAGTAGAGAGGAAAGTGATTTCTGGAAAGGCAGCCACTACAAGTGCACAGTGTATGCTGGAATATTTGAAAATAGATGCCCGTCTTCCCACTGTTCTTGGCATCATTAGGGATTTCCAAGGTCCAGGTGCCTGCCTCGATGAGTGGGGTGGGTGCGTGCCCATGGTCTGGGATGGAGATAACACATGTGGTCAGCACATTGTCCTGCACCTTCCTCCTATTTCTTATCAATTTCACTTTGGATCTTCAGTTAAACCACTAGTGTTAATATGAAATTAGTATTTATTCAGTAGTTAGTGGAGATGAACATCTTTTGGCTAAAGTCATTACCTGAATATCTGTAATGACATACAGACTGATCATTACGAAGCAATGCATAAAGAAATACCAATTCAGTCCAATCTGGATGCTATTAGGAATTAATGGTCATTATGTGACCAATACAGCTGCCTATTGGTTACCATAAATTCCAACAATCCTGGAAGTAATAAGATGTTGACAAGCTGTACTTTAGGGACTGATTTGTATTGCTGGAATTTCCTCAGAGTTCTGAGTCTATATTTGGTTATTGAAGATACAGCACAACAGACAACTCCTGTCCCAGGAACAGGAGATCCCATTGTGCACATCATGACATAAATGTGCTTGTGGGATATTAGGTGGGAGCAGCAGGCAAGGCCTTGAGGACCCGTGATAAAGGATGAAGTTCATCTGTTGGCTGACATGGGTTGAATGAGACAGCAGATGACATAGCATGTGAGCTGCTTCTCTCAAGTGACTCCCTCCACAATTTGTCTGTAGTTTGGGAACCCTTATAGTAAATTAGATGCTTGAAAAAGTGCTAGTTATTGCCTAGCTGTAATCCTTCTGAAAGTAAATACTTCAGTGAATTCCCTGTAGAATGAAAGTGAGTTGAAAGAATAATTTCTAACTGCAATTTTTAATCTGTTGGATGTGAGTGTTGCAGGTTCAGGAGGGAGAATGGAACTGAATCCAAGTCACCAATGTGCCATTGGTGCTATTAGAGAGACAGTGCTGGTCTTCTATTCTGATCAGTCAGTTGGGTGACTGTGTGTGTTTATATGTATGTATATGTGTGTATATGTATTGTTGCCCTCTAATGGATAGAATCTGAATGACTCAGCTGTGCTTGTGTGGGTTCCCGTGGCAAAACATTACTTTCAGGTTGTCTGATATTTCCCACTGTAGAAAAATCTTGTAATTTTTGTTCTGATACATCTTTTGCTGGTAATGTTCCTTCACTTTGTGAAAATAATTTGAAATTCAACAGAAAGACCCACAGCTGAGAGAAGGGTCTTTTTCCTTTGAAGTTTTATTTCAGCCAGAGTGCCACTGCTTAGAATTTGCCGTTTTCTTTTCTTTTGTTTATTTATTTATTTTCCATAGTGGTAAAATTGTAACTGAATATGAACCTTACCTCCAGGTTGGCTGGAAATTGGATCTACAATTGTTTGCACTGAAACTTGGCCACTTATGCATGTTCTTTACAGCAAGGTCCTAACACATTTTTTCCTAGCAGGACTCTGTTTTCATTCCATAAATATATTTGGGAAATTATATTTCCAAATTACGTTGCTTCTCTCTGAAGCCATCAACTTCATCTTGAAAATTCCCAGTGCTTCCTTATGCTCGGTGTTGTTTTATGTGTTTGGTAAAACACTGCACTGCTAACAGCTTTCTTCACCTCCATCACCTCTCACAGAGCTCTGCTAAGATGCTCTAGCTCCCGTGCTGCTGTACATCAAGCTTGAGTTGAGTCCATCGTACTTCTGTCACTTCATTATCTGATTAATAAGCTGAATCCAGCTTAGAACAACAGAAAGAATAGAACATTAATCGAATTCCCTTGTAATGGCTGTGTTCTCCTATGGATGTCTTCTGCAAGGCAGGATACAATGCGACGTGTGCTGTGCCAGCTTTCTCTGTGCATCCCCAGGGCTGGGTGCTTCCCTGTGCCTGCACCAGCCCCAGCTCACGGGCAGGCTTTGTCAGAGACTGCAGCAGTGAGCTGAGAGACTGCTCCTGGGAGCAAGGTAAATTGCTGCAGGTTATGGGCTTCTGCAGAAAGAAAATAGGTAAATAAATAAATAAATGCACGTGTTGACAGAGAGCTGAAAGAGCATCTTCTCCGCCCAGGACTTGGGGGCCTTATCTACGTTTATAAATGTTGTTGTTTTTCTTCTGAGCGTTTCCTAGCAATGAATTTTGTTTTGTTGTTTGTTTTCGGGAAAGTTGTTTGCGTTTACAATTCCTTGGCAGCCATTGTTCGCATTGCTTAGGATCAAATGAGAGATATTTTTGAATGCTATTTTGATTCCATTTGATGACATTGTTTGCCAGCGAATTATGAAAGCTCTGATTGTTTGGTGCACAAGAAGGGCATAATGCGTTACTGGGTCACGTGCTCGCTTAATGCATGCACATTGTGATGGCGGTGGTAATAGCACCATTAAAGAACAAAAGGTAGCAACACATAGTAGCTCTGTATCTGGCCAATCCCCTCGAATTACCATAAATATTTGAGCAATCTGAATAGTTTTAGACTCTGTAGTAAAGCTTTCCTGTTCTTATCTGGCACTGGAGGAATGTGGAATAAAGTATTTCTTTAACCAAGTATAAAAAATATGTATGCTATGCAGTTATAATCATATGTCATTAATCAGAAAATACTGCAGTAACTCTGACAAATTAAAAACACAAGGATGTGTCTGCAAGGGCTTTTTCAGTCATTAAAAAGCTGCTTCACCTCTCAGGCAAACTATTTAATGGCAACTTCTTGCTCAGTGTACTGACATCTTCAAAGGCTCTGACATCTGTCGGCCTTTGAACTACCATTAAAAAATATTATCCCATTTCCATTCTTTTATGCCCATTTTTTTAATTATAGCCCTTCTTTCAAGTTAGGAACATGGTTGGTTTAAATGATGCTGTCCTTTCGTTTTCAGCCACCCAGCTGCGGTTTGAATAAATTGATGTAGAATCAAAGGCGGGACTTTAAAGGGAAAAGGTTTGATGGACTTGGACTCCGAACCAGATGAGGTTTTATGATGAAAAGGGTTTAATCCCAGCACAGGCATCGCTTCTATCAGTCGAGCAGTACAAAGCGATTCATATATATAGGTTCATGAGAAATGATCTATTTTTTTTTTAAACAGCACAGATCTCTTCAGGACTTGCAAATGTGGCATTAGCTAATATTCAGAGAGCTGATTTCCTTTCATCCACCAGAAGCTTATGATTATAGTACAGTTCTCGAATTGGAAATGAGAGCTGCTACACAGATTTAAAGCTATGCTGTCTGATTTGTATTCAATATACATGTCACTGCGGGACAAGCCAGTCTAGGCCGAGCTGGTTCAATAAAAGGAAAAACAGTTTCAGCATCTGCAATTCTTGGGGGGGAAGGTACCAATTAATTCTTACCTGCCCTGCCCAAGTATTGTGTCGGATGCTTAGCATACTGCTGTTTCTAAAACTGTGCAAGCAAACCCTTGTGACAATACATCTTTGGCATCTTTTGCATCAGACGTTGAGAGCAAGTGTGTAGCATTAATCAGTAATGGCTCCTAATGCAGTCATTTACATGGGAGGCAACGTTTGCTTCCGTTCATGAGTTTCAAGGAGGCTTAGCAGAGACAGCTTTGCTATTCCTTTATAGCAGTAGCCCTCATTAATGCAGTAATTAGGCGTGCATATGGAGAAATCTGAAATCTCTCAAAAAATTAATCAGGTGCTATTTGTCAAAAATAACGTCCCTTGGTACCGGAGAAATAATCTCTCTAATAGTTCCCTGATCTTTGTGCTCACGTTAGCTGAAATGGGTGCGCAGACATGATTTCTTACATCTCAGCAATTAGATTGCATCCTTCAAAACAATGATGCTTTGCAGAAGTAAAAGCAGTAGATTTCAACAGTCTTCACATTATGTCCTCTTAAGAACCTGGGCTTCAGTGTTGCATAGAAGGAGGACTGCTGCTGCTGGTCAGCAGCTCCCTACTGCCATCATTCCCTGCTGGGATTTGCAGGTTAGGGGTAATATGTTATTTCTGATCTCCTGATCTCTTAATGGCATTTAGAGTTGTTGTTTTTTGGGGAGGTGGTGGGGAGTGTGACGGTTTTGGTAAGTAAATATAAGCATGGACCTGTATAAACAACTGCATTTGATGGGTTATTTATTTTAGTGATATTTAACAGAATTTTCACATTTAGAGCATATTTAGATTTTGTTTTTAAACTGTGTGTTTGAAGAGAACAGTCGATTCAAAACAGTAGCATAAATAAGTCTGGAGAAATTCTGGCCCCGGGATGCAGTGGCCTGTTTGTCATTCAGAAAAGGAAAGTGGCATCAACTGAAGTCAAGGACAGAGAAGGATGAAAAGGATAGAGATCAATGTAAAGGTGCCAGAGGAAGATACTGAGCCAAAAATACCCTCTATTTCAAGAAAAGAAATGTTATGCACACAGACTTTATTTATTTTGTACAGATCATCCTGTGATTGATCTTGTCTTTCTGAACTTGGAGCTGCAGCACGATGCTTCCAAAAGGTCTCTGAACTCAGAGCAGCCACTGTAGGACTGCTGGGAACAGTGCAGCCTGTGCTGGAGGATGAAGGTGCAGGGTGGGAGCCTGGAAGTGGTGTGGGCTGTGTGGTGCACACCAGAGGCACTGGCAGCTGCTGCCCTTGGCTCTGGCCTGACATCTGGGTTGGAGTGTGGACTTGTTTCTCTATCACTTTCATCTTCCTATTTTTTTCCTAAT